>OY288275.1:12415267-12952090 GCA_958450335.1 Hibiscus tridactylites
AGGCATACGGATTCCGAATTAGCTCGGCGAATTGTGAGTGAAACGAATCTTTAGAGTTGGAATTAGAGTTCCAACTACCTTATTCTGATTTTTGATTATAATAAGCATGAAATTTGACTAATTAACTATTCGATTTAGTAAGGGAAGAAGGAATAATGGAATTCGGATTTTTATGCTTGTGATATGCGATTGTGATGCGTATGTGATTGGAATTAAATTGATTTTTTTATCAGCAAGCGATGTATATTATTAAAGAAAGAATATACAACGCAAGTCGAAACATGCGCCTCGTCAAAAACCTCCCTAAACCTAACGGAGGAAAAGAGTACGACATGTCGACTGAATACAAGGACCCTCCCCTTACATAATCAGACCGATGCATGAAATAAAGAGACACGAGACACCCCTTCCTTTGCTAACGCATCAGCCAATCCATTCGCCTCCCGAAAAATATGAGAAAAGCACACAGATCCTAACGACAAAGTAGCACGGTCAATCACTCGGAAGAACTCCCATAATCGCCACGGCCGGCGCTCCACCTGCAACACCCACCCAATTGCCACTTTGGAATCCGACTCAACAATAAGAGGACGATTAGCCCATTTTGACGCAACATAGAACTCCAAAGCAAAAGCTATCGCCCGAACCTCGGCGACGTTTGAATCAAGCAAACCAAGCGGCCCTGAAAACAAGGCGAGGATACGACTCTGAGCATCCCGCAACACTCCCCCAAAACCCGCTGGACCCGGCTTTCCCCGAGCAGAACCATCCACTGAAAATTTTAATGTTTCCCCAATCGGTGGCTCCCAATATACTCCCAATCGGATCAGCGGTTTAGCAAGCCCTTCCCGATACAAACTCGGACAGTCCCACCAAAGGGCTTCACTAACCGAAAGCCCCTCCTTAAGGGTTTTCACCCAATAAAATGAACGTAGCTTCACCAAGAAACCTATCTCCGCCGCCGGGATAAACTTCCCATTAAACACAAGGTCATTGCGCACAAGCCACAATGAACACATCAATGCCGCGACGCTCGACACCCATAGCTTCCTCAAAGTACCTGTGAACGAACAATGCATATCCGGAAGCAAAAAATCTGCTAAAGATTTAGGCAAAGGCAAAGCAATCGCCCACCACCCGCGAAACCAATTCCATAAACCTTGAGCAAACGTGCATGAATAAAATAAATGCTCAATGTCTTCCTCCAACTCGCGGCACCATCTACACAAGCCTTGACGCTCACCCAAATCGATCCCACGCATTCGCAAGAACGCAAACGTGGGCAGCCGATGCAACCAAGCGAACCACAAGAAAGCCTGGACCTTTGGGGGGACCAAAACCTTCCACGCAAAGCAGTCCCCAAAGTCACTCTCTCCCGCCTTGTCCAGCATAAGCAAGTGGGACAGCCCTTTGACAGAGAAAATGCCATGTTTATCCGGTGTCCAGCATAAGCAAATGGAATTAAATTGATGATTGATATGTTTAATTCCAAAACTAATTTTTGGTTAATTGTACTGTTTTAGATGAAATTAGTAATGCTGGTTAGTGGATTGTTGTGATATTGATTTTGTGTGGATAAATGACATTGAATTATGATAAATGAGTATGCGATGATCTTACATGTATGATTAAGCTTGATATGTTCAATTGAGTATTGAACTATGAAATGTGATTCTGATTTATATGATATGAGTTTGGATTGGTATGAAAGTTGATCTGAAAAATGCGAATTGAGCATGTAAATTGCTATATGATCATGTGTGCTAATATGTTATTGGAATTGGAACTATAAGCAATTAATCGAAAGGATTAATTAAGAATTCTGAAAATTTGATTGATTATGCATCTGACTAAATTAAAGATTTAAATGCAAAGCCCTTGGTGTGTACAGTCTGTTTAGGTAGTACGGCTAGCCTAGAGTCTGAGCTCAATAAGAAAAATCGGTACGTTAGTGTACTCGATATTGTGGTACGTAAGTGTACCTACTTGTTTAATGTCTACGGACATTATGATATGTTATATGTGATACGAATTGGTACGTGGTACCTTAACATGGTGAATTTGATTCACAACCTCTGTATTATGTGACTCGCTTACCTATCAAACTCTACTATCCAAGGCATTGCAATTTAATTAATCGAATGATTAAAGAAAAGAAATCTGAAATTTGAAAGTAAATTGATGAAATTGATTATGGAAGCATTCGAATGAAATGCTAAATTTTGTAATTTTGCCATGCTTGATATGCTATGAAATTTGAATTGTGATAATTTGATATTTGAAGGTTAATTGAGGTTTCATGGCTTGTATGTGTAATTGAATCATGAATAATGTTAAATTAGTGATATGTATTCGAATGAAATTACTTGGTTTCTTTGTGTACATATTCGAATGATTGATACATGACATTGATAGTGTTGTTGCTTATTTTGCTTGGTTCATTCGAATGGAATAATGTGCAAAGTGGAATTTAATTTGTTTGATCACAATGCTTAATTGGGAAACCGAATAGAATAGGGTTTCCTCACTAAGTACGAAATGTACTTACCACTCGAACCTTCCTGCCTTCCCCTAAATTTCAGGTGCTAACATCGTTGACCTCTACCCGAAACCTTTTCGTACGAAGCCTAAGTATGATATTTCCTATCTTCGTCGTACTTATGATGGGTGGCTTAGCATTCAGCATGTTAGTGCAATTCGGTTTAATGGTTATGTTCATGAACTACTACTTTGGTTCTATATAGACTCTTAAATGTTTCCCTATATTTTGTTATGTATGTAAGGGGGTAAATGTTGGGGTATAGATCGCCCGTATATATGTTAGGGCTTGATTCTTTTTGTTGATAGTCACGTTTTGTATAGGCAACCAGTAGGTTTAGCCGTTTGATACCCCGATTATTTTGTAAAGGGAAACGAAACTCTATGGATGTATGAACCGAATATGATGCATATTATATATATATATATGATGAATGTTTCGGCTATGTATGGATTGGAACTATTTTAGTATGCTATCATGTGTAGTAAAGTTAATCACTTGAGTTGGATTATATGTATGCTATTCGAATGGTTAATTTAATCGAATTGGATTTATATATATATATATGACATTCAATTCTATAGGAAATGTACTAATTTAATTTAAGTTAGATGTAATTATTGAACTTAGTAATTAATGTATGATTTACATGTATAGTTTACCTTGTATGCAATCGGAAATTTAATTGATTGGATTTTAGTTGAGGGTTGATATTCGAATGATATGAGTACACCTTTAAATCGATAAATGATGAAATGAAACTAGTATAATAATTGTATTATTTTTGAAAAGGTTGCTATACATGTGTTTTGCTTGTATATAAGATAGCTAAGATGATTGTTGTATTCGAAGAAAAAAAAATATTATACGAATTTGATAACCCTTCCGCTGCCTACTAATACGATTATGTTATAAGTTAATATAACGCTCCTGGTGAGGGGTGTTATAATGTAGAAGTCTTTTCGGAAGAAAAGCTTGTTCGAAAGCTTATCTATTCTCTTCCCGAGTCATGGGGCTCAAAGAAGACCGCCATCATCGAAGTCAAAAATTTGAACACCTTGAAGCTTGATGAACTCATGGGGTCACTTCTCTCTCATCAAATCATGAAGAAAGACAAAGAAAAGGAGGAGGAGAAGGAAGGGATAAGAAAGATGGAGAAGAAGAAGTTCATGGAGCTAGGCATCAATGCGAGTACCGTTGCTCTCAAATCCTCCACATGCCATTATGTAGAACTAGGTGAGAAGGAAATCGAAGATGAAGAGATGATCTATCTCTTCAAGAAATTCACCCGATTGATAAAGAGCGAGATTGACTAATCCAAGCATGAATCGAAGAAGAAGATGAAGAATTCCTACAAGTCCAACAAAAAGGGATCATCTTCAAAGAAAGCATATGTGGTGACATGGAGTGATGAAGACTCCACCGATGATGAGGTAGCCCACCTATTCTTCATGGCCCTCAATGAGAGGGAGGTAACTTATAACTTATCTATTTCAAATTCATATACATTTGATGAGTTACAAGATGCCTATGATGATTTGCTTTTGGAATTTAATGCATCATTTTCAAATAACAAAAAGTTAGTTTCAAAAATGAAAAATCAAAATGATTTGCTTTTCGAAAAAAATCTAGAGTTTTTAGATTTACAAAATTTGCTTCAAACGATGGAAAAAGATCATCAAAAGGAAGTTAATGATCTTAAGAAGAAAAAAGATTTGATTTTCAATGAACTTTAAAAGAAAAACAATTTAGGAAAATCAATTTTTTATGTTAGACAAAATCTAGTGCCCCTAGATTTGTAAATGGTAAATTTTTTAGAAGTATTTGGGTCCCAAAAGGACTAAGTACTTCAACTAAAAAAGATGAAATTGGAAAATGGATTCCTAAGGAGACTAAATTTTGTGCCAGTAATGTATATGGATCCAAAGCAATTTGGATACCAAAAATCACTTGATTGTCTTATGTTAGGTGTGATGGAGTTTAATCAACAAGTCCAAATTAGAGGGGGAGCTCCATTCACACAAGGAAGAACACTTGAAGAAGGAAGGCTTTACCTCCTCTCTTGAGTTCAAGTGTGGTAAAATCTAGTTGTTTTATTTTTTTTAATTTCAACTAGATTATCATATATGTCTGACTAATATTTTTGATGATGCTTTGAGTAAGGGGGAACCAATTTTAAAACCGAAAGTTTTTTTAAGCGTGTCATTTTTTTTAAAATCTCCTAAGTTATTTTGAGCCTATAGTCTTTTTAATTCTTTTTGATATAACAAAAAGAGGGAGAAATGGTTTGAAAAATTGATTTTTCAAGCGAATAAGGAGGAGTTTCAATTTTCATTCAAATTTTAAATCTCTTATTCAACCTTATAAAATACTAAGGGGGAGAATCCCACACAAATTTTCAAGTTGGTTTTATTATATCAAAAGGGGGGAGATTGTAGAACTAAGTGTTTTGATATAATATTTTAAAAATGTTTTGGACTAAATTGAAAATAATTGAAAATATTTTTTTAGACAAAAACAACTTGAAAATATGTTAAGGGTTTTACAAGGCTTTGGAATGATTTAAAGTGCATTTAAAGTAGTCAAAACCGTGCTTTTCAAGTACCCGTACCGACACGGTCTGGTACCGTACCGATACGCCCTAGGGTTTCAACTATAATTATTTTCTAATAGCCAAAACTCATACTGATACACCTTGTTGTATCGATATGGTATACTTTAAAATGCCCAACGGCTAGTTCACGTACCGATACAGTTGTATCACGTACCGATATGCCTAAGTACCCCCAACGATCAATTTCCCAACAGTCTTTTAAATTGCAGGACCGTACTGATACGCTAACCACGCGTATCGATATGCCCCAGTTGAAGTGCTCAACGATTACTTCCTTATCGGGACCGTATCAATACAGTTTGAGGAGTATCAATACGCCAAGCTGCAGAACTGCATTTATGGAGGGAAATAAAGGCTCCAATGGCTCTAAAACAACCTTAACGGCTACAAACTCAATTGGGAGTACAAAAGGGACCTCCAAGAATCAAGAGAAGACTAATGCTTCAATTGTCAACAACTATATGATGTTAAAATTGTCTTAGAGCTTACTTGTACATTTTCTTGTATAGATAACACTTGTGAGCTTAATTGTCAAATTTGCTCAAGTGTATAGGTTTTGGGTGAGAGCTTAAGATTGCAAACAAATACCTATTAGAGAGATTTCAAGATTGCTTAGAATTTCTCTTGTAAGAGAGTGTTTGATTAAGCTAAGGGTAGTTAGCTTAATCGTTATAACGGTTTCCTCCTAAACTGAGAAAAGGGGACAAAATTCAAAGAGTGAATTTGTTGAAATCCTTAGTGGGAAGCTAAGGTAGTGGATGTAGGTTATTGTTAGAAGGTCGAACCACTATAAATCCTTGTGTATTTTGTCTATATTTCACTTCCCACAAATTCACCCAATTATCCAACTTCTCCACACTTGGGGAGCTATAACAGTTGAAGGAAATCGAGCACCTAAAATCCAAACAACCTTGACGTCATATCTTTCCTTCTTCTTATGGGAAAACAACTTTATCATTGATCGAAGCTTAGATGCCCCACTTATTATTAGGCTCAGACATTTCATTGAATACCTTTGAAGGCTTTAAAATTTTGATCTGAGTAGACACCTGTCTTAGGTCCCTATATATTAAATCTATATACAGTGTAATGCAAGAAATCTTTTGTTTCTTAACAATGCAATGATGCTTATATGAATGAGCAAAGAATTTTTATTCTTTCAAAAATATAATTTTCAAAAGAAGGGGCCCCATATATCTTGTGTAGGAACGTCTTTGAACCCACTTGCCAAGGGTCATCCCAAGAGTAGCTTGTGTCTAGAGGACCTCGAATGTTATGCCAATGTCTGAAGATGTGAAGTGCCTTCCAGGCTATTAGGATTTCTTGAAAGTCATTTTCCATGTGCCTAATTTCTAACCAATTTGGGTTGCTCTCTTTGACTCATGAACTCCCCCATTTTATTCTTCCATCTTTTCTGATCTCAATCAAGCATCAGAAGTTTCGAATCTTTGAATAAAGGATAACCCCATAAGGTGGGATGTAGTCTAAAGACAAAATCCTCCAACGTAGAGATCCATGTATGATAAGAGTGGTCTTTGGAGACGTGTTGTAGGCTAGAGCTTGCACTTATGAATGAAATGCTATTTTTTCGTGCTTAACTTGAACTTGCTTAGATGCATTGTTTCTTTTTTCATTTTTCTGCATCGCTCTAGACTGTCCGTTTTCGGGTTTCACCCTAGAGCTCATTTCCTTTCTTCTACTTTGGAACTTTGCAGCTTAAGCAAACTCGTACTCTTACTAAACATCAGTGCCTTTTTCGGTTTTGTAGATAAGCAGTCCTCCAAATCTCTTTTAGGTATGAGCATATTTAGATGAAAGATTCTACATTTTATTCTCTCATGAAGGCTTCACTCTTTGATTTGGTGCTTTTACTCTTCTATTGCTCTTTTTTATTCTTTTTTCCTCTCTCTTTTTTATCTAAAGTTCCCTTTTTGGGTTTTCACCTTGGTTTCTCTTTTCTTTTCCTTTTTTTTTTAAAATTTTTTCAATGCTTTCGAGTCCAGGACTTCGATATAATTTGGCATGTTCTTCGAGCACGAATTACCTCTTGCGTCCGATGTGCATCTTTTCATTTCATGCCTCTGGATGGACATTTTCTTTCGGATATGATTAGAATTATTTTTCTTTCAGCTGAACAAGCTTTTCTTATCTCTTGCCATGGTGTGGTGGTTATCCTTGGTTAGGAAACGACAAACATCATGTCATACACAAACATCATCGAGGAAAAGTAGTCTTCAGTTGGATATATGTTTGGAGTTAACACGATATTCAAAAATCTTAGACAACAATTGTTGGGTTTTATGATGCTTGATTACTTCAACCGTCTTGCTCGCCAAGTGGTGGAAAAGTGTAATGTCAGGTGATAGTGGAGTGTAAGCTAAAAAGATAAAGACAAGATGATTTATAGTGGTTCAAACTTCTAACCAAGGTCCATGTTGAGTGTGTAAAAGTTCTATTATTTACACCCTTTTTTAACCCATATTTCTGCTGCATTCAAGCATCATTGCATTGCATTTAGGTTAGTTTTCAGTAAAATATCACAAATAGATTAAAAGCACGGATTCTACTAAAAGATGGTTATTTTTGCAGGTATCTGCCATAGTTGACAAAGAAGGCAGGCGCAGGGCAGAGAAGCAGAAGAGCTGAACTGGACAAGCAGACGAAGAAGGCGAAGCTGCCATGGACCTGTCGTGACAGCAGATTTATGAAGAGGAAAAGTAAAGTGGACCGCGATAGATAGAGAAAAATCTGCTCGTCTGTCGTGTGAAAGCCATATATTTTTCCAAGCCCCGGATCAAAAGATATGTCAAGCCAAAGCTCAAGGAGAAGAATTCCTATAAAGCAAGGAGGCAGCTGAAAAGTAGGAATCCTTAGAGATTAAGTATTAATTAGAATCTTACTTTTCATTAAAGTTGTAATCCTTGTTAAATTAGAATACTTGAGCCCAAAGCTTATATAAGGGCATAGATTTAACCTAGGAGGCATCGAATACCCCATAACCGAAACCTAAACCCCTCTGTCGTTCACCCGTCACCGACATGTTCTAAATTCCCCCTAGGGCTACGGGTTGTTTTGTAAAGTAGTTGCAAGGGTTGTTTTGTTTTAGGAATTTTCAGTTCAATAAAATAAACTTCAAGTTCTCTTATTTTGGTTTTAACATCTTGCAAGAGCATCGGGAGAGCATTGTGAGGTTACCCACTTACTTAGCATCGGGAGAGTTAAGTATACGAAAGAAATAAGAGCGAGTTCTCTAGTTTATAGTTGAACTATCTTGTGCCTAGGGATAGGGCAAGGTTAAGTGGCTAAGGAAGAATTCATACACATCGGTGTTCATCCTTCGATTCACGCTGGGAGGTATCATCAAAGACGTGTTCATCGACAGACTTGGACCGAGGGATAGGCCAAGGCAGATCTGGGATTCTTGCCAAACTTGAAGTACGGAGTTGGTGTGTTCGCTGCCGCGACAGCTAACGGACAGCCGTCGCGACAGGTGCTGTCGGCGACGGGAGCGACGACAGAACTGGAGTTCCTAAGCAATCTAATACCTGCACTACCGAGCAATTCAATACCAGCCCATTCTCTCTATCTTGATAAACTCAATTCCTTTATTTGCATTTTTACTTTATTATTCTCGTGACAAATCTCTTAATTATTTCCTTTACTTTCGTGTAGTAAACAAGGTGAAGCTATTAGCCCAATCCCTGTGGAGACGATATCCGATACTTCGTATCACTTTACTACTTGCGTCGTGTACACTTGCACTACAATTGCGATAGACTCTTTTACACGCAACAGTCCACATCCACTACCTTAGCTTCCCACTAAGGATTTCCAATCAATCCACTATTGATTCGTCCACTTTTCTAGGCTTAGAAGGAAACCCATACAAAACCGATCAAGCTTTCTACCCAAAGCTTGATCAAACCCATTTTACAAAGAGATGAAAAATAAGCAAACTCAAATACCTCTAATAGGTATTTGTTTGCACAATTAAGCTCTCACACAATCCTAAAACACTTGAGCAAATATAACAATTTTGGCTCACTAGTGTTTGTCTATTACAAGAAATTGAACAATAAAGCCCTAAGACAAATTCTTGATCATGGTGTTGTTGAAAATTGAAGCATTAACCATCTCTTGATGCTTGGAGGTCCCTTTTATACTCCTAGTTGAGTTTGTAGCCGTTGAGGACCGTTGGGGTTGGATTAGAGCCGTTGGAGCCTTTATTTCCCACCATAAATGCAGTTCTACAGCTTTGCGTATCGATACCCTTCAAATCGTATCGATACGGTCCCAATAAGGAAGTAGACGTTTTGCACTTCGGTTGGTAAGTATTGATACGCTTGCCTAGCGTATCAGTACGATCCTATAGTTTAAAAGACCGTTGGGAAATCTGACCGTTGGGGGTAGTTAGGCGTATCAGTACGCGACTAGCCGTTGGGCTATTTTAAATCACACCGTATCGATATGGCTAAGCGTATCAGTACAGGTTTTGGCTACTGAAAATTTTTTGTAGTTGAAACCCTAGGGCGTATCGGTACGGTACCAGACCGTATCGGTACAAGTACTTGAAAAGCACGGTTTTAACCACTTTAAATGCACTTTAAATCATTCCAAATCCTTGTAAACCCCTTATACATATTTTAAAGTTGTTTTGACTAAAAACATATTTTAAATTCTTTTCAATTTAGTCCAAAACATTTTTCAAATATTATATCAAAACATTAAATTTTACAACAATGCTTGAGAGGAAATATTCACTCAAAATTTGTGTTTGAGACCTTTCCATCGCTCTCTAGCACACTCAGTTATCCTTCTATTAGCCTAAGTATATTGGAAGGTAGGTCACATCTTCCTCATTTTCACAACTTTCAATTTCCTCTAGACACATGGTTGCTCAGAATCAACCGTCAGATTGGAATCAATGTCACTCCTAAAAAATATATATACATGTATGTATGTGCAAAAAACTCATGACAATGCACGAATAAATTAAATTTTAAGGAAAATATTTCTAGAAATGCATCATTCATTAAAAACAAATAGACACACGCCCTTACAAAAGATTCTCTTTTGCCTTCGAGCCTAGGCAAAAGGTTTATTCCAGGCATTACTCAAAAAGAGATTCAAACTACAAAGACTTCCAGACAGATCCAACATTATCCTCTTTTCAGTTCATCTTAGGGACTCCATTATTGAATTTCAAAGTGCCATTTTCAATCAGATTTTGCACCTTATTTCTTAAAGCTCCACGTTTCGCAGTGGTGTAACCTATGCTTCCTAGATGATAATCACATACATCATTAACATCATAACCTTCTGGGTAAGGAGGCTTCTTTGGTTTATAGTGAATTGGGGTTAATAAGTTTTTCTCAACAAGCAGCGAAAACAACTCTGTATACGTCATCGAAATTGGATGGACAACTTTTTGAGATGTTTTAGGTCGATGTGAGTACGAATAGTTTGATTTGCCTGGGGACCAAGGCCGATTGGATGGATAAGACCCCACCACATGAACTTCTGATCCACTTCCTCCTCTAATGATTGCACTACTAGGATCTATGATTTTCCCCTATCTGATGGATTCTTCAATATGCTCACCGGATATCATAAGCTCTTCGAAATTCTTGGTTACATTTCCCAACATATGCTTCATGAATGAGTCTTCTAGAGTTCTAACGAAAGTAGGCGTTATCTCCCTTTAAAGCAGTGGTGGTTGTACTTGCACTGCAACATCCCTCCACCTTTGTACATATTGTCTAAATCTCTCGTTGGACCTCTTCTTCATGTTTTGTAGTGTTAAATGGTCTGGGTTGATGTCTATTATATGTTTGTACTGCTCTATGAAGGCTTTAGTCAGATCCTTCCATGATTGTATCTTGTCTCAGCTAATCTGATTGTACCACTTGGCAGCATACCCTTTTCAAACTATCTTAAAAGTAATGAATTAAAAGGTCATCATTATCAACGTGCCCCGTCATCTTTCGACAGAGCATGATGAGGTGAGCAGACGTAGAGCTTGTTCCATCGAACTTTTTAAACTCTATGATTTTTAACTTTGGGGGTAACACTAGATCAGGGACCAAGCTTAATTCTCTTGCATCAACTTTGTAGAATACATTTGCCCCTCTACAACTTTAAACTTTTTCTCAAGTCGTTGGCACCAATCGTCAAGCTCCTTGGATAGTTCTATCTTTGTTTTACCCACTTCATTAGGGTTAGGGACAATATGCTTGTTAGGATTATTAATTCCTTGACGCGATGAAGACTCGACACGAGGACCTTGTTGCTTTTCCACCGAAGACAACACTTGCGGATGTGTTTTGTCAAAAAGAGTTTCTGAATTTTGTAAAGCATTGGAGTCTATGTCCAATCCTCTCCCCCATTTCAGGATGATTACCTTCCAACATCGCAGCTATCTTGGCCAGTAGATCCTTCTGTAACTGTGAGATGTGGTCGCGAGTTTCTTGTTGCACATTTTCCAAGTTTTGCTCCATGTCATTCTTTATATCTTCACACGCTTTTCAACTTTTTCTAAACGGCCATCCATTAGCTTTACTTCGAGTAAAAAACTGATACTAACTTGGCTGACTTGGATGCCCCAAAATCACTGTGATCGAAGTTCTCTCGGGATTAGAAGCTTGACCAAGAAATGATTATGCAATATGATGTGATGTAAATGTATGCAAAATGAGATGTTAATGCGATGCAACAATAAAACAAGTTAGTACGAATAGAATAATCAATAATGTATTGCAAAAATCAGAAGATATATAACTTATGAGTTAACATGCTTTATTCGAATAAAAGCAATCCTATCAAACGATGCTTTTCTACCCGCACACTTTAAACAAAAAGTAGTTCCTACCCACACATGCTTTCTACCCACATGCTTGTTTTGCATAAATATAGGCATGGTATCTAGCATACTCTATTATGAAAAGAAAATAAATAAATAAATAATTAAACAATTAAATAAACAATACTGAAATTAAAGAGCATAATTAAAAGAAATTGAATCCCCCATCTTTCTCCACCATGCACTTATCAGGTGATACTCTAAACGGATAGAGGCTCATTATGGCTCTAACAAGGTAGGATCTTATAGCTCACTACATGTGGTTTGGTTCTAACAAAGGTACCCGAATTGCCCTTGTTGTCGTATGCTAAGGCTAGTAGAGTTCAATTCAGGGGGATACGTTTCCCTAGGTCTGTACAGAGAAAAGGTCTCGCCAATGCACTAACAGACAGGAGGTCAACTAGTGGATACTGCTCTTATGTATGGGGTAATTTGGTGACTTGGAAAAGCAAAAAGCAAACAATTGTTTCCAGGAGCAGTGTAGAAGCGGAATACAAAGCATTGGCCTTAGGAATGTGTGAATGAATCTAGTTAATAAAGTTTCTTAAAGAACTGGGAATGACCAAAGATAAAAAAATTCAGATATTTTGTGTTAATCAATCGACCATTCAAATTGCCAAGAACCCTATTCAACACGACAAAACAAAGCATGTTGAAATAGATAGGAAATTTATCGCAGAGAAGTTGATAAGTGGAATAGATTCATTAGAGTATGTTCCAGCCGAGGATCAAGTGGCATATGTACTAACGAAAGCACTGCCAAAAGCCTTATTTGACAATTTTTTATTCAAGTTGAAATTATACAATGTATATTCTCCAACTTGAGGGGGAGTGTAAGTTTAGTCGAACTAGAATTGTAAGTCTAGTCGCACTAGAATAGTTATTGTAATCGAACTATGTTGTATAAGTTTAGTTAAAGTCAAACTCCTAAGACTAGAGTTAGGAGTTAATAATTAGTAGGACTCCTAATGTAACTAAAAGTCCTAGTCTATAGAAGTCTGTAAACCTTTGTAAGATTATTAATTTTAAATCGAAAGAAACAAAAACATATTCTGTTTTTCTTCAACCGATAATTGATATATCGTATTAGTACACGAAGTCAAATATTGGTATCGACTAGACAATCTACCCAAAAAATATGATTTTGAATTAGAGAGACTGAAAAATTCTATTATATGGTCCAATGGATTACAAATGAGGTAAAATGTAGGGTAAGACTGAGAAATTGAGATTTAACCTCATATGTAATAACTTGGTAATACTGATGGGTGACTTGATAATGACAGTACCCACAGAGCTTTCGATGATTGTCATGATGTGGATGAGTGTCGTGTAAGCACACATGTGTTAGAGTTGTAACACCCGTGTTTTGAGGTCGGGAGTTTGGTGTGTGTTGGGCTCGAGTTGTCAAAATCGGTTTATTTTAATTATACCTTGGCTTTAATTTAAGGGTAAACTACTGCAGGGGTCACTTAAGTTTAGCGCCTGTACAGAGTTAGTCACCACTTTTGAAAAGTGCCAATTAGTAGTCCTCTACGTTTTCGATGTGTAAATACTTGGTCACTCCGACGTTATACTCTGTTAGTCCCCTAACAGATTGTTGATGTGGCGAAATTAAAATAAGGATAAATTACTGCAATAGCCATTAAAATTTATCTCATGTACATTTTTTCTCCTCAATTTAAAAAAGTAAACATTATAGTCAGTAATAAAAATGTTTCTTTATAATTTCACCCTTAAATTTTTAAAAATTCATTTTTCAATCCTAAAATTTTACAATCAATTAACACAATAATATTATAAATGCTTAGATGAAAAATAGGTGTCCAAAGTATACCCTTTGAAACTTAGGTGCCCAAATTGCTCCTATTTAATAACTCAAACTTAAAAATTTAGTCCACTAACTACAAAAAAATTCGAGTTATTGGATTTTCTATTTTATAATTCAAACTTTATTTTGAATTTTTGAGTCGAGTTTATGAAATTATGAGTAGAGTATTTTCACATCAAACCAAAAAATTTAATTTTTTCGAGTCAAGTCGAGTTATTGGAATTTCTATTTTATAATTCACACTTTATTTTGAATTTTTGAGTCGAGATTATGAAATTATGAGTCGAGTATTTTCACATCAAACCTAAAAATTTAATTTTTTCGAATCAAGTCGAGTTATTGGAATTTCTATTTTATAATTCAAACTTTATTTTGAATTTTTAAGTCGAGTTTATGAAATTATGAGTCGAGTATTTTCACATCAAACCAAAAAATTTAATTTTTTTGAGTCAAATCGAGTTATTGGAATTTCTATTTTATAATTCAAACTTTATTCTGAATTTTTGAGTCGAGTTTATGAAATTATGAGTCGAGTATTTTCACAGAAAACCTAAAAATTTAATTTTTTTCGAACCAATTCGAGTGTTGCACTTCCCTACATATAATTTTAATTTTAATCCGTGTTTGTCCCAAGAAAAACTTTGAATCAAGTCAAGTCTACTGTTGCTTGTTCACCTTCCCGATCGGCCGTCGTCGATCTCCGTCACCGTCGGGCGGTGGTGGTCACCGCCTACATCTCTAGAGGCGCCACGTCGTCGCGATATCATCCATGGCCACCACACGCGTCGTCGGGCCGCCTTCCGCCAGCAAATCTCGATTGAAGCTCTGGCAAGAAACCAATCGACGCTATTGTTTCTCGCATTTTTCGGTATCATTTGCCGTCCATTCGCGAGACGGACACCAGATCCGGGCTCCTGACGTGGCGGCGAGCAAAACCCCTAAGGTTCCGAGTCCAACCGACGTCGGCGGAGCCTCTATCGGAGCTACGTAAGTTCCGACGACGACGACGGCGGCCGAAGTTTTTCTTGGGACAAACACGGATTAAAATTAAAAATTATATGTAGGGAAGTGCAACACTCGACTTGATTCAAAAAAAAAAATTTAGGTTTGATGTGAAAATACTCGACTCATAATTTCATAAACTCGACTCAAAAATTCAAAATAAAGTTTGAATTATAAAATAGAAATTCCAATAACTCGTCTTGACTCGAAAAAATTAAAATTTTTGGTTTGATGTGAAAATACTCGACTCATAATTTCATAAACTCGACTCAAAAATTCAAAATAAAATTTGAATTATAAAATAGAAATTCCAATAACTCGACTTGACTCGAAAAAATTAAATTTTTTAGTTTCATGTGAAAATACTCGACTCATAATTTCATAAACTCGACTCAAAAATTCAAAATAAAGTTTGAATTATAAAATATAAATTCCAATAACTCGAATTTTTTAGTAGTTAGTGGACTAAATTTTTAAGTTTGAGTTATTAAATAGGAGCAATTTGGGCACCTAAGTTTCAAAGGGTATACTTTGGGCACCTATTTTTCATCTAAGCATTTATAATATTATCGTGTTAATTGATTGTAAAATTTTAGGATTGAAAAATTAATTTTTAAAAATTTAAGGGTGAAATTATAAAGAAACGTTTTTATTTGTGACTATAATGTTTACTTTTTTAAATTGAGGAGAAAAAATGTACATGAGATAAATTTTAATGGCTATTGCAGTAATTTATCCTTATTTTAATTTCGCCACATCAACAATCCGTTAGGGGACTAACGGAGTATAACGTCGGAGTGACCAAGTATTTACACATCGAAAACGTAGAGGACTACTAATTGGCACTTTTCAAAAGTGGTGACTAACTATGTATAGACGCTAACGTAAGTGACCCCTACAGTAGTTTACCCTTAATTTAAATGAGCCTAAATCCTAATAATGGCTTCTTTTGAAACAAAAAGAAAGAAAGAAAATGAGTCATCTTCTCCCCATTTCATTTCTAACGTGGAAAAACCCTCCCAAAACCCAAATCACTATTCCATCTCTTTTTTCCATCATTTCAAGGTCTTCTTTGAAGGTAATTTCGTTTTTGAATTCTCCTTTCTATCCCAAGCATTTCCATGGTTTTAGATTAAAAAACCATCATCTTTTTAATTTTTCAAGTTTTCAAGGTTGAAGAGAGTATGAAGCTTTATTGGATTTTTGACATGTTTTTGGTTTGTTTAGTTGATTTTTGAGTTCACCTTACTTTGATACACCTAATATCTTAAAATGGAAAGATTTTGACAAAAACCCCGAAATGGGTCTTGGGGGCATTTTTGAAAGTGTCAAAACTTGAAATTTTGGTGTGGTTTTGTGTTGGGTTGAATGGCTGATGGTATAGGATTGTTAGGAAGGTGTTTTGGAAGTATTTAGAGATCATTTGGGTGTTGAAAATGGTTGATTTAAGTTGGGTATTTGGGGAGTACGAAAATGTAAGTTTTGTGGTTAGTTTGGGTTTGAAACTATGAAGTTTTGGCTTGTGTTTGCGGGTTGAGGTTGTGGCTGAGTTTAGCATTGATTTGGTGAGTAATACCTTGTCTTTTGATTGGTTAGAAGCAAGAGGAAACATCTGAGAAGGTTCGGGACCGATTCCGGAAAGTTTTGAGGCTTGAGAGGCTTTTGCTTGGTTTGCTAAGGAAGGGTGGTGAGTGAAACTTTAAAACTTGTTTAAATTGGTTCAAGTGTGTGTAGTTGAGGTTTTAGGATGTGCTTGGTAGGCCATTCCAAGGTGGAAGTTAAGTTGGTAGCTTAACTTCTTGTGTGTTTATAAGTTTGAAATGTTTATGCCTATTATGATCTTGTGAAGCATGATTTGATTATGCATGAGTATCCATTGATGTGTGTGATGATGGATGTGTGCTATAAATGATGGTTATCATGATGTGGTTTTAATAGTATGATTGGCACTAGTTAACTTACCGGGTATAAATGATCGATCATTAGGATTAGTGTGCACACAGTTGAGTCAAAATCGTGTGTGGCCTTGGTGGCGTTAAGTCATCGAGGAGGAGTACGGTGATGTAATATTCCACCGGAAATTGTTTATATTATACGTGATAATGAGTGGAATCTGATCCGTAGGGTATGTGATGATGAGTGGAATCCCATCCATACGAGGTCCGGTGATGAGTGTAATCCCACAGAGGTAAAGTTGTTGTTGAGTGTAATCTGTGTATCCGAGTAAACTAATAGTAGCCAATATACTTGCTCTTGTGGTTATGTTGCTTAGATAAATGCTTTATCTTGTTGAGCTTAATATGTAGTAAGATGCCATATTATTGTCTCTTGTGTTGCAAGTTAGATTGCCATGTTGATGTTCATGTATGTTGTGCGTGATGTTAATGATTATATGCTTGAACCCTGCATTGTCGTTGTTTTTGGTTTTAGAGCATCCTCACTAAGCTTCTAGCTTACGCTTTTATTTTCAACAATGCAGATCAGTAGCGTGGAGTTAGCAAGGAGCAAGGTGAAAGGGCATTCCAAGCTTTTGTAGTTGCTCAAGTATGGTTTAGTAAATAAAGTAGTAGTTTAGCAATGGGGCTGCTAGGTGTTTGTATGAGCGTTGTATGACTTATAAATGTTGATTTTGCTTATGATATGCTTTGGTTTTGTAAACCATATTTACTCGATATATGCTTGTCTATGGGCTGAAACTTATATCCCTTTTGTGAATGCTATATGTATGCTTGTCTAAAGCTTAAAATCTTGAATGTGATACATGAATCCTTGATGTTCTTATTGATTTATCTAATGTATGGCTCCTACATGTTTGTTGTGTGCTAAGCATGTTCATAAATCTGCCTTTTCGCAGCCCGTATATCGAAACAGTTGGTCTCGTTTCCATACGACCTCTTGTTTCAGGCCAGGCGTTTCGATACGCTTAGGGGCCGTTTCGGTACAGTTTTGCTACTGGAAATCTGAGATATTGCCAATAAATTGGGGTACCGAAACGGGTCTTGGTGTTTCGAAACGGTCAATATGTCGTTGACCACGAGAAGTTGATCGTTGGGGATGTTTCGGAACGGTTGACCCCCGTTTCGATACAATCTTCTCGTGTTGTCTTGGGCCCGTTGACCAAGTCAAAGCGTTTCGATACACCTCTCGGGTGTTTCGAAACGACCTGCTTATAAAGTTTAAAATGGGTGGTTTAACATGTTGTTTGGGCTTGGTTGCTTTATCTCGTGATGTTTTCCGATGTCATGATCACTTTGGAATTAAATATGCCTTTAGACAAGATATAATTAAAAGAAATATTCTAGTGTTGCTAACTGAGGTGGGACCTTAATAGGTTTCACATTGATTTTCCCCGTGTAGCCTACTCGGACCAGTCAGTCGGCTAGACCGGGATGAGGGGGTTACATTTGTTGGTATCAGAGCCTGAGGTTACCAAGACCTCGGGCAGGTAAGTGAGGTAAGTTCGAATTGTTATGTTTTTGTGTATGCTTTGCCATGTATGCTTATTGTTTGTTCATTCGTATGATGTTTGGAAGCTTGACCGTTGTGTCTGGTGTAGTATCGAGTTCCTATTGCTACTATTACTTAATTTGAAAAAGTTTTGTAAAGTAAGATACTTGAGCACATTTGGACCCTTGCCTTTGCTAACTTAATCCTTATATGTTTGTTTGTTGTAGTTGTTATCTTGCTAGCTGTAACATGAGACCACGAGGGAGGCCTAGGATGGTTCAACCGGAACCACGGGCACAAGCTCCGGGAGTTGAGCAAATTGGTGGGCGCAGGCTCCTCAACCTCCTCCTCATCAAGAGGGAGGCGAGGCGGGAGCCGAGGGCGTAGAACCTCAAGTTGGTCAAGGACCGGCCGGAATAGATTTAGCTCCTCTAGTTCAGGCGATAGCCGGGGCTTTTCAGGCTGCAGTGGCTAGGGTTCAGGCAGTGGCACAACCCCAGAGAGAGGGTACTGGTTTATTTTTAGAGAGGCTCCGCAGTTTGGGAGGTGAAGAGTTCAGAGGGTCTACACCGGAGAGATCTAAGTTGTGGTTAGAGAAGACCATCTGTATTCTGGCCGAGATGGGATGTATCGGGGAACACAAGCTAGGGTGTGTTGTATCTTTGATTCAGGCTGATGCCTACACTTGGTGGGTCACCATCACTACGGGTATGGAAGAGGCTGAGATCACTTGGGAGTTTTTCGAGTCAGCTTTCCGTAAGAAATATCTGGGTCCCCGCTATCTCGATGAGAAGAAGAAAGAATTCATGGCTTTGCTTCAGGGGAGTATGACAGCGACAAACTATGAGATCAGATTTGTCAGGCTGAGTCAATATGCATTTGAGCTTATTCCTACTGAAGTAGAACGTTGTAACCGTTTCCGCTATGGGTTGAACGAAGAGATCAAGAGGTACACTTTAGCTTCTAACTACACAGATTTTGATGTCTTGGTTGCTAGGGCCAAGGATTTGGAGCACAGTTTGGGCTTAACCAAATGATCTGGTGGTTCTAGTTCCGAGAAGAGATTTAGTGACTTTAATAGAGGTGATGCCAAGAGGCATCGGGGCAACATGCATCACTATAACCATAGACGTGGTGGAGGTAACCACGGTAGGGGTCATCAGGGCCAGAGGACTGGTGGGCGGTTGCCCACGTGTGCTAGTTAAGGAAGGAATCACACCGGTGAGTGTTGGGGGAATTTCCACTCGTGTTGGAGATGTGGAGCTAGGGATCATATTAGGCGTGACTGTCCACATCAGGTGGGGCAGGCACCAGTTCAGGCTCCTGCTAGAGCCAATGACTTTCAGAGAGGCCGCGGGCGCGGTAGGGGTAACTTCCAGCCAAGAAATGATGGCCAGAGGAACATTGCGCATGTAGTTGCAGTCCAGCCAGAGGGCGAAGGCCATGCCAGAGTTTACGCTCAGCGTGAGGGTCAGCACGACACAGATGTGATTGCATGTAACTTCTCGATACAGTCTTTGGGTTTGCTTTCTTTGATTGACTCCGGGTCTACACATTCTTATATATTGAGTGAGCATGCAAAGTTGTTGAAATTGCCTTGTGAGGTATTAGAGGTAGGAGTTAGTGTTACTAGTTCATTCGGGGATACGGTAGTAGTTAGAAAGATGTACAGAAGATGTTCGCTTATGGTTCAAGGACATGTGTTTCCAGTGGATATGATGGAGCTATCATTTTATGGCTTTGATGTGATTCTAGGTATGGACTGGCTCACTGAGCATAGAGCTAGAATAGACTTTGAGACTAAGAGGATTTCTTTGAGACTCGCGGATGATTATGAGATAGTGGTGGTGGGTGAGAACATGAAGTTCTTATTGAATGTAGTTTCGGTTTTAGAGGCTAAGAGGCTTGTTGAGTTGGGATGCGAGGCGTATTTGGCCAATGTGATGAATCCAAACATGAGTGAGGTTAGACCTCAATATATCCGGACAGTGTGTGACTTTCTATGTGTGTTTCCGGAAGAGTTGCCAGGTTTACCACCTGATAGAGAGGTAGAGTTTACTATAGAGACTTATTCAGATTCAGCTCATGTTTCGATTGCTCTGTATCGTGTGGCACCGAAAGAACAGAAATAGTTGAAGACTCAGTTGCAAGAGTTGACAGATAGAGGCTTCATTCGACCGAGTTCTTCGCCTTGGGGCACTCTAGTTTTGTTTGTAAAGAAGAAAGACGAAAGTATGAGAATATGTATAGATTACAGACAGTTGAATCAGTTAACGGTGAAGAACAAGCATCCGTTGCCGAGAATTGATGATTTGTTTGACCAGTTGAGAGGGGCATCAGTCTTTTCGAAGATCGACTTGAGATCCGGTTACTACCAATTGAAGGTAAGAGAAGTCGATGTACCGAAGATGACCTTTAGAACTAGATATGGTCACTATGATTTTTTAGTCATGCCTTTTGGGTTGACTAACGCACCGACTGCTTTCATGGATATGATGAATAGGATCTTCCATCAGTACCTAGATCAGTTTGTAGTTGTCTCCATAGATGACATCTTGGTGTATTTGCGTACCGAGGAAGACCACAACCGACACTTGAGGTTAGTTTTGCAGACTTTGTTAGATAATCAGTTGTATGCAAAGTTGAGCAAGTGTGAGTTCTGGATACGAGAAGTAGTCTTTCTAGGGCACGTAGTGTCAGCCGATGGGATTAGAGTTGATCCAAAGAAAATAGAGGCCATTGTTGAGTGGAAGCAACTGAAGTCAGTAACAAAGGTATGTAGCTTTCTAGGCTTAGCTAGATACTATAGAAGGTTCATAGAAGGTTTCTCGAAGTTAGCCGCTCCATTAACACAATTACTTCAGAAGAGTGTTCAGTTTGAGTGGACAGATGCAAGACATCGAGCCTTTGAGAAGTTGAAAGAAGCTTTGACCCAAGCACCGATCTTGATTCAGCCAGAGTCAGGGAAGGAATATGTAGTATACAGTGATGCTACCTATGTAGGCCTAGGTTGTGTTCTCATGCAAGACAAGAGTGTGGTGGCTTATGCCTCAAGATAGTTGAAGACTCACGAGTGTAACTATCTGACCCGGGATATAGAGTTAGCTGCAGTTGTGTTTGCTTTGAAGATTTGGAAGCATTATTTGTACGGTGAGAAATGCACGGTGTACACAGATCACAAGAGTTTGAAGTATATCATGACTCATCGAGAGTTGAATCTTAGACATCGTAGGTGGTTAGAGTTGCTAAAGGACTATGATCCTACGATTGAGTATCATCCGAGTAAGGCCAATATAGTGGCCGATGCTTTGAGTAGAAAGGTGGTTGTAGATTTGAGAGCCATGTTTGCTAGATTGAGCTTGTCCGGAGATGGTGGCTAGGTGGTCGAGCTTCAGGTTAGACCTACTCTAGGTCAGTTGATTAGGGAGAAACAACTCTTAGATAGATCTTTGGCACCTCACATGCAAGACATAGCCGAGGGTAGACCTTCATACTACAGTTTCAGTACCGATGGGGTCTTGTGTTTCAGAAATAGAATAGTTGTGCCAGAAGACAGTAACTTGAGACATACGATCTTGACTGAAGCGCACAATAGTCCGTTTGCTATGCATCCTGGAAGTACGAAGATGTACAAAGATTTGAAGAATGGGTACTTTTGGGTTGGTCTGAAGAAAGATGTAGCCGACTTCGTGAATAAGTGTATGGTATGTCAGAGAGTGAAGGCGGAACATCAGGTTCCCTCAGGTTTGTTGCAACCGTTGAGAATTCTGGAATGGAAATGAGAGAATATCACCATGGATTTTGTTTCGGGCTTGCCTTTGACTCCTACGAAGAAGAACTCAGTTTGGGTTATAGTAGACCGTTTCACGAAATGTGCTCACTTCTTAGCAGTCAATACGATTTATACCTTAGATAGATTGGCCGATCTGTACATTGGTGAGATTGTTAGACTACATGGTGTGCCGAGGTCTATTGTGTTCGATAGAGATCCGAGGTTTACAGCTCGATTTTGGGAGTGTCTGCATACAGCTTTGGGTACCCGTTTGAATTTCAGCACGTCATATCATCCTCAGACAGATAGTCAGTCAGAGAGGGTTATACAGATTTTAGAGGATATGTTGCGTTGTTGCATCATTGATTTTCAGGGTACATGAGAGAAGCACTTGCCTCTAGTTGAGTTTGCTTACAATAACAGTTTTCAGTCGAGCATTTAGATGGCTCCGTATGAGGCCTTGTATGGTAGAAAGTGTAGAACTCTAGTTTGTTGGGCTGAAGTGGGACAGAAGTTGTTACCTATGCCAGATTTGCTTAAGGGGACAGCCGATAAGGTGAAATTGATTTGCGATTGCTTGAAGGCAGCTTCAGATAGACAGAAGTCCTATGCCGACTTGAAGAGGAAGGAAGTTGAGTTTTCAGTGGGTGAGAAGGTATTCCTAAAAGTGTCTTCATGGAAGAAGGTAATGAGATTTGGCAGAAAGGGAAAGTTGAGTCCGAGGTACATAGGACCGTATGAGATTGTGAAAAAGGTTGGCCCAGTTGCTTTTCAGTTGCGTTTGCCATCTGAGCTAGAGAAGATACACGATGTGTTTCATGTTTCGATGCTCCGTAAGTATAGGTCAGTTTCATCACATGTTATGCATGTAGAAGAGATTGAATTGAATCCGGATTTGACTTATGATGAAGAACCAATTGAGATCTTGGCTTCGTACAACAAGGTGTTCCGGGGTAGATCGATTGAGTTAGTAAAAGTGTGGTGGCAACGTCGAGGGGTGGACGAGGCCACTTGGGAGAGGAAGAAGGATATGGAAAGGCAGTTTCCTTATCTCTTTTAGTCAGGTAATTTCGGGGACGAAATTCCTTAAGTGGGGGAGAGTTGTAACACCTGTGTTTTGGGGTCGGGAGTTTGGTGTGTGTTGGGCTTGAGTTGTCAAAATCGGTTTATTTTAATTAGACCTTGGCTTTAATTTAAATGAGCCTAAATCCTAATAATGGCATTTTTGTAATTAAGTTAAAATAAAGAAAGACACACTTTTTGAAACAAAAAGAAAGAAAAAAAAGGAGTCATCTTCTCCCTATTTCATTTCTAACGTGGAAAAACCCTCTCAAAACCCAAATCACTATTCCATCTCTTTTCTCCATCATTTCTAGGGCTTCTTTGAAGGTAATTTCGTTTTTGAATTCTCCTTTCCATCCCAAGCATTTCCATGGTTTTAGATTTCAAAACCACCATCTTTTAAAATTTTCAAGTTTTCAAGGTTGAAGAAAATATGAAGCTTTATTGGGTTTTTGACATGTTTTTGGTTTGTTTAGTTGATTTTTGAGTTCACATTACTTTGATACACCTAATATCTTAAAATGGAAGGATTTTGACAAAAATCTAGAAATGGGTCTTGGGGGCATTTTTGAAAGTGTCAAAACTTGAAATTTTGGTGTGGTTTTGTGTTGGGTTGAAGGGCTTATGGTATAGGGTTGTAAGGAAGGTGTTTTGGAAGTCTTTAGAGGTCATTTGGGTGTTGGAAATGGTGGATTTCAGTTGGGTATTTGGGGAGTACGAAAATATGAGTTTTGTGGTTAGTTTGGGTTTGAAACTATGAAGTTTTGGCTTGTGTTTGCGAGTTGAGGTTGTGGCTGATTTTAGCATTGATTTGGTGAGTAATACCTTGTCTTTTGATTGGTTAGAAGCAAGAGGAAACATTGGAGAAGGTTCGGGACCGATTCCGGAAAGTTCGGAGGCTTGAGAGGCTTTTGCTTGATTTGCTAAGGAAGGGTGGTGAGTGAAACTTTCAAACTTGTTTAAATTGGTTCAAGTGTGTGTAGTTGAGGTTTTGGGATGTGCTTGGTAGGCCATTCCAAGGTGGAAGTTAAGTTGGTAGCTTAACTTCTTGTGTGTTTATAAGTTTGAAATGTTTATGCCTATTATGATCTTGTGAAGCATGATTTGATTATGCATGAGTATCCATTGATGTGTGTGATGATGGATGTGTGCTATAAATGATGGTTATCATGATGTGGTTTTAATAGTATGATTAGCACTAGTTAACTTACCGGGTATAAATGATCGACCATTAGGATTAGTGTGCACACAGTTGAGTCAAATTCGCGCGTGGCCTTGGTGGCGCTAAGTCATCGAGGAGGAGTACGGTGATGTAATATTCCACCGGAAATTGTTTATATTATACGTGATGATGAGTGGAATCCCATCCGTAGGGCATGCGATTATGAGTGGAATCCCATCCATGCGAGGTCCGGTGATGAGTGTAATCCCACCGAGGTAAAGTTGTTGTTGAGTGTAATTCGCGTATCCGAGTAAACTAATAGTGGCCAATATACTTGCTCTTGTGGTTATGTTGCTTAGATAAATGTTTTATCTTGTTGAGCTTAATATGAAGTAAGATGTCATATTATTGTCTCTTGTGTTGCAAGTTAGATTGCCATGTTGATGCTCATGTATGTTGTGCGTGATGTTAAGGATTATATGTTTGAACCCTGTATTGTCGTTGTTTTTTTTTTTTTAGAGCATCCTCACTAAGCTTCTAGCTTACGCTCTCATTTTTGACAATGCATATCAGTAGCGTGGAGTTAGCAAGGAGCAAGGTGAAGGGGCATTCCAAGCTTTTGTAGTTGCTCAAGTATGGTTTAGTAAATAAAGTAGAAGTTTAGCAATGGGGCTGCTAGGTGTTTGTATGAGCGTTGTATGACTCATAAATGTTGATGTTGCTTATGTTATGCTTTGGTTTTGTAAACCATATTTACTCGATATATGCTTGTCTATGGGCTGAAACTTATATCCTTTTTGTGAATGTTATATCTATGCTTGTCTAAAGCTTAAAATCTTGAATGTGATACATGAATCCTTGATGTGCTTATTGATTTATCTAATGTATGGCTCCTACATGTTTGTTGTGTGCTAAGCATGTTCATATAGGGTGTTTTTCATCTAGATTTGATGTATGATGAGTCTTGGAGGTTTTAGTTGAGTTTTGGGGCTGCCTTGTATCAAAAATCTGACTTTTCGCAGCCCGTGTATCGAAACGGTTGGTCTCGTTTCGATACGGCCTCTTGTTTCAGGCCAGGCGTTTCGATATGCTTAGGGGTCGTTTCGGTACAGTTTTGCTACTGGAAATTTGAGATATTGCCGATAAATTGGGGTACCGAAACGGGTCTTGGTGTTTCAAAACGGTCAATATGTCGTTGACCACGAGAAGTTGACCGTTGGGGTTTTTTTGGAACGGTTGACCACCTTTTCGATACGGTCTTCTCGTGTTGACTTGGTCCCGTTGACCAAGTCAAGGCGTTTCGATACACCTCTCGGGTGTTTCGAAACGGCCTGCTTATAAATTTAAAAATGGGTTGTTTAACATGTTGTTTGGGCTTGGTTGCTTTTATCTCGTGATGTTTTCCGCTGTCATGATCACTTAGGAATTAAATAGGCATTTAGACAAGATATAATTAAAATAAATTTTCTAGGGTTGCTAACCGAGGTGGGACCTTAACGGGTTTCACATCGGTTTTCCCCGTGTAGCCTACTCGGGCCGGTCAGTCGACCAGACCGGGAGGAGGGGGTTACAAGAGTCATCTTGATTGATGAGATCAGAATACCCAATGGTCGTGTTGCAGCATAATGGTAAGCAAACATCGAATGTGTGATCCCGACATTGTGTGACCCGGGACATGTTCGAGGACACTCAATGGGGGATTTCGAGTGTAAGCGTACGATTCTGATATTGTGTGATCCAAGACACATTCGAAGACACTCGAAGGGGATTTCGTGTGTAAGCGTACGATCTTGATGTTGTGTGACCCGTACCTCACTCAGAGTGTATACTCTCGATATAATGTAACTCAGGCCTCACTCTAGGTTTTTTGTATAAAATGTACGATTGCTGTGTGAGAATTGATGTATCTATTGATTGAATTGCTATGTGTTTAGGCGACTAGTTGTATCGGTACATGTTTTATTGACATGTCATCATCTCTAGTGATATGCTCGTGTTTATGATTTGTATGAAGCATGGTTGATTGAAAATGTATTCACTGAGCTTGTTAGCTTAGCGTTTAGAATCGTTGTTTCCATTCACAAGTTAGTAGGTTGGCACATTGCATTTGAGAACCACTATTAGTGTAGGACTTTAGCATTGCCTCATCAGAACTTAGATTTATTTGGGCTATGTATTTGTAGGACCATAGGTTTGTATTTTAACTCGTATTTTAAATTTATAACGTAAGTTAAATGTTCATTTTACATTTTGTAATTTTAATGGAGCTCTTATGTAAACGTTTTTAAATGTTGTCTATGGTTAACATGTTTTTAACTTTGTAGATTTGTGAAAATTAGTTGTAAATTAGACTAAATTATGTCAAAATTTTATGGTTGCAAATTGGACTTGAGGCCCAAATGTGCCACCGAATTTAGAGTGTTACAATATATAAAAACCTTCAATTAAGTAATTTTAATATATATATTTTATAAATTTTATTTTAAAAAATATTTAAAATGATTATGATAACAATAAGGAACAACTTTAATAAATAAGAGTAAAAATTTTAAATTATTTAAAAATTTCATTTTATAATTCAAGCTTCGTGACAATTTTATAAAATTACAATGGATATCAAACCATGTTGAGATTTTTCACAAATAAAAAAATCAATATTTTTAAATCGAGTTCGTTGACCTTATTTGCATATCGATGAAATGATAAAAAAAATGTATATATATTCAAATCTTACACATTGATTTTTCAGTCATTTTATTTAAATATTATATAGAAAAATATAAAAGACATTTATTACAACATTGACATATCTGTGCTTTAATATATATATATATATATATGAGAAATTATATCATAGGCCCGGCTCGCCACGTCATCCATGGTCCCAACCAATAAAAAGCATTCATTTCATTAATTTTTTCCTTGTCATTCTTTTACCGAGTGAATCTTCACTCAGATTTACTGTAAATTAAATTAAAAAACACTTTTTATCAATTGTAGATTCACTCGATAAAAGATGATATGGAAAAAATTAATGAAATGAATGCTTTTTATTGGTTGGGACCATGGATGACGTGGCGAGCCGGGCCTATGATATAATTTCTCATATAGAGAAATTAAAAAACACTTTTTATCAATTGTAGATTCACTCGATAAAAGATGATATGGAAAAAATTAATGAAATGAATGCTTTTTATTGGTTGGGACCATGGATGACGTGGCGAGCCGGGCCTATGATATAATTTCTCATATATATATATATATACTTAATGTATTAATACATTGATTCCACAAGCACGGTTAAGAAATTGGCGTTAGTCCTTAATTGGTTTTTTAAAAATTAAAAACTAAATAAATGTAACACGGCGACTATATCAAATAATTATCCCTAAAATAAACACAAAATATAAGAAACGAGGAAGCATTTATCAAAATTGTTGTGTTCCACCTTGCACAACACATCCACTTTAATAAAGAAAAGTACTACCCACTCCGAGTAGATCGGTGCGAAGTCCGTGTAGCAGCTTATCATATGAAAAACGGAGAGTAGTCAGTAACAGACCCAACCCTGAAATTTTCATGAAGCTGAACAAAAGTTCATCTAAGACGATAGTCAGTCATACCTACCTATACCGGCAAATATTGCAAAACAAGGGAACCAAACCAAAGAAAATCTCACAACTGTACCTGACAATCATTTGGTCCCTGTTGGAGTTGCGGATTTCAATTGCAATGATAAGGATTCATGAGTTTCGAACGAATTTTCCAATGCGCAGAAACACACACTGCATGTAGATCAAATGCATCTGTTACATGAAGCGAAGCATCAAAGTACATTTGAAAAGGAATGAAAGTAATTAGGATATTGGTATAGTGTTCAAAACTGATGGCGCCTCGGCTAGGATGATAACAACTACAGCAAACGTATACTTGAGCCTGAAACACTTTTCCAGGGAAGAAACTATGCAGAAATTAATTCTCAAAAAAAGAACGTTGCGAGATTCTTGACAGGCCCCATTCGATACATTAAATCTTTCACATTAAAGCAAGTTGAGAATCATGGACGCTATATAAATGTGAGCTTTAAAGGGCAGTGGGTGAACATTACATAACCAGGGCCTTTTGCTGCCAAGCCTTCTACACTGTACTACATGTGATGCCTTGCCTTCAAAATAAAGTAGGCATTCTCTAGGAAAATAACAGTAGACATATGTTACTCTGACTCTTCATTTTTCTTTGAAGTACCCGTATCCAACACTCGTGTCGAACACATGGATATGGGGATATGACTTCCAAGTATCATCCCACTACATGGAAAACCTTAGAAAAATCCAACCATACCCATGTCAGATACGATACATACACATACCATACACTCATAAGTCATACCTGAGTCCAAATAACATAGCAGTAAGCAACATAAAAATGCACACAAGTCTATTTGCAAGACTAAAACAAGGTATTTGAGATTTACCTCTGGTAATGCAGAACTATCAGAACAAGCAGATGGCATGACACTCGATCTGAGGGATACATCATACATATCTTATCCGAAAATCCAAGAGAGCAATTTTACCAGCAACCATTTTTGACACATAGTTCCCGAGATTATTGAAGTGAGAACTTGCAAATTCAAGTAAACATCTGAAGCTAAAAGTACCTGCTCGTACCAAAAGCATCTTTTCTGACTGAAAAAACATGGCCAATTTCAACATCTTCACTGAACATTCTTACCTCTTACCCTCCGAAGAAACTTCTCCAAGAAAAAACTTGAGGGGAAATTACAATGTCTTATAACAACTTTCCACTGCAGCTGCAGTCGGAAAAGTGAAATAAAAGATACATAAACCAGGAAATAAAACCCTATACGATTATGTTTACAAATATAACTCAATTACACCAAAAAAACTAATTTTATTTGGAATATAAATGTATGTACATTGCTCTCAGATCTGTAAACGCTATAGCCAGGGTACAGTGTTGCTAAGATATAATTGCTAAGACATACAAACTTGTAGGAACAAAAAGGATCTTTACAGCCGAAGTCGCCAACTTGAGAGAAAAATTTCAAGACGTCCAAATGGTTCAACTCGAAAGTCAACTTGGGGATGAGTCTACAAAGAATCTATTGTAACCTAATTGTGGACCGGACAGCCAAACCACTATCCATGTAATGTCATTTCTTGATCACAGTGATTATGCTTTTGTTTTTAAAAAAACAGTATAATGAACAAGACTATACAAAGAAAGCAACTCAAACCATCATATTCAAGTCGGAAAGATCATCCATGGGGATTTCAAGGCCCATGAAGTCATGATCTTGTAACCCATCATCATCGATGTTCAACCACGAACCCAAATCTTGTCCTGCTAGTTGCAATTCATCCAATACATCCAGGCCATAATCATCTTTTTCTTTGGCATTATTATTGGTGGTTATCTCGCTTGACTTTGATACAGAACTTGAGGTTTTGGGTTGCTCAGACATCTTGCCGAGAAGGCCATTTACAGAAACAGATAGCTCAGTTGTTTTCTGCTTAGGCTTTGTTTTTGATTTCCTTTCCCCCTTTGCATTGGATACAGGTCGACCAATCTTATTAGTTCCATTTCTACATAAAGCCTCTCTACCATGTCCGTTTCCTTCCCTGTCTCTCTCACTCCTCTTTCCTGTTGTACTACTCAACAAAGAACTTCCAATGCCTGCCTGGACACTAGAAGTACCACCAACCACGTCTTCCAGCAATAACTCTCTCCTTTTCACCCTGTTAGACCACGAGTCATCTTTAACAATAGTTTGATCGGATGATCGATTTGTGGGTGGAAGCAGATCAGAAGAACTAACAGCACAGCTATCCCCATTTTGACCTGCCAGCAGTGACAATCCACGGCTAAATTGAACCATAATACCAAAAGAAAAAATTGGAGAGGAGAGAGAAAATTCAACAGAATGCAAAAAAGCACCATCAAGAACATTTTGCAGATGATTACATTACATGGGATCAAACATATACGCACAGACACAACTACGCATGGGAATTCTAAAGTGTGTACTCTCTCCATAGGCATCAAGAGCATACCTGAGGTTCTAGCTTCCAGAGAGCGGGTGGAACTTCTGGCGCATGGCTTTCCAGATTCACTATCTGTAGGTGTATCTACTGACTGTACACCATTTAGTCGGGAAGACCCAGAAAGAAACATTTCTCTAAGCATGGGCTCATCAAAGCAGCTTGTGCCAGTATCTTCAAATTTATGATATCGGTCTAATGTCCGTCTGACAAATGCTAAGGCAGATTGCTTGGCTATTTTGTTACTGGAACTCTTTCCACCAGTTGCACTACCCCAACAACTCTATTAAAAGATTATGAATAGATCATCAAAATAGAATTCCAGCATCATATCACAATATGTCAGCATCTAGTAGGATAAGTAATGGGTAAATAAGTAGTTCGACTTGTAAATGATTAAAAAATCTCAATGGGAAATGAAAGATGTAACACAGAGAGGGGGAACAAGCTGTTAAATGTGAAGAAATTTACTGGAAAAACTCTCTTAATTTCTATACAAGAGGTTACATTCTTATATACAGCTTATGCCCTTGACTTAGGTAACTTTTAAGCTAGGAAAGAGACTAATCTAGGAAACTTAAAATCCCTTAAAGTTAGGGATTGTAACTACTAACAAGGATCTGCAGAATCCTATCTAAATATATATAGAATCTCTAATTTATGCGCATATTTCCTGACACTCCCCCTCAAGCTGGGGAATAGATGTCCTCCATTTTCAGCTTGCTAATTAACCTCTGAAAAATCTTCCCAGGTAGCCCCTTGGTAAGAATATCTGCAACTTGATCTCCAGTTGATACATAGGGAGTACAAATTAGGCCACTGTCAAGTTTTTCTTTTATGAAGTGTCTATCCACTTCAACATGCTTTGTCCTGTCATGTTGAACTGGATTATGAGCAATATTAATTGTTGATTTATTGTCACAATATAGTTTCATTGGACCTTCCCACTTGACCTTTAAATCTTCTAAGATAATCTTCAGCCACAATAATTCGCAAATCTCAAGTGCCATGGCTCTAAACTTGGCTTCTGCACTAGACCTGGCCACAACATTTTGTTTTTTGCTTCTCCAGGTTACTAAGTTTCCTCCCAGAAATGTACAGTAGCCTGATGTTGATCTTCTATCAACCAAGGACCCTGCATAATCTGCATCAGTATAGGCTTCCAATGTCAGATTTTCTCCCTTTTAAATAAAACTCCTCTTCCTGGTGTGCCCTTTAGGTACTGTAAAATCTGAGTCACTGCTCTCAGATGTGATTCTTTAGGATTATGCATGAATTGGCTCACAACCCCAACTGCATAGGCAATGTCTGGCCTAGTGTGTGATAAATAGATCAGCCTTCCCACAAGTCTCTGATATGAGCCTCTGTCCACTACTGCATCATTTGTTGCATCTCCAAGTTTGTGATTAACCTCTATTGGTGTCTCGGCTGGTCTGCACCCTAGTTTGCCAGTTTCTGTCAGTAAATCTAGAGTATATTTCTGTTGAGATATGAAGATTCCTTGCTGTGAATATGCAACTTCAATTCTAAGGAAGTATTTTAGTCTTCCAAGATCTTTGACTTCAAACTCCTTGATCAAACACCTCTTTAAGTTGTCAATTTCTTTCGAGTCATCCCCTTTGACTATGATGTCATCTACATAGACTATTAGGGCAGCAACTCCCCCCGATGAATGTTTTACAAATAAAGTATGATCACCCTGACTTTGTCTGTAACCTAGCTTCAACATCACCTTGGTAAACCTGCCAAACCAGGCTCTTGGGGATTGTTTTAGCCCGTACAAGGCCTTTTTCAATTTGCAAACTGTTTGTCCACAGTCTGGACTAAATCCAGGAGGAATATCCATGTAAACTTCCTCTTCAAGATCTCCATGCAAAAAGGCATTCTTGATGTCATACTGACTTTGATGTCATCTACATAGACTATTAGGGCAGCAACTCCCCCCGAGGAATGTTTTACAAATAAAGTATGATCACTCTGACTTTGTCTGTAACCTAGCTTCAACATCACCTTGGTAAACCTGCCAAACCAGGCTCTTGGGGATTGTTTTAGCCCGTACAAGGCCTTTTTCAATTTGCAAACTGTTTGTCCACAGTTTGGACTAAATCCAGGAGGAATGTCCATGTAAACTTCCTCTTCAAGATCTCCATGCAAAAAGGCATTCTTGATGTCATACTGCTGTAATCTCCATCCTTGATTGGCAGCCAATGACAACAAGATCCTTACAGTATTCATCTTTGCAACAGGGGCAAAAGTTTCAAGGTAATCTATCCCATATGTTTGGGAATACCCTTTAGCCACCAACCGTGCTTTATATCTCTCCAAGGAGCCATCTGATTTGTACTTCACTGTGAATATCCATCTACAACTGTGGATTGTGTGATTGCAGAAAATTAGGGATGTAAATTCCCTAATATAAAGTTGCTATTAGTTAGCAATTATCTTCCTAATATCTTGTTAATAGCTGTAAATAAGGAATTAGATTCTTGTAATTTATTTGTAATTCCTAGTTTAGGCTCTCTCTTGTAATCTATAAATATGGTCTTTCTTTATCAAATAAAAACAAAAATTAGAGTACTCAAACTGAGACTCTTTTCAATGCCTTTCTACATGGTATCAGTCTAATTTCTCGATCCTATCAACTCTCAACATGGTTGATATTTCTACTTCTGCTAAAATCAGTTCTGAAACAGAACAAAATCTTATTCTTGATGACACATCAGATATCTCCACCACCCAAATTACTTCCATAAAAATTCCAGAAAAATCTGCATCGACCAGTGCTGCTATAATCCCAGAAGGTAGTCCATTTTTTGCGTCCATGGCTGGTACTACTGACTGTTTCGAGTGGATTGTGGATTCAGGGGCCTCAGATCATATGACTGGCAATGCCTCCCTTTTCCATACATTTCAGCCTTCATCAATCTCCTCTCAAATAAAGATTGCTGATGGCTCTTTCTCCTCCATATCAGGAAGTGGCTCTGTTAAAATATCTCCGAATTTAATACTGCAACATGTGTTATATGTTCCTAAATTAGCTTGTAATCTCATCTCAGTCAGTAAAATTTCTGCTAACCTAAAATGCACAGCTAATTTTTCACCTCTTGGTTGTAAATTACAGGCTTTGGTCTCGGGGAAAGTGATTGGCAGTGCTAGGTTGTGTGGTGGCCTCTACATTCTTCAAGGGCAGCCTTCTCAAAGTGGACAAGCACACTCAAGCTCTATTTATCATTTTCCTTGTTTTTCCAATATATCAGAATCCTCAAAAAATGTTCTTTTATGGCATTACAGATTAGGGCATCCTAGTTTTCAATATCTTGCCAAATTACTACCACAATTGTTTATCGGTAAAAATCCTCAATCTTTTTCTTGTGAAATTTGTCCTCTTGCTAAGCATACAAAGAACACTTATCCTCCCTCTAAATATAAAACCTCTAAACCTTTTTCCACCATACATAGTGACATTTGGGGCCCTTCCCAAGTTAAGAATATTAATAGTTCTAGATGGTTCATCATTTTTGTCGATGATCACACTAGGCTCACTTGGACATTTCTTATGAGAGAAAAGTCAGAAACTGAAAAAGTGTTTAAGAGATTTCATAGTCTAATAGAAACTCAATTTCAAAGCAAAATTCAAATCCTTCATACTGATAATGGTAGTGAATATTTTTCTAGAGCTTTGGGGGATTTTCTTCAAGAAAAGGGGATTGTTCATATAACTTCTTGTGTAGATTCTCCTCAACAAAATGGCATTGCCGAGAGGAAAAATAGACATCTGTTAGAAGTTGCTAGGTCTCTTATGTTCTCTATTAATGTGCTTAAATTTTATTGGGGGGAAGTCATCCTTACAGCAACCTTCCTCATCAATAGGATGCCTAGCAAACCTCTTAATTTTAAAACACCTAGAAATCTTTTTCTTCAATCCTTTCCTCATTTTCAGCCCCTCACTTCCTCTATCCCAGTAAAAGTTTTTGGATGCACTGTCTTTGTTCACATTTATCCTCATTCTCGGTCTAAGTTAGATCCTAGAGCCTTAAAATGCATCTTCTTAGGTTATTCTTCTACTAAGAAGGGCTACAAATGTTACTCTCCCATAACTAAAAGAACCTATACCTCAATGGATGTCACCTTCATTGAACAAAAGCCATATTATACCAAGCATGAAATTCAGGGGGAGCGCTTAAGTGAATTCCAAGCTTTTGACATTTTTCCTATCACTAAAATTCCCACTATTATTTCTTTTGAACATGAACCCATTGTTATTACTAAAACCAATGAACCTTCCATCATTCCTAACTCCATTGAAACTACTGTCTTGGAGCCTCCAAGTACACCTCGCACACCACAAAGAACCCAACCAGAGCAACTTGAGGCCAAAGAGCTCAGTGTCTATAAAAGGAGAACAAAGCCCAATAAAGAGACCGACATACAACCTGGTAACTTCCAAGAGCTGGAACCTACTCCTACAGCCTCAGAGAATCCACAAGGTATGAAAAATTCTCAAAGTATTGCTCCAACTGTGGATACTGATGATTTGCCTATTGCACAGAGAAAAGGTGTAAGGAAGTGTACAACACATCCTATTCAGAAGTTTGTGGCATATGGAAACTTAAAGCCTGCCTTTAAAGCCTTCACTTCTAGTGTTGATAACACTTTCATTCCAAAAACAATAGAGGAAGCAATGAAAGACATAAGATGGAAGAAGGATGTTGAAGAAGAGATAAGGGCACTAGAAGACAATAAAACCTGGAAAATCACTGATCTTCCACCAGGAAAAAGGCCAGTGGGTTGCAAGTGGATTTTTACTGTCAAGTATAGATCTGATGGGAGCATTGAACGTTATAAGGCAAGATTGGTGGCCAAGGGATTTACTCAGTCCAATGGGATAGACTACCAGGAGACATTTGCTCCAGTAGCAAAGCTGAATACAGTGAGAGTTCTTTTGTCTTTGGCAGTTAACAAGGATTGGAAATTACATCAACTTGACATCAAGAATGCCTTCTTGAATGGAAATCTTGAAGATGTATATATGGAAATTCCACAGGGGTTGGGATATCATTCTGACAAACAGAAAGTTTGTAAACTTGAGAAGTCATTGTATGGATTGAAACAGTCTCCTAGGGCTTGGTTTGATCGATTTGCAAAGGCTATTGTGAAGAATGGGTACAAGCAAGGCCAAACTGACCACACCTTGTTCATCAAAGAGGGATCAGAAAAGAAGAAAGCAATCCTCATTGTGTATGTTGATGATATCATCATCACTGGTGATGACAATGAAGAAATTGGAAATTTAAAGAAATTGCTTGCAAGTGAATTTGAAACAAGGGATCTTGGTACTTTAAGATACTTCCTTGGCATGGAGGTTGCAAGATCAGAAGCTGGTCTAGTAATTAACCAGAGAAAATATATCCTAGACTTGTTATCTGAATCTGGGATGAAAGGCTACAAACCAACTGAGACTCCTATGGAGTTCAATCTCAAACTGAAGAAGGATGTTCTTGGAAGTCTAGTTAATAAGGGATTGTATCAAAGGTTAGTTGGGAAATTAATTTATCTTTCTCTTACTAGACCTGATATATCTTTTCCTGTGAGCATTGTTAGTCAATATTTGAGTGACCCTCGAGAGGAGCATCTTGAAGCTGTCAACAGAATACTAAAATACCTAAAGATGACACCAGGCCATGGGCTAATTTTCAAGAAAACCAATGACAGATCAGTAAAAGTCTTCACTGATGCTAGCTGGGCTGGAGAACTGACAGATAGAAGATCTACCAGTGGGTACTGCACTTTTGTTTGGGGCAATTTGGTAACTTGGAGGAGCAAAAAGCAGTCTATTGTGTCTCAGAGCAGTGCTGAAGCTGAGTATAGAGCTATTGCACTTGGAATGTGTGAGGGAATATGGTTACAAAGGTTACTTGTTGAATTGGGCTTCGGTGACTCTAAAGAGTTTGAACTATACAGTGATAGTCAATCTGCCATCAGTATAGTGAGAAATCCAGTCCATCATGATAGGACTAAACATGTGGAAATTGATAGACAGTTCATTTCAGAGAAAGTCAACAGTGGTCTGGTAAAACTGAACTTTGTTTCTTCTAAAGATCAACTTGCAGACATTCTCACCAAGGCACTTCCTAGAGTAACCTTTGATGAGTTTACATGCAAGCTGGGATTATATAATATATACTCTCCAGCTTGAGGGGAGTGTGGATTGTGTGATTGCAGAAAATTAGGGATGTAAATTCCCTAATATAAAGTTGCTATTAGTTAGCAATTATTTTCCTAATATCTTGTTAATAGCTGTAAATAAGGAATTAGATTCTTGTAATTTATTTGTAATTCCTAGTTTAGGCTCTCTCTTGTAATCTATAAATATGGTCTTTCTTTATCAAATAAAAACAGAAATTAGAGTACTCAAACTGAGACTCTTTTCAGTGCCTTTCTACAACAACCCACTGTTTTCTTTCCTTCTGGCAGCTTCACCAAGTCCCACGTTTTGTTCTTTTCCAGTGCTTCCATTTCAACTTTCATAGCACTCTTCCAATTCTCATTTTCTAAAACCTCGAATACATTTTTAGGAATGGCAATGGAATTTAGACTAGTAAGGAAGGCTTTATGGTTGGGAGACAAGTTTCTGTAGGATATGAACAAATAAAGAGGGTTTTTTGTGGTACAAGTTCTTTTCCCTTTTCTAATTGCAATAGGAAATTCAAAATCCCTATGATCAAAATCAGGATTAGTATTCTCAATATTATTTGAATCAAAGATAGATGCAGTAATTACCTCAGTTTGTGGAGGACTAGCAATATCTTGAATTCCAGTCTTAAGTGTGGTGGGTTCAGGTTGTTGGTCAAAAGAAGGCTGAGGATCAAATTCACAAAGAGATTGAGTAAGATCAGGCTGGGATTGGGCAAGCTGGGCAGATTCAGAATCATTTTGGACAAGCTGGGCAGATTCAAAATCATTTTGGACAGATCCAGAATCATTTTGGACAGATCCAGAATTATTTTGAACAGGCTGGGCAGATTCAGAACCCTTTTTGATAGGCAAGGTGAGAGGCTGAAGTAGGAAATAATCTCTCTCCTTATCTTCTCTGAACAAAATCTCCCCCTGAAGATAAGGTTGAGTAAAATAGTTTTCACTCTCAACAAAGGTGACATCAACAGAAGTAAAATGTTTTCGTGTAGGTGGATGATAGCACTTATACCCTTTTTGAGTAGACGAGTACCCTACAAAAATGCATTTCAATGCCCTTGGATCCAACTTACCCCTATTATGAGAATGAATATGAACAAATGCAACACAACCAAACACTTTAGGCTTAAGGTGAAGTGAAGGGCTGAAGTTAGGATAGAAACTGTTTAGGACTTGAATAGGACTCTGAGAATTAAGAACTTGAGTTGGCAATCTATTGAGAATTATAGGTAGCAGTTAACACAGCTTCTCCCCAATATTGTTTAGGAACATTTTTTTGAAACAACAAGGCTCTTGTTATTTGGAGAACATGGTCATTCTTCCTTTCGGCTACACCATTCTGTTGAGGGGTGTTTACACAAGATGATTCATGAATGATTCCTTTTTCTTGGAAATAGGAAGATAGAACATGGTTAAAGTAGTCTTTAGCATTGTCTGACCTAAACCTTTTTATACCAGCCCCAAATTGGGTTTTAATCATGGTGTAAAAGGTTTTAAAAGTAGAACTAACATCAGATTTTTGTTTTAGAAGGAATATCCATGTTACCCGAGTGCAATCATCTATAAAAGAAACAAACCACCTAGCCCCAGTTATATTTTGAACAGTGGATGGTCCCCAAACATCACTATGAATGAGAGTAAAAGGTGTAGATGTCTTTTTATTACTTATGGGAAAAGAAGTACGTTTGTGTTTGGCAAGCTCACATATGTCACAATGAAACTCTTCATTATCTAAAGATTTGAACAAGCAAGGAAACATAAGCTTTAAAACTTTAAATGAAGGATGACCAAGGCGAAGGTGATGAAGCCATATCTGGTCTTTGGTGGTTTTAGATTCTGACACAAGAGAAAAAGATGGATGATTTGGATCACTGACTGGTCCACTGGAGTTTTCAAGATAATACAATCCATTTTCTACTTTAGCATGCCCAATCATCCTCCTTGTTCCATGTTCCTGAAAAACACATTGGGTAGGATAAAAAACAACACAACAATTAGTGTCTTTGATGATTTTTTGGATAGACAGGAGATTAGTGAACAATTTAGGTACATGAAGGACATTTTTAAGTGTTAGGGTGTTACTTATAACAATATCTCCTTGACCAGCCACAGTTATCCTACTTCCATCTGCAGCTGTTATCTTTTTATTACTAGGACAGGGTATATAATTGATAAAATGTAGAGAGGAATTGGTCATATGGTCTGTTGCTCCTGAGTCAATCACCCAAGAGCTTTGGGTAGGAAAATCCGAGACTTTAGGTTTTTGAGAAGAGGATATACCTGAAAAAGGCAGACTACATGTACCTGAAGAGGAAGGTTTTTCCAAAGATCCAAGTAAACTTTTCAGTTTCTCTATCTCTTCCCTGTTGAACTCAAAGGGCTGTTCTTGGGCATTCAACCTGTAGGTTGCCTGTATGCTTTGCAAGTCACTTATTTGACTCGAATGGCTCCTTCCACTCACTGTGACTCCTTGCACAGTCTCAGTATTACTTACATCGCCTCCTTCAACCATAGTTTTGCTAGGTTAACAGTGACTCTTCACTGAACACTCAAAGGAAGGATTTTTAAGGGAATAATCGAGACTGGCAAAACTCAGAAAAGGATTAACAAAGCTCTGATACCATGTTAAATGTGAAGAAATTTACTGGAAAAACTCTCTTAATTTCTATACAAGAGGTTACATTCTTATATACAGCTTATGCCCTTGACTTAGGTAACTTTTAAGCTAGGAAAGAGACTAATCTAGGAAACTTAAAATCCCTTAAAGTTAGGGATTGTAACTACTAACAAGGATCTGCAGAATCCTATCTAAATATATATAGAATCTCTAATTTATGCGCATATTTCCTCACACAAGCAGATTTATCCTCCTTTAAACTAAGCTCAGGAGAAAAACTAGCAAAGCAAACTCGAATTTCGAGACAATGTTCATTTATAATATCAAATTTGCAACAAAAAGAAAAGTACCTGTTATTTATCCACCTTAAGACATTTTTCATTAATGGAGGTTAAGAGAGAGGAAAGAATGCAAGAGGTGTTAAATACAAAGCACGTTGGCCACAGTCTTCACAAGGCCTTAGAAGACTTTCCACTATCTAAAGCCCGGAGACTCAAATCCTGACAAATAATTAATTCTTGAGAACGTCAAAGAGCACACACCTAAGCATATGTACCACGAAGGGGAAGGCCGACGTCTCCTGCCTCAAATTAGGCAACATATAACCACATTATGATCATATAAGCTCAAGGAGAACTACATTGAGATGTTGTCTCTTCACTATCTGAACAACACAAGGGGTTTGAACTACCCAGAAGCAGGTAGTTCTATCCTGCGACATCGAAGATTTTCGCCAACTTTGGTGCTTCCTTTTATATTTAGGCCAGTTAGTTAAGTTAAAATATAACATCCTGTCCATTTGAATCTGTTCATTTTCATTGTTATGCTAGTTTTAGTCCACACAGTCAGCTAATTCCTTGAAATCCTTTGACTTTCCCTCTAGAGTAGAGCTTAATTTCTACGGTCTCATGTTGAAGGGCTTTCCTAAATTAATAAGGCAAAGCAGACTTGGTTCTGGGCACCCAAGAATTTAAACATTTCGTGTATGGGTGTGTGCAAATGAAAACCAAAACAAAAAGAACATTAAGAGAATTACCATGTACTTTTCATAAGCCATCGTGACAAGTTTGTCAAGAGCTTGTTGTTCGAATTCCCTATACGAAAAGCAATATGTTCAGATGCACAAAAGGTACCAAAGAATTCTAAGTTAAACCGCAAATGCATACAAAACTACGTGAGAATAAAGGGTAAAACAGTACTTCTCCTGAATTGTTCTTGTTTCTGAGGCAGCTTTCAATAGTTTATCAACCAAACTTTTCTTCTTTGAAACCTATTGCATTCACAGCAAGATTACAAATTGAACTTCTCAGACCAACAATAAGTCGAGTAGCATGAGTAAGAAGAAGGATAGAGCTTGTTGAGTATCTAATGAAAGTTATCATGAGGCAGAAGAGCGGAAACAATAATGTAAGGACTAAAGAGGAAAGAAAAAGAAATATCAGATAGTGTATCAGAGCTTCAATATTTCCATCAAGAAAGTACCTGTTCCTTGTGCTTTTCCTCTAGCTTAATAATGTCCTCAAGGATCGCAACATCCCCCATCTGTGCTATGTCAGGCTGAAAAACAGTGAAAACATATGAAGTTAAATACATTAACAACCTTTATGACAAGGCATAAACAGAAGAACTAGACAGACACAGGCATCTATAGCAAACCAAAGCAGAGCTATAAAAGGGGGGCCAACTATTCAGATAACATAGAAGCACAGGTCAGATTGCTAGATCATAATAACTCTTGATTTTGAAACAGCATAGAGAAAGGGAGAGAGCTGCCAGCTGCATATTTCATAATATTTTGTGACAAGACAAACAATGCAGCATTTAATATAAATATTCATGTAGAAGTAGACCAACCGGTGGTTCTAAGAATATTCCAATACTTTGCGCCTCCAAAATGAGTTTCTCATTTATCTTCATACTCTCATACTGGAATTCTGAACAAACCATGTCAGGCATCGGTTGGTCTGGAAAACTGCCATTCTGGGAATGACTAAAATTTGAGTTGTTAATTCCTGTGATTCCCAACATATCAATTTCACGATCATCATGTTCTGGGTTCCCAGTTATCCTACAACCAGTAAATGAAGCATGCCCAGTCGATTGGAAGTTAACAATATGACTCAAACCATTGGATCTCAATTCTCCATCCATCTCAAATTCAGTTCCATAAACGTCAAATGGGAGGTCTTCATTTCCGCTATCAATATCTTCTTCTGGAATTAGAGCTGCTAAAAATCTTTGACAAAGGGGAATCACATTATTGTCCCCTGTATCCAGGAGCAACTGTTGTGAATGAATTTCATCAACCGATGCTACAGCACCAATTCCGCCATCACTTTCATGTTCAAGCAATTTACACCCATTGAATATGGTACTACAACCATCTGTAATAGAAGGAACTGGTGTTGATCTCAATTTGGTGAATTCATAATTTCCCTGAAAGATATGGAAACAGATTAGAGGGACTAATATACATGTGAAAAAGATGAGTTCTTGAATCTCAAACTTCAACCACGATGACACCTAAAGCATTTTAAGAAATTCAATGGGAAACACTGTTATAAGTATATCTCCACTAAGATGCTTTTACCTTTTTCAATGAAACTAGTGCACCCAAAGAAGTGTAGGCACTCTGTTGTCATCTTTTTAAAATAAAAAATTTACAAAGGTGCTGCAGTGTAAAAAGAAATGTGGTTGAAGACAACTCCTAACTTTTCAGTGTTAAATTTATAAATTTGACATAGTGCCAAGGGATTGCATACTACTCATTCCAAATATCAAATAAGATGAATTCTAGAAAACTAGTCGCATGGTTTGAAAACCATCACTACCTAATATATATCAGCAAGCCAACAAGAATTTCTTCATTTATCTTATGCCTTCTTTTTTCAAAATTTGTTGAAAAGAACAACCCATGCTTCTTCTAGTGACAATGGAGTAAAGGTCAATGTTCAATTCTGCTTTTCACCCTACCTTGTTGAAAATAAATCAGCCCATACTGGGCAAAAAGGAACAGAAATTGCAGCCAATAGTTCATACTTAAAAGTATTTCAGTTAAAGATTTTTCAAATAATCTTTTTAAGGGGTTTTGAAGAGTCACACGTGATTTTAAATAAAATATGCTTTCTAAGGTCTTATAACAACGATGCCCCAAAAAAGGTCTTATATTAACAGTAGCCATCAATCTTAATCAGTGGGACAAGAACAATACCTGCTGCTTTAAATAGGCAATGTTTACATCAGATATGAAACCAAGAAAAGGCTCCATCTGCCTCCAAAAGGTGTTGGGGAAGGCATGAGCTGCCAAGATAGTAAAATCAACCAGTGCAAAAGAAGTAAATGTTGAACCAAACAAAATTGTGACCCCCCCCCCCCCCCACCCCAAAATAATAATAATAAATAGGAGACACTACCAGAACTAATAAGAGCATTCACAGCAGCCACCAACTCTTCATGTCCATCCTCCGAAGCAACTAAGATAAGTGTACAAAATATATTAGAAGCCACAACCGTGTAGTCAGAGATTTAGAAATGCAAAATTCTGTTAAGCATTGTTATTTAACAGTCCAAGGAAATTTCTTCATTAGCTCGAGGTATAACTACCAAGAAGATCTGCAGCTGCATTCATTGCTGCACGCTTCTGGCGAGCATAAGCCTTGCGGTCAGTGAGCTTCCTAGTTGGAGGACGACCAGCCTTGCTGAGAAAAATATTAATCGAGTGATGAGATTTCAAACAGAAAGAAAGGTGGTTCAAGACCACGATAAAAGAAATATTATTGGTGAAAAAAGTAACAGGTGGCCAGGTAGATAGAAGTATTTAACCTCTCGGGCTTATCCAAGCCAAGCTTGGCACTTCTGAGCTGTTTTGCTGTTCCCACATTGCCATACTTCTCAACTGCCATCGGCATAACAGATCTTGTAGAAGTAACACCCCGCCCAGTCCTCCCTTGTCGACGTACACCATCTCCAATGTCTTCTCCATTCATCAGCCTATTCTTTCTTGATGGCAGGATCATAGTTGATACTTTTTGAACATTCTGTCCAGCTTTCTCATCTATTTCATCAGACTTTGTCACTTTCCCTTCAGATTTAATTTCAGCAGCCCCAGACTCTTCACTTTCAGAAAGAGCAGCTGAACATAACACTTCACCTTTTAGTTTAACTTGTTGGGGAGAACCGCTTGACAAGCGTCTAGCATATCCTGACCCAATCCCATTTCCAGCCATATCAGACGCAGTATCCAGCAATGGAGTTTCATCATTATTTGAAAGAATAGGTACAAGATTTGTTCGTCTGGCAGTTCGGGAGCTCTTCTGTGGTCTCTGACTGGCCCAATTGGCAACAGGTGGTGAAGAAGACTGAGTTGATATCGTGCGTTTGCGATTATTCACTCCACCAGCAGTAGGTGGTTTATTTGTACAGTGAGATAGCTCCCAGTCATTTGATGTTGTTGTTCTATAAACAACTGGTGACAACTTTGGGGCAACTCCAGAACCCGATCGGGGACCACGAATAGATGCATTCATTCTTGTGCTAGAAGTAGGACTAGCTGAATTAAACTCATCACGAGCATTCATCCTGCATATTGTAGAGAACAAAGGGCATGCAAATAAGTACACATACTGCAGTGAAACCCTAAGAGGAGAAGCACGCCATGAGACAGAAATAAAGATGCCACTAAGGACAAGAACCAAGGCTTTTAAAATAGAACTGGGCCAGTAAAATTTATGCAAAAAGATTAAATATGTATTAGGAAAACAATGCATACTTTTTAACAGCTCTCAGATTCACTCTCTCTTTATCGGACGGAACAGGACGATCTCTCCTATCATTTCGAAGGGAACTGTTGTCCAGATCAGTCCTAGGAATAGATGACCTAGGACACGAGCCAGTCAGCAGCGAGATACCTTCTGATTTTCCAACTCCAGCAGATCCATTAGCAATTCCTGGCCTATAATAAATTAATTATTTATTAATAAAAAATCAAGAATAGGATAAGTCAAAAGTTTAAAGAATAAATATAAAGGAAAGGTTTGATCCAGAGAGTTCAAAATACAAAATTTGAAGAAAAGACACTCAAGAAGACCCTAACACAATTTCCCTACAGCCACCATTATGGTCATCTGTTATGGAAAGTGCGTCCCTCTATGGTCTGAGGAGAAGGCTTCAATAAGATTTCTTTCTTAATATGTCTGAAAGTGATGTGCTTGGATCTTAATCAGAACTCAGAATGTGAGACCAAACCATGATTAAAGTACTAACACAATTTCCCTATTCCCTACAGTCGCCATTAAAATCATCTATTAAGGAAAAAGTATCCATCTATACCTCACACGTATTTTACTCGATGATTTACCCATCAATGAAAAAGGTATGTGGTCAAGGGTTCAAATCTCACAACTCAAAAAGTCAATAATAAAATAAACACCTGGAACCCATTTGATACCTAGCCACTCTGATTTAACTGACAGTTTCAAACCAGTCCAATCCAGTTCGGGTGTCACTGAGTTACATTGATGATTCTTATGGTAGAAGCTTCCAATGATAATAGAATTAATAATGCTCTAAGTGTGGCTGTCCTCCTAGAACCCATGTGCATGCCCTTTAAAAGATGTTATTAAGGCCCATTCAAACAATCACCGTGGCATATGCACAATAGTAGCACTGTCAGCGGGCCTACCTGAACTCATGGGGGTCATTATTTAACCTTGATCGAGAATCAGAAACAACCCTTTGCTGTATTCCCTGCTTAGGTTCCCGGTACCCTTCAATTGGTTTAGTCGATACCGTACTTGGAGATGCATCAGGTTTTATGCCAGACCGCTTCTTCTTCATCTTTGCCTTTTCCCACCCATCGACACTGCCAGATAAAGTTCTATCTTCACCCTGAACTGCAGCAGTATTTGAAGCCCTGAGCATTTCCCTATCCCTGTCTGCAGTACCTGACTGCCTGACTAGAGCATTATTCTGCATATCCATCTAGATTCATTAGAACAAATATTAAATCTTCTAATGAAGACTAATGAAGACTGTGCATAAGAGTAAGAAAATGAAATATAAAACCAAATTCATATCAGAGCATGTGTAAAACAGAATATTATGTAGGATCTTGTAACAAGAAATGGTTTCCAATAAGTCACATAACTACTAACTCGAGTTCAACAATTGAAGTACATAAGAAAATATTTTTGAAAGGAATGAAGAGAACAAACCACCTACGACCATCTAGTTGGATCGAAAGAGAGGTTTGATCCAGTGACAAATGGAAAATAAGAAATCAACTAGTAAAGAAAAAATGAAGGCAAATCTAGAGAGAAGAAATAAAATAAGCAATAATGACAATAATAATTACACTGGGATATGGCACTCTTTGATTGAAATCATACTTGAATACAGAACATAAAACAGGCATTGCACAAGCTTAATAAATTAGTTGCATCAGGCACAATAGAAGATATAATATCATCATGACAGAAAATGCATAGAGATGGAAGATATAAAGATACAAACCCTAACATCCAGCAGAGAAGTTCGAGTACGTTTATTAGGAAAAGAACTTTTAGGCCTTTCTTCTAACTTCTGCTGTTCAAATTCAAAACCTCCAGCAATGGAATGGTTATGTATTCCCATCTTACCAACACTCGGCCCCAAGACTGACCGGTCACTTGATAACAAAGAATTGGAGCGGTCACTGGTAAAGCTTTCTGATCGAGATCTTTTCTTGGATGGTATGGTCGGGAAAAACTTGTTGAAGACTGATAAGGCTTCATTGAAAGTTTTCATGCGCTCCCTGATAACCAATTACATCAATAAATAATGACAACTTTAATCCAAAAAACAAAGTTTACAAAGAACTACCTTGCTTTGACAGAGCAATCACGTAGAGCAGCCTTAACTCGTTTGATTTCCTCAGGTATGGGAGAAGGCAGCAGCTTGCCTTTTGACAACATAGTTGGAGATTCATCAGGTGAAATGCCAAGAGCAATATTGATGTGCCGCTTAAAGTCTCCTTGGCGATTAGACTTATGTTCAGCAGCAACCACCTTGGGATCAAAACGCAAGCACTGGAAGAAGTTTGATATGTCTCCTTGGGCTACTAAGGAAGTGCTCCTTGACATACTTGGCAAAGAAGATTGGATTTGATTCTCCATAGTCTCACGAAAGCTACCTGATCTGTCTAATTGAGCAGCTAAGTGGGCTCCACGCTGCCCACTAGTGTACAGTGGCCTATCTGGGCTATCAGAAGACATATCAAACTTGCTAGACGTTGCCATTGCATCAGGTTTTGGAAATCCACAATCTTACAAGGCCAATAAATAAAGTAGTGCATGACACAAATGTTGTGCAGCGGCACATAATGGATGATTTAAACTCTTAAGGACAAAAAACAACCTATCTGCAAAGGAGAAAATAACTAAGCATAAGCATATAATTTTGTATTAGATTTCAAATCCACTGAATACGACCTTTAAATTCACGCTGTTGCATGAATAATGCACATGTAAAAGTACTAGAGACAATAGGTTAAAATTAAATCTCGAAGTAATCGGCTAATCACTAGTAGTTGTAAAGAAATATCAGCATTCATGGAACTAAAACGGCATTAGTCGCCTTCAACAGCCTGTGCACTAAATCTTTTATGGAGAGCATGTAGCAAAACAACCGCATCATTATCAAAATCATGAATCATACATACACACACAGACAAGAATCTGAGTAGTGCTGGAGAAAAGTTTAAAACCTCATTGTTAGCAAATTAGAACTGATGAAATAGATAATAAATAAATATAAATGAATGTAAAGGTTAGCATGCACATTAGTTACACTCAAACCAAGCACACTGCCACGGTTTAACTATCTGCTCCAGCTGAAAATATACTACATATTAAATCAATAGTTCAAATACCTATTTCGCCCAATTAAGACATAAGACGACCAATAATTATTTAACTAATAGAACTTACTTCGATTTCAACTGGCAGGGACATCTCTGTAAATATCAGACAGTAAAAGCAGTACTCCCATTTTAATTATTTCCTAATCAACATTGCTTTTATGTTTCTCCCTTTCTTCACTATGACAGGGATACATATAATTGCGTTCAACTTCACTTCCTTACTTCAGTTAAACTTAAATCCAATCTAAAATTAAATCACAAGGCAACAACAAAAGGAGGGAAAAGAGAGTAATTATTGCTTAATTGTTCGACTAATCAACAAAACCTAGCTTCATCAAATGAAAATGCTCTATTGTACACAGTAAAAGCCAGTCTAAGCTAAAAAATGAAATTCAATAAAGTAACTCCTCGATTTGACATCTGAATCGTACTTCATTAATCGAACCTCCACGATTGAAAAACAATTGTGCATAAAAACCCTAAAAAAACTAAACCACGATGAACATTATAAAAATAAAGTGAAATTAAAAAATTCAATCAAACAAATCAATAAATTTCAAGGAAACAAAACCCTAGAGCGTGCAATCAAATAATGTGAGTAAGAAAATCTACCTTCAAACGAATCACGAGAAGATTCGATGGCGAGAGGCTGTAGTTTTCATATATTTTTTTCTCAGCAAATAATTAGAGATTCTTTTAAATTACGAAGATTCGAAGCTTTGGCTTACGTAACTTTTGATTGGAGAAGCTGGAAAATCGAAAGTGGAAAGTTCGTACATGGCCATGGAGGTCGAGAAAGCGCCCACCTGTGTTTTTTGATCGGCAATGAAAGTTTTGGGTTAAATCGAATGACGATTATACCCTTGGTTCGTTGTGCTTGGATGGGGAGATGTCGCGTTTATTGAATAGGGCCTTTTTGGTAATAGACGTATGTGAAGCCGGCTCCCAAGAGACGGCTTGCGGTTTGTTGTAATTTGTTTTTCTTTTAAGTGAAAAAAAAAACTTATCTAACCAAACAAATGTTTAATTTCAGACTTTCTAAGAAAATATTTGGACTTTATGTCAATTACTTAATTTAGATGAAAGAAAATGAAAACATAAGATATTGTTTTTATATAAGTACTATAAAAAATCAATTATAATAGTGATTTTTATAACTCAGATTGTTTCGAGTTCCAACAACGTCATAGTTCTAATCTCATGGATATAATATTTCATCACGTTAGATTAATTATTCGGTTATAAAAACACATGTATCTTGATCCGTTTTACATAATATTATTTGGACCGATATAATATTTAGGTAAAAATGACTCTAAGATTTGTTCGAATGTGTGAGAAGTTCATTGTTGCTTCTTCTAAATTCCATCCATTTGTTAATCAAATTTACCTAATTTAACATGTATATCGTTCATCGTATTTAAACACGATGAACACAATTTTTCAATGTATGTTTTATTTGTAATGAAATTTTAATATTAATCATTTACATTTATTTATTTACATAGATATGATGTGAAAATGTAAATTATCAAATCTAATAACAATGATAAATTCCATGGTTTATGCCAAATAAAAATATATTTTTTGTGTTAACTAAACTATTGTAGTTGACACTTTTTATTTTTTAATAGAATTAAGTTGAAATCTACTAAATAAAAAATTATTAGATGGACTCGACTCAACACATCATCCGTAGTCCCAACCAATAACGTCCATCTATTTCATATTTTTCTAAGGTGAATTTCACCTCTTTTCTATGTGTAAATAAAGAGTGGATGGTTATTTGGAAGTTATTGTGAAATAGATAGACCTTATTGGCTGAGACTACGAATAATGTGGTGAGCCGGATCCATCTAATAATTTCTCATCCCAAACATGTATTTAAAAATTAATTTTCCAAAAATTCTATCACCAATGTCGAATATAAAATTTGATAAGAAGTTTTAAAATTTAAACAACAACAAAAATCAGAACGTAAACTTTTGTTGGTTTAAAGTAAGGGTAAACTTTGATATATAGGATGTGTAAAACTAATTTTATACAAGCCTGTAAATTTACACTATAAAATTAAATCTTAAATTCTTAATTATAACCCTAAAAATCTAAATCTTATACCCTAAATTCTAAACACTAACCTTAAATTCCAAACCTTATAACCTAAACCCCTAAACTTTATAGCTTAAACTAAAATTCTAACCCCTAAACTAAAAGACACGTATAAACTAAAGTTTACATGGACCGTATATATCGTATATATGAAAGTTTTCTCCTTAAAGTAATGGCGAAAAGTTAAAAATATTTGTTATACTTAATTGTCACTTTGATCCTTGTATTTTATAAACCTCAACTTTTTTTATTGGTTAAAACTATTTTTTAATGGAAATTGTTAGTTGAATAACAATCCAATATTTTAGTAACTGAACTTCATCCAAAAGTTTGTCTATTTGACAAAAATGAAAAGATAAATACTAAATTGTTCTGACAATATGGTTAAAATAACCGTTCAGTTAAATGTTAAGATATTAATGATGGCTGTAATAAAAAAATTAAAAGTCAAAGAGAATTGAAAACGAGTTGATTCACATTCTAAATGAAGTGACTCAAATGTGTTTTTGAATTGAAACCGTAAGAGGAAGAAGCTGAGAGACAAGAGGGAGAGGAAGAAGTGACTCGACCAGAGGGTAAGAAGAGGAAAGAAGTTAGAGACCTAGTACGAGGCTCCGAAGGAGAGACCTTCACTTTGGAATATTTTTAAAAGAAATAGTGTACGTACAACTATAAATATCCCTTATAGTATTTCTCTTCTTTAGTTTTTTTTATTGCATTGTTGGCTGTATATATTTTGTGTTAGTTGTTGTTGATTGGTGATGTTTTTTATATTCTTTAATTTTAGTTCTAAATAAGAATTGTGATACGATTTTTATCTATTATTTTAGTAGATTGACATTCGTATAGTTACGACGCATATCTTTGATCAATAAATATCAGTGATCTAGCATAGTTAATTTTTTTTGTGATAAAATGTCGATGTAAGTATAACTATTAACAAAATAATCTATAAAATTAATTTTGTCCATCACTACTTTAAACATTTAATTTAATAGAAACAAAAAGAATTTTTGATGGTGGTTATCGGGCTTTTATGGACAATGAAGGTAATATTATACGGAAATTTTTGTTGTTTCATTATCATCTTTGGAACGTGCAGTTTGTCGATTTGATTAAAAAATAAAATTAATTTAATTAAGCGTAAAGTACATAGATAGTGTCCCGACTATAGGATTTTGTTTTGTTTTGTTGAGTCCTTAATTATTAAAAGTTACAAAATAATCTACCGGCTTAAAAGAAAAATCAGTTGGTTTTGTGCCGTTAAAAAATTAACGGTTGATAATGTGTCAGTTAACGAAATTGCTATAATAACACATTAAGTCCTCCATATTTACACATTCAGCCAATTTAGTCTTAATTCAAAAAAATTAATAAAGCTAGCCATTTATATTTACTCATTCTTTCAACTTAGTCCTCTTCTCTATCGTGAGCTTTAGTCTCCCCTAACCTTGATCCCTATTCGACACCATCCTTCCTACTTCCTAGTTCCTCCGACCACCTATCGCTCGCCATTTCCAACTTTCGACGACCATGCCTTTCTCATCCCTTCTTCACGCGCTTTCAATTAGACCCTCGACACCTTCTAACGTGGTTCATTTCGCCCACGCAATTTACCTCAGCGCCGCTCAAGTTTCATTCAACGTTCCTTGCCGCATTGTTCAGTCAGCTGAACAATTCTAGTGAGTTCCCTCAACTCCCCCTTTTGCCTTCTGAACCAACAGTCTAAAAATACAACTGTCACAAGCCCTTTTCACCCCGTCTCAAGTTATCTGCAACACCCCTCATTTGACCTCTGATCGACCTAAACACCACATATCCATCTCGCCTCATGCCATTTTTTGTTGTCCACTTCCCAAAATCAGAACGCCAACACCATCAGTGACTTTTCGAACACTTCTGACGCTTGGATCTAAACAACGACAAATTTCATAACCATTTTATGATCTTCCCCTAATTTGAGATTATATGTTTATTTATTAAATAATATTAATTAAGTTATGTTTAATGTTACGATTTAATAATCATATTGTATTCGTAATATATATATATATATTATATAAAGCGTTAAATTGATAGAATGAGTAAATAATAAAGAGTAAATTTATTATATTTTTTCGACTTAAGACTAAATTAATTAAATGTGTAAATATAAAAAACTAAATGCGTTATTATATTAATTTTTGTTAACTGCCACATCATTGGCCATTAATTTTTTTAATGACACAAAACCAACGTGTTACTTTTTTTAAGTCATGAGACAATCTTTTCATACTCGGGGACTAAACAAAATAAAACCATATAGTCAGGGACTATTTATGTACTTTACCCTTTAATCAATCTTATTAGTTGATTCAAGGAGGAAGGAGGAGTTCTGGGAATTAGGATATTGGTTGATTTAAGAAGAAGAGATTTGAGAATTAGGTTTTGAGCAAACTGAAATCTATTGTAAAGAAGGAAAATACTTTTATTAAAATGACGATACCACTCTATTTTATAAAAGCATATATTTATTTTAAACAAGAAAAATAAAAGAAAGTGGTCTCATCTAATTAGCTAATCCTGCGTGTGCATTCCCTAAACAAATATACAACTCATATTTTATTAGGCCCTCAAGTTGGAGCATATAGATTTTATATGCCCAACTTGAAAATAGTCTTCAAAAATTGAGAACGTTGGAGAGTTTTGGTAGAACAGTCAGCGAGTTAGTTATGTGTTTTAACTGGAAGTAATGTCACAAGTTCAGTTTGAAGTTTCTCCCTGATCAAATGACAATCAATCTCTATATGCTTTGTCCTCTCGTAAAAAATTAAATTTTCTGTAATTTTAATGGAAGACAAGTTATCACAATATAAATTAGCAGACAATAAATCTATTTGTAAATTAGTAAGAAGGTATTTAAGCCACCGTATTTCACAAGTGACTGACGCCAAAGCCCTATATTCAGCTTCACTTGAAGATCTTGATATAATTTGTTGTTTCTTTGATTTCCAGGATATCAAGGCTGAACATAAGAAAACACAAAAATCAGTGGTGGATCTTCTTGAGTCTGGACAAACAGCTCAATCTGAATCAGAAAAAGCATTAAGCTAAAAAGTTGTCTATAGAAAAAAATAATCCTTGGCCAGGAGATACCTTATGATATCTTAAAACTTTATGTGCAACAATCATATGCATATCAGTAAGGGCTGCTAGAAATTGAAATAGTTGTTGGACAACAAACGCTATGTCTGGCCTAGTATTGGTTAAATAAAAAAGTTTATCAATTAGTCTTCTATCAGGAGTGATATCTAATAAGGGTGTCCCAGTAGATTTAGAAAGCCTAGTGGTTTTACTAGTAACAGTAATAGGAGTGGAAGCTGGTTTAGAATCGAAAAAACTAGTTTCTTTCAAGAGTTCAAGGGTATATTTCCTTTGACACAAATTAATCCTAAAATGAGAACGAGCAACCTCAAGTCCTAAATAGAACTTAAGATCACCTAAGTCTTTTATTCTAAAAGTGTTATGCAGGAAAAATTTGATAATATTAATTTTATCCAGACTAGAACTGGCTAAAACAATATCATCAACATAAACAGCTAAAGCTATAAATTATGTCCATGCCCATTAACAAGCAAAGAAGTATCAGAAATAGATTGTTTAAATTCTTGTTCTGTCAAAGCAGTGGTTAACCTTTCATTCCATTGTCTATTGTCTTGTTTCAAGCCATATATACTTTTATTTAACTTACAGACCATGTCAGGGTTATTGGTAAAATTAAAATCATGAGGTAAATTCATGTATACTTCCTCTTATAAGTAACCATGAGGAAAAACGTTATTAACATCTAACTGTTTTAAGTACCAATTGTTCTTAGAAGAAATAGCTAACAAAGTCCTAATGGTAGTAATTTTTGCAACATGACTAAAAGTATTAAGAAAATAAACTCATGGTTGTTGACTATATCCTTTAGCAACTAATCTAGCTTTATATCTCTCTAATGTGCCATCAGATTTTAATTTAGTTTTATGTACCCATTTACACCCTATAGTTTGTTTTCCAGGAGGAAGGGAAACTAAATCCCAAGTATTATTATTCTGTAAAGTAGCAATTTCAGCATCCATAACAGCTTTCCAACAATCATGCATACCAGCTTGTTTATAAGTTTTAGGTTCTTTTAAAACACAAACATTATTGACATAAGAATTATATTGAGAAGAAAGTCTATCATAAGATAACACCTGAGCAATGGAATGAGAAGAGGTCCTTGAACCAGGCAAAGTAACCTAATAGTCCTTATACTTCTGTGGAAATTGAGTATGTCTTAAAGGTCTTGATGGTTTTTGTGGTGGAGGCATGTCAAGAGGAGAATGAGTTTCTGCTGGTCAATCTATTAACTGTGGTTTAGCTGAAGACTGAACATTGGTGTTATCCAAAGCATTAACATATTCTGAATCCAATCCCATTTGTGAATTTAGATATCACAATTTTGTATTCTTAAATGAAAACCAGTATATATAGCAGTATTACCGGAATCATTATTAGAATTATCACTGCTTACATTAGTATGTAAAAAACCTTCATGTAATCTATCCTTAGGAAGTGAGCAAGCTTCTAAAATATTATTATTATTATTATTATTATTATTATTATTATTATTATTATTATTATTATTATTATTATTATTATTATCATATGCAGGTAATATAACATCAGAAACAAAATTGTTAGAATTATTTTTGATAGAAAACTGCATTTCAGAAAGAAAAAAAACAACATCTCGAAAAACAAAAACACTATTTGTTTCCAAATTAAACAACCTATAACCTTTAATGTTTTTAGGAAAATCAATAAAAACACACTTGGTAGATCTCGCATGCATCTTAGTTTGAGAATGAGGCAAAACAGAGGCATATGCAAGGCAACCAAAAACCTTAAGATGATCAGTCTTAGGTGTTTGTTTAAACAAGATTTCAAAAGGTGCTTTGTTGTCTAAAATAGGCATAGGAGTTATGTTAATTAAGAAAACAGAATGCATAACACAATTAATCCAAAAATTAATAGGTAGATTGGCTTGTATTTTTAAAGCTCGAGCAACATTAAGTATATGTTGGTGTTTACTTTCAAGAGTGTTATTTTGCTGAGGTGTATAAGTGTAGGAATGTTGATGTATTATACCTTTGGTCTTGAAAAAAATGGACATATCAAATTTTGTAGCATTATCACTTCTAATGCATTTTATTCTTTTAGAAAACTGAGTTTCAATTAACTGGTAAAACTCAACTATTAATGCTCTAACCTCATACTTACGTTTCATAGGATAAACCCAAAGAAATCTACTTTTATCACCAACAATTTTAAAAAATAATAAGAGTGACTATATAAACTCTTAATGGGAAAAGGTCCTCACACATGTATGTGAACAAGATCAAAGACATCAATTGAAACAGATACACTAACAGGAAATGGCAGTCATTTATGTTTAGCTAAATGACAAGTATCACAATCTTCATGAACCGAACCAACATAAATTTCAGAATTCAATTTTGTAAAGTATTTCTATTGAGCTCGATGGTCACAACCGAGGTTCTTGCCAAGTGGTGGAGAAGGTTGATTTTTGGGTGTTTATGTGGAAGCTAAAAGATGAGAATTGAACACAAGGATTTAGAGTGGTTCGGCTTTCTAACCCAAAGCCTACATCTACTACCTTAGCTTCCTTGTAATGCCCTGGTTTTGGGCCTAGATGTTTTAGAGGTTGAATCGGGCCGGTCGGGAACGGTTCGAACCCTTTAAGGTTGGTTTAGGGAACACCTAGTTCGGGATGCTTTAAAAATATGGAAAAATATCTAAAGATCCTCATTTATTATATGAATATTTTGGTGAAAACAATTTTAAAAAATGTGATTTGGAAATATTACATTTTGGTGTAGTGACCAAATTGCAGTTTTTGCAAAAGTTGACTAGTGACTGTTTTGTAAATGATTGAAACTTTGAATCTTTAAGGAGCTAATTTTACCAAATTGTTTTTCATCAGATTTCCTTTTAATTTGAGAGTTTTAATAATGATTTAATTAAAGGAATTAAAAGAAAAATCATATGTTGACTTTTCATAACTACTTTACGATACGTTTCCCTCTTTTCATTCTCTCTCAACTTCCACTCAGCCAAACACATTTCCCACATCAAATAATCTATGGTTTTCATCTCTTTTGCTAATATTTCATCTTCCTAAGGATTTCCAATCTTTACTTCATCAAATCTTTTTGTTTTCACTTTGGATTTTCAAGAAATTTTGCCCAAATTGAGGAGAAATCAGCCATTAGAGGTAAGCTTCATCATTCTCCTCTAATGATCAATTCTTTACTGAAATTTCTAAGTTATCAATCCTTTGTTAATGATCTTTAAGTTGTTTTAATGTTATAATCAAGAAATAGTTGCTAAATTCAAGGTTCTTGATGTGATTTTGATGATTTTTGTATTTTTGAGTTAAACTCTGTTTTGAGGTTGATTTCTAACATGTTTTGGATGATATTTGATGTTTAGATTGAGGTTTTAACAAGTAAATCCCGAATAGGCTTGGGTTTCTAAGTTTTAGATGTTAGATTTGTGGTTTTTGGTGATATGCTATTGCTGGAGATATAAGAACGTGTTTGTGATGATTATTGATGTTGATTGAGGTTTAGAAGTGTTTAGAATTGATAGATCTTGGCTGGGCTTTGATTTGAGGAAGTTTGGAGGTGATTTCGGTTATTTCGGATAGCCGAAAGGGTATTTTTGGGTAGTGCAGCGAGTTTGAATGAGTGGCTGGTGATTTCAATGCATGATGATGCATTAATCCTCTGCTCTTATGTGTAATGAATAGGGGAGACTTCATCGGACGCTTTTGGTGTTGATTCGAGAGTGTTGGAGGCTTAGAAATCGTTTCGGCAATAAAGCGAAACGTGATCGGTGAGTGCAAATGGTTTTAGAAGTCCTTGAGGGACAATGAATCAAGGTTTGGAGATTTAGGATTTGTTTGAAATACCATCCTAAGTCCGAAAGTAAGTATGTTTAGAATTTGCTCTCAAAAGTGGTTGATGGCTTAAATGTTTTTAACATGCTCTTGATTTGATATTTACAAATTCCTACTGTTTTATGCATGATTTATAACATGAGATGATGTTATGTGTTGATCCCATGAGATAGCATGACTTAATAAAGAGCTTTGAGACTTTGATTAAATGCTATGCATGAATTGTGGTTTTGAAATGGGATGAGTTAGATTTGAGAAATGTTACATCAAAACAGTAGGTGAGATGATGATTTTAATGTAATATATTGGCATAAATGATGAGATGATTACCAGATATAATTGGTCGACCAATAGGATAAAAGTGCACTATAAACTAAAAATTTGTACGTGCTCTTTGGAGTCGGGCAATGGGGGTAGTACCATCCCGATCCAAAGTGAGAATCCGATAATGAGAGATACCATCGGGGTAGGTCTTGGTGAAATATCCAAGCTTTGTGGCAAAAAGAGATACCGCCACGAGAGTCCGGTGATGCGAGATTCCACTGGGGTAGGACTTGGCTTTAAGTCAAGCTAATCTGCATATCTGAGTAAAGATGTAATATGAAATGCCAATATATGAGATTGTATTTGATTCACATGTACCAATGTTGAGATGTTTTATGCTATGAGAAATGCATATGAGATTTGAGGGTTATGAAATGCTTTTATTTACATCAAGCATGTGTATGGCTTTGCCATGGGATTTGCATTGGTTGAATGCATGAGATAGATTGATGGTACATGTGATTTCCAAATGAAAATTTGCTTGGAAAGGTTTTCAAGCATGAGATAGAAAGAGCATGTTGTAGAAATGGTTTTTATTTGAGAAAGAGTTTTTGATAAGCTTGCATTATTGTATTGGTGTTGTTAGAGCATGCCTCACTAAGCAATTGTGCTTACGCTCTCTTTTACCAACAGTGCAGATAATTGAGACACTTTTGGCAGGCAGGAGGCTAAGGATTTCCAAGGGATTGAAAAGCTCAAGTATGGTGATGTTTTACGTTTACTTTAGTAATGATAATTGGGAATGGGAACCAATGGGTTGCTTTGGGAGATGTATTTTGAACTCCATAGGGTTGTTGCAAGTTTAATATGGTTTATGTGGTTTGTAAGAGGCCTTTATGGTAGTTTTGGTGCTTTATGTTACCATTTGGTATGTTCATGGTTTGTGTCATAAGCATGCTTCATGAATTGCCTTGCTATGCTTGAGATAGTCAACCAAATGCCGTTATGGGTTGGGAGTTGCATGTTTATATGTTTGTGTGGATGCCTATAGCATGTATGTATGATTTGTGGATGATTTGTTGAAGTATGAAGCGATTTCGAGGCTGTTTTTAAGACAGTTCTGGTATGCGTATCGATACACGGGCTTGCGTATCGATACACATAAGCCATTTTTGTGCTTTGCTGCATATGCGTTTCGGTACGTTTGCGAGGAGTTTTGGTACGGGCTTGAAGGGCGTATCGATACGCGGGGAAGCGTATCGATACACTCTCGGTGACTTTGGTCACTGCCATTCCGCATACCGATACGCGGGGAAGCGTATCGATACACTCTCGGTGACTTTGGTCACTGCCATTCCACGTACTGATTGTCTCAAGCGTATCGATACACGACCGTTAATTTAGTTGAAGGCATCTTCATAAGTTTGATTTTTGTTACATTTTAGTCCCCGAAATTTATGGATGCAATTGAATGAATTTGGAATGTGTGATTGTAGTGAAAATTGACAGAGTGGCATGAAATAGGACTAATTGAATATTGGTAACCTTAAAATCAGTAAAGCCATTGTAAATTATATAAATTACATTTTGGTCCCTAAATGTCTTTTTTGTTCAATTGAAACCCTAAACATGGTCTGATCGTTGTGCCGTTTCTTGTTATGATCTTTGGTGGTCACATAGGTTTAATGTTGCATTTAGAAAAGATAAAAAGAAAAAAGGGGTCGTCAATCGGTGTTAACTTTAACGAGTTAGCTTTACTTTTCCCCGTGTAATCACCTCGGTTCGGGTCAACCGTCTAGACCGTGCTAAGGGGGTTACATTTTTAGGTATCAGAGCCAGGTTTGCGAATATATGGGGCTTGGTAAGTGGTTGATAAGTGTAAATATGAATGTTTATGACTTTTTGTGAAAGCATGTTGTGTGATTTTTCGATGTTCTAGCTTTAATGAGATGTAATGCATGCAAGTTGATGGATTGAGATGAAATTGTGATGCTATGTTATGTTTGGGGGTATAGATGGGGAACTCATTACCATATCATTACTATTGGAAAGAATTGTTTTGAAAATGAACTTGAGCACCTTGGATTTCTTGGCTTATAATGCCTAACTGTGATTTATTGCATTTTTGCTAGTTGCATTATTATGAAATGGGGCCACGTAGAGAGCATAGAATGAACATGCGTAACGTGGTCGAGAATGAAATGAATGAGAATGATGAGCGTGTCAAGAATCTACCGCTTCCTCTTCCTGGTGGACCACCCGGTGGTGGTGGAGCGGGGGTTGGTGCTGCGAGAGCTTGAATAGGGGTTGCTGAACCCGAGGGAGCACAAGGGCAAGCTACTCATGATATGACAGTTCTGATACAAGCTATTGTTGGAGCCTTTCGAGCGTCAGTAGCTGGAGCTCATGTGGCTGCACCTCAGGCCGGTGCTGGTGCGAGTTTGCCTTTGGAACGACTCCGCAGTCTGGGAAAGACTGAGCTTAAGGGGCTGACTCCTGAGGGTTCCGAGTCTTGCTTTGAGAGTACCAAGAGAATCCTTGGACAAATGAATTGTAATGATGTCCGGAAGTTGGGGTGCATCGTATCTTTGTTGCATGGCGATGCCTACACGTGGTGGATGACCACTATAGTTGGTTTAAAGGATGCTGAGGTGTCTTGGACGTTATTTCTGAACGCGTTCAAGAGAAAATATTTGAGAGTCCGCTATTTGGATGAGAAAAAGAGGGAGTTTATGTCCCTAGTACAAGGCAGCATGTAGGTGGCAGAATATGAATACAATTTGTACACCTTAGCCATTATGCACAAGAGTTGATCCCTAGTGAACGAGAGAGATGCGAGCGGTTCAGATATGGGCTGGTGGCTGATGTGAAAACATATATGCTTGCATCAGATTATACCGATTTTGATGTCTTGGTCACTTGAGCCAAGGACATTGAGCTGAACCTTGGTCTGGCGAGTCGAGCGGGAGGATCTAGCTCGAGAAATCGACCTACAGATCGTGATTTTGGAAGGGATCGGTTCAAGAGTCCCAAGGATAGAAGGTCACATATGGATGCTAGACGTGGGGGAGGTAATCATGGGAGAGGCCAACAAGGGCCGAATGCTTTTGTTCGTACCCCTGAATGTAACCGGTGTGGCAGGAGACACACGAGAGAGTGATGGGGCAATGTTGGTACGTGTTGGAATTGTGGTTCCTGTGGTCACATGAAAAGAGATTGTCCTCAGCCGGTACGAGAAGTGAGAGCAGTTAAGCCACAGAGGGGTCGTGGGCGCGGCCGAGGCAATTTCTAGCGTAGGGATGACGAAACGAGGAATGTGGCACACGTTGTAGCTGTTCAGTCTGAAGGTGGTGTCCAGGCCAGAGTGTACGCCCATTGTAAAGGGAGGAATGACAGGACGTAATTGCAGGCACCTTTACTTTGCAGTCTTTATCATTACTTTCTCTAGTTGATTCTGGATCTACACACTCGTACATATTGCGTGAACATGCTCAAATGCTTGGTTTGCCTGTTGAGTCCTTGGATGTTGGTGTGCGTGTAACTAGCTCTTTCGGTGAAATGATAGTAACAATGAGGTTTTATAGGAGATGCCCCTTAAAGGTACAAGAACATATGTTCTTGGTGGATCTTATGGAATTGCCTTTTTATGGATTCGATGTAATTATTGGTATGGATTGGCTCGTCGAACATGTGTTCTTTGGAGTTACATTCCTACTAAGGATTTCAACCAAATTCACTAAGAATTTCGTCCCCTTTTCTCGGATTAGGAGGAAACCGTTACAACGATCAAACTTTCCACCCAAAGCTTGATCAAGCACTCCCTCACAAGAGAAATTCTAAGCAAACTTTAAATCCCTCTAATAGGTGTATGTTTGTAATTCTAAGCACTCACCCAAAACCTATACACTTGAGCAAATTTGACAATTAAGCTCACAAGTGTTGTCTATACAAGAAATATACAAATTAGCTCTAGAGACAATATTTCATCATAATGTTGTTACAATTGAAGCATTAAAAATTTCTTGATGCTTGGAGGCCCCTTTTAAACTTCTATTTGAGTTTATAGTCGTTGAGGACCGTTGGAGTTGTTTTGGAGCCATTGAAGCCTTTATTTCCCACCAAAAATGCAATTCTACAACTTGGCGCATTGATACTCTTCAAACTGTATCGATACGGTCCCGATAAGGAAGTAACCGTTGAGCACTTCAGCTGGTGCGTATCGATACACATAGTAAGCATATCGGTATGGTCCTGCAATTTAAAAGACCGTTGGGAAAATGACTGTTGGAGATAGTTGGGTGTATCGGTACGCGATACAACTGTATCGATATGCGAACTAGCCGTTGGCTATTTAAAAGCACACCGTATCGATACGGCAAAACGTATCAGTATGAGTTTTGGCTACTGGAAAATCACTATAGTTAAAACCCTAAATGGTATTGATACGATACCATACAGTATCGATACAGTTACACTTAAAACATGATTTTGACTACTTTAAATCATTCCAAAGCCTAGTAAACCCCTTAAACACATTTTCAAGTTGTTTTTGACTAAAAACATATTTTAAATTCTTTTCAATTTAGTCAAAAACATTTTTCAATTATTATATCAAAACAATTAGTTCTACAATCTCCCCCTTTTTGATATAATAAAACCAACTTGAAAATTGTTTGGGATTCTCTCCCCCCTTTGTATTTTAAAATTTTGAATAAGAGATTTGAAATTTGAATGAAATTAAAGCTCCCCCTTATTCTCTTGAAAAATCAAATTTTCAAACCATTTCTCATCCTTTTTATTATGTCAAAAAGAATTTAAAAAGGACATTAGGCTCAAAATAACTTAGGAGGTAAAAACAAATTGACGCAATTAAAATTTTGGTTTTAAAATTGCCCCCCTTACTCAAAGCATTAAACAATTTTAGTTCAACATATATGATAATCTAGTTAAAATAAAAAAATTCAAATTAAATAAATAATACAACTAGATTTTACCACACTTGAACTCAAGGGAGGATGTGAAGCCTTCCTTCTTCAAGTGTTCATCTTTGTTTGCATGGAGCCCCCCCCCCCCCTCAAATATGGACTTGTTGATCACTCTCCATCACACCTAAACAAGACAATCAAATAATTTTTGGTATATAAATTACTTTGGATCCATAGACGTTAGTTGCACAAAGTTTAGTCCCCTTAGGAATCCATTTTTCAATTTCATTCTTTTTTGTTGAACTGATTAGTTCTTTTGGAACCCAAACACTTCTAAAACATTTTCCATTTAAGAATCTAGAGGCACTAGATTGTCTTTGATAAAAATTTGATTTTCTAAAAGTGTTTTTCTTTTCAAGCTCTTTGAAAATCAAATCTTTTTCTTTCTTAAGATCATCAACTTCTTTTTGATGATATTTTTCCATCGTTTGAAGCAAGTTTTGTAAATCTAAAACTTTATGTTCAAAATCTTTGATTTTTGCTTCAAACTCTAAATTGGTTTTAGAAAGCAAATCATTTTCGATTTTTAACTTTGAAATCAATTTCTTATTTTTCGAAAATGAAGCCTTAAATTCAAAAACCAATTCATCATAGGCTTCCTGTAACTTATCAAATGAATAAGAATTTGAGCAAGATGAGTTAGAAGTTATCTCCCCCTTATTGAAGGCCATGAAGCATACGTGGGCTACCTCATCATCGGTGGAGTCTTCATCACTCCATGTCGCCACATATGCTTTCTTTGAAGATGATCCCTTTTTGTTGGAGTTGTGGGAATCCTTCATCTTATTATTTGATTCATGCTTTGATTTATCCATCTCGCTCTTCATGAATCAGGTGAATTTCTTGAAGAGATAGGCCATTTCTTCATCCTCGCTTTCCTCCTCACTTAGTTCTACATGATGGCATGTGGAGGATTTGAGAGCAACGACACTCGCGTTGATGCCTAGCTCCATGATCTTCTTCTTCCCCATCTTTCTTATCTTTTCCTTCTTCTTCTTTTATTCTTTGTATTTCTTTATGATTTGGTGAGTGAGAAGTGACCCCATGAGTTCATCAAGCTTCAAGGTCTTGAGATTTTTGGCTTCGATGATGGCGGTCTTTTTCGAGTCCCATGACTCGGGAAGGGAGTAGATAAGCTTTCGGACAAGCTTTTCTTCTAGAATGACTTCTCCATATCATTTTAGTCCATTGGTGATGGTGGAGAACCGATGGAACATCTTCTCAATGTCCTCTTCCGGATCTATCTTGAAGTTCGCATACTCGTGGTTGAGGAGGCCAATCTTGGTCTCCTTTACTTTGTTTGTTCCCTCGTATGTTACTTCAAGCTTGTCCCATACTTCCTTGGCACTCTCACAAGAAGACATCTTCTCATAGATGTTGAGTCTAAGTGCACAAAAGATGAAGTGCAAAGCCTTGCAATTTAGTGATATCTTCTTGCGATCGTTGTCACTCCATTTCACCTTGCTTCTTTGTGGTACGAACAAACCATCCTCAATGATGTCCCAAAGCTTGTAGTCTTTGGATTTGACAAAGAAAATCATTCTCGTTTTCCAATAAGCATAGCTGGTCCCGTCGAAGAAGGGTGGCTTATCGATGGATTGCACCATTGAACCAGTTGTTTGAAAGGTTGTTCGAGCTTGTTGGATCACCTCAATAGGATGTTATTCCTCTTCAATTGAGCCAAGCTCTGATACCAATTGTTGAGCTCGATGGTCACAACTGAGGTACTTGCCAAGTGGTGGAGAAGGTTGATTTTTGGGTGTTTATGTGGAAGCTAAAAGATGAGAATTGAACACAAGAATTTAGAGTGGTTCGACTTTCTAACCCAAAGCCTACATCCACTACCTTAGCTTCTTACTAAGGATTTCAACCAAATTCACTAAGAATTTCGTCCCTTTTTCTTGGATTAGGAGGAAGTCGTTACAACGATCAAGCTTTCTACCCAAAGCTTGATCAAGCACTCTCTCACAAGAGAAATTCTAAGCAAACTTGAAATCCCTTTAATATGTGTATTCTTGCAATTCTAAGCACTCACCCAAAACCTATACACTTGCGAAATTTGCAAATTAAGCTCACAAGTGTTGTCTATACAAGAAATACACAAATTAGCGGTAGAGACAATATTTCATCATAATGTTGTTACAATTGAAGCATTAACCATTTCTTGATGCTTGGAGGTCCCTTTTATACTCCTAATTGAGTTTATAGCCGTTGAGGACCAATGGAGCCTTTATTTCCCACCATAAATGCGTTCTGCATCTTGTCGTATCGATACTCCTCAAACCGTATTGATATAGTTCCGATAAGGAAGTAGTCGTTGAGCATTTCAGCTGGTGCATATCGATACACATAGTAAGTGTATCGGTATGGTCCTGCAATTTAAAAGACCGTTGGGAAAATGACCATTGGGGGTAGTTGGGCGTATCAGTATGCGAACTAGTCGTTGGCTATTTAAAAGCACATCGTATCAATACGGCAAAGCGTATCGGTACGGGTTTTGGCTACTGAAAAATCACTGTAGTTAAAACCCAAAAGGGTGTCAATACAGTACCATACAATATTGATACGATTACACTTAAAACATGGTTTTGACTACTTTAAATGCACTTTAAATCATTCCAAAGCCTTGTAAAACCCTTAAACACATTTTCAAGTTGTTTTGACTAAAAACATATTTTAAATTCTTTTTAATTTGGTCCAAAACATTTTTCAATTATTATATCAAAACAATTAGTTGTACAATTTTATCCTTTGAAAAGAAGGATGCCTTAATCTAGAGTGCCAAAGACCTAAAGAAACATCATAATTAACAACATTACAAGAAGGATTCTGAGAAACCTCAAGCTAATATAGACCATTAACTTCTCTAGTTGTACCAATCGTCATCCAACTCTGAACATCTTGTATACAACATGAAAGAAAAGAAAAAATTAAAAAGTAAAAATTCCCTTTTGTTAACTGAGAAACAGATATCAAATTAAAATCAAAATTAGGAATATACAAAACATTATATAAAGTTAAAGAATTATTAAGCTACACAACTCCTATGTTCTCAACTTTAACCAATTTATTATTAGAAAGCCTAACAAACTTACTATGAACAACTTGATACTCTTAAAAAACACAGAGAATTAGCAATATGATCAGTAGCACCAGAATCTATAATCCAAGGAGTAAACTGATTTATAGAAATAGAACATGTAAGAATAGTAGTAGTATCTTCAACAGGTTTGGAGTCAAAAGAAGAAGAAAGGACATTGGCAGAAGAAAGTATGTTAACAACAGCTGTATGTTGAACAAGAGGCTGCAAAGATTAATGTTTTGCTTGCAACATACTCATAAAACCCTTATATTGTTCTTTAGTAAAAGTGATAGGATGTGTTTCACTTTGTGTCTTATTCTTTTGCAAACCAAAAGCTCAAGAATCCTCATTATCAATACAACCAACTTGATTGGATTTACTAAATTGATTCTTGTGTTTGTAACTAGGAGGGAATCCATGTTTATGATAACACTTATCAATAGTGTGTTCTAATAATCCACAATAGGTGCAAAGAGACAGTTTATTACTAGAAGAAGGAGTAAAAAATTTCTTAGAACCATAATATCTATTCTCAGGTCTAGGAGTAGAATTATGATCCCCAAATTTTCCACTAGATCTATCCACCAGAAAAACATTCGATTCACTATTAATATGCACATAATTAATGGATTGATCTTGTTGAATAACTATTGCAAAGACTTCATTAATAGAAGGTTGAGGTTTCATTATGAGAATTTGAGATTTAGGCACGCTAAAATTTTCATTCAAACCCCTAAGAAAACAAAGAAGGAAATCTTGATTCCTATACTTCACGGAAGAACAGTCACAAACAGATAAGGGCCTCAAATTACACAATTCATCCCATAAAACTTTCAATTGCGTATAGAAAACAGTAACCGAAAGGTTACCTTGCTGCAAAGAATAGAAGTCTTGTAGAAGATCAGAAACACGAACTAAGTCGCCTTGATTAAAACGATCGAACAAATCTTTCCACAAACCGTGTATGTTATCAATCCAGATAACGCTTTTTATAATCTCCAAATTGATTGCCTGCTGCAACCAAGATAGGACCAAGTTGTTACATTTGACCCATACATTAAATTTGCGATCACTATCCGCTGGAGCCTTAATTGTTCCATCTACAAACCGGAACTTGTTTTCAAAATCAAAGACATTCTCATTGAGCGAGCCCAACCATGATAGTTGCTGTCGTTGAGAAGAGAGGGCGTGAGAATGAGCGCAGAGTTCTCATTGGGATGTATATAAAATACATCAATCTGATCATCCCTTTGGAAGAGAAGAGAATCTCTAGACGATCGAGAAACAAAGTTATCATCGGATACCATATTAGTTGTGTAAAACCAAAATTGATTTTGATATAACAATTTACCCTAGGGACTAAATTGCAAAACAATAAATTTTAAGTATTTTCAAAGATTCACAAATTGACAAGCCATTTTGAACCAAATATTATTTCAAGTCAAAACACATTAAAAGGTTCAAATTTTCTAGGTGTTTTCAATCCAAAAAGCAAAAAATGCCCAAGCGTATTGATACCCTTAGGTGTATCGATACGGTTTTTCAACACTGTAATTTTAATCGTTCATAACGTGCCAATACGAACTAATCCCGTATCGATACGATATTCATCTGGGCAAGAATGTAAGCTATAGTGTATCGATACTCATCGGTAAAGTATCGATACGGTTTTCAAAGAAAAACATTTTTAAATGCTATAACGTACCGATACGGTCCTATACCGTATCGATACGATATGCTGACCTTTGCAAAATCTTTTCATTTATTATTCGAACGATGGCTTGTCAGTTATTGGAATCCAAAATTTTAAACGACTGGTTAACGGTATCGATACGCTAAGGTAGCATACCGATACGTTTTTTAACAAAACTCATTACATGATTCCAGTGAGCAAAAACCGTATCGATACGACATTTCGTATCGATACGCCCCTTAAATCCGTACTGATACACCCCTTAAATCCGTACCGATACGCCCTTCAAGCGTATCGATACGCCCTATTTTTCAGTCACAAGTCACAACAGTTCTTTCTTCTTTGAGATAGGTACCGATACACCTACGAACCGTACAGATACAATAGGTTGTTGATGAGCATCTATTACGGGAAATTGCATCCCAACGGCTAGATTAATGACCTCAACCACCAAAACGACTAGAATTCAATGCAAGAGTATAAAAACAAGTCTCAAATGCTACAACAACATTTGAGCCTTCAAGCAACATCAAAGCATTCAAATCCAAACCTTGAGCATTTTGGAGTCAAATCTTTGTACCCAACTCAATTGAGTCTTTCATTGTAAATTTTATTAAGAGTTTGGGGTGTGATTAATTGTATTTGGGTAAACATGAACCTTTGAGAGGTAATTGTAAGGTTTACCAAACTTCTTCTTTGTAAAGAGTGAGTTGGATTAAGCTTTGGGTACAAAGCTTAATCGGTCTTTTAAAGTTTCCTCCTCATCCAAGAAAATTGGAAGAATCAATCAGTGGATTGATTGAAATCCTTAGTGAGAGCTAAGGTAGTGGAGGTAGAGTTAATTTAGGAACTTGAATCACTATAAATTGCATTGTGTCCAATTTTTCATTCATCCATTTTCTCACTTCAAATTTTAATCGCCAATTCACCCCCTCTTGGCCATTTGCAATCGATTGATCAACTCAACAATTGGTATAAGAGCCATACTCCTTGGAATGATTACAACCCTCTTGAGTCGATTCTAGGAGAGTTTGATCAACAACAAATTGAAGCAATGACATCCACCTCCGGCTCCAACCTCTATGAGTCTTAATCCACCACCAAACCACCATTCTTCAATGGAGATAACTACCCATATTGGAAGAATCGGATGCGACTCTTCATCAAATCAATGACTACATGGTATGGGATGTGGTAGATGACAAGCCAAGCATTCCTATGAAGAGAGATGGTGAAGGAAGATTAGTCCAAATGATCAAAGCCGAGATGACCAATGAAGATAGAAGACAGTTGCAAGTCAATGGTAAAGCCTTGCATATGATATTTTGTGCTCTTGGTCCCGATATCTATTCAAAGGTGTCTTCAATCGAAAGCGCCAAGAAAGTTTGGTATACCCTTGAGACCACATATGAGAGAACTAGCGATGTTAATGAGACGAAGATCGAGCTGCTCAATTTAAGTTATGAAAAATTCAAGATGGAACCCGATGAAAGCATCTCCAAGATGTTTGATCGGTTCTCGGTCATCGTCAATGAACTAAAGGGCTTCAGTGAAGTCATTCCCGAAGACAAGCTAGTTTGGAAACTACTATATTCTCTTATGGAATCTTGGGATGAAAAAAGAACGGCTATCATCGAAGCTAGAGATTTGAAGACTCTCATGCTTGATACCCTTGTTGGATCTCTACTCACTCATGAGATCATGAAACAAGGGAGGGAAGAAGAGAAGAAGAAAGAAGAAAATAAAGTTAAGAAGAAGGAGGTTGAAAATAAGAATATTTGAATCACACTTAAAGCTTCTTACAACGATAGTGATTCTAGTGAAGAGGAAGATGAGGAGATGGCCATGTTGGCCAAAAGATTCACATGATTCATGAAGTCGAATCGATGAAGAAAATTTAATAGAAAAGGGGAAATCAAGAATATGAGTAAAGAAGAAGAGAATGACCAAATCATTTGTTATGAGTGCAAGAAGACTGTCCATATTCGATCCAAGCGCCCTTAATTGAGAAAGAAAAGCTTTGGAAAGAAGAACAAACTCAAAGCTCAAGTGGCAACTTGGAGTGACGAGGAGTCATTCGAAGATAGGGAGGAAGTCACCAACCTTTGTCTCATGGCATTTGAGGAGGAACCAATGGTAAACTCTAACTCATCATCCCTTACTTACAATGAATTATATGATACCTATGATGAGTTACAAGATGTTTATGATGAGTTAGTTGAAAAATACAAAGAGTCTATTTTGAAAAATAAGAACAACATTTTTTATTTGAAAAATCAAAATGAGTCTCTTTCAAAAACCAATTCTGAATTGCAAAAGAAGGTTTTGTACTTGATTAATCTTTCAACTGATCTAAAAACATTGATTTAGAAAAACTTCTTTCTGATTTTCAAGATTATCACACCAAGAAGGTGGATAATCTTAAAACTTCTCTCACTATTATGAAAAATGATTTTAAAAAGGGAAATTCTTCTAAAACCCAATATGTAAAGAGAAAACCTTTTTACCCCAAACAAAGAAGCTTTCAAAAGCAATCTAAAGTAACAAGATTTAGGAGTGTATGGATTCCTAATGAACTCATTGTTTCTAATAATGTAAATGATATTGCTTCTTGGATTTCTAAGGGAACCAAGCATTTGAGAGCTAACACTTATGGACCCAAAATGATTTGGGTTCCAAAATCAAAGAACTAATCTTTGTTTGTAGGGGGAGTATTGCTACAAGGCCAAAGCTTCAAGTTAAAACACATGGTATCTTGATAGTGGATGCTCAAGACACATGACCAAAGACAAGAGTAGATTTAAGTAGCTCAAGCCAAAGCATGGTGGAGTATTGACATTTGGTGACAACTCCAAAGGCCATATTGAGGGTATTGGCTCCATTGGTAATCTCTCAACCGTACTCATTGAAGATGTATTGTTTGTCAATGGTCTAAAACACAACTTGTTGAGCATTAGTCAATTGTGTGATAAAGGTTTTAATGTTCTCTTTTATCAAAGTGGTTGTAAAATAATGAACATTAAAACAAATCATTTGATGCTTATAGGGCATATGATAGGCAATATCTATATGGTGCACTTAGATGAAATAAAAACATCCAATGCATGCTTAGTTGCATACGATGAACATGATTCATGGCTTTGGCATAGGAAATTAGGACATGCTAGCATGAGTGTCTTAGAGAAACTAGTTTCCCTTAATCTAGTTAGAGGTTTACCAAAACTTAAGTTCCTTAATGATAAAATATGTGATGCATGCTCTAAGGGTAAACAACATAGAACTTCACTTAAATCCATTAATGATGTTTCTACTAGTAGATGCTTACAATTGATTCATATGGATCTTTTTGGGCCAATTAGAACTATGAGCTTGGGTGGTAAATCATATGCTTTTGTGCTTGTAGATTACTATTCTAGGTTTACTTGGGTTTTATTCTTAAGTACAAAATATGAGGCTTTAGAAAAATTCATCACATTTTCTAAAATAACCCAAAATGATCTTGAGCTTAAAATTACTCACATTAGAAGTGATCATGGAACCAAGTTTCAAAACTTGGGTTTTGAAGAATTTTTAAATGAAAATGAGATTAGCCATAATTTTCTACACCTCGCACTCCTCAACAAAATGGGATAGTTGAGAGGAAAAATCAAACTTTAGAAGAAAAGGCTACAACCATACTTTGCGAAAATAATTTACCTAAATATTTTTGGGCGGAAGCCCTAAATACCGCTTGCTACATTATAAATTGAGTAATGATTAGGCTTATTTTAAAGAAAACACCATATGAGATTTTCATCAATTTGGTTGTAAGTTGTAGAGCATAAAGGAGTTCTCTAAATCGAGTGCAAGTGTATACTTCTGTCAAGTTATAGTATTTAAGACATCGTCTCCACAGGGATTGGAAGCTGCTTTAGTGATTAAATTCCTGCACAAGGAAAAGTAAAAACACAATTGAATTTGATTGGTTTGTGAAAGTTGCATAAACTTAAAGAAAACATATAATGAAAGGATTGAGAAATCAGAATAAAAAGATGGGTCGGATTGAGATGTGTTGTAGTGTGAAACTGCGTTGAACTCGTAAAAGTCTTGCAATGGAAAGTCGATATCTCTGTCACGGCGAGTGAAAGATAGAACACTGCCATGGCGGGGAACTCGACATGCCTTCAAGGTTCGGCAGAACGTCCTAATCTGATTCCAACTTATCTCTAAGTTCGAATACTGTTGATACCCACTCTTTGACAATACCTCTCAGCGTAAACCTAGGTTGAACAACAACTTTCCCACATTCCTTTTTAGCCGCCTTAAACCTAGGCTTATCTCTAAGCTAAGTTGATTCTCACCTTAGTTGATGGGAATCGTGTTTATCCTTTCTCGAGTTTTAACTCTATCGAATTGAAACAAATAGATGTGCTCACAAAGATCTCTCGATTCTATTGCAAACAAAGATTAAGAACATACGATAAACAAACCTTGAATTGAATTGCATTAGCAAAAGCTTAAACTAATTACAACCGTTCTCACAACTACTAAACAAAACAATCTTAACCCTAAGGAAAGTTTAGAACATAATGGAAATAAAGAAAACACAAGAATAAACTCAAAACCTTAATCTCTCCCTATAGGCGATTATATGTAAAACCCTACTTAGGGAAGAAGTCTTTCTTTGGAAGGAAGTTGAGTTGGAATTAAATGCAGTTAAACGTCTGAATATTTTATTCCAAAATAACTCCTCTTTTGGGCTTTCTTGGGCTACAAACTTCTTCCTTGTTTGGGTCTTCTCATGTCATCGCTGGCTGCTCCTGGACTTTATTCTTCATGTGTCTTGGTTTTGTTGATTCAGTAAATTCTCCTCTTCAGATCGTACTACCTTTTGGTCATTCTCCAATATGCTGCCACGGCAGAAATGCTGGCAGCAGTCTATCTCGGCGAGCTATTCTTTGAACTACATCAATACAGTTCTTCTCTACAATGATGGTTGGTCATGTGTGACTGGATGTGATCATTCTGCTTTCTCCTCCTCTCCGATCATTCTTCTCCCATGCTGCTGCGGTGGGTTTTGGCGGCAGTCTCATGTGACCTGTAATGCAAATGCAATCGAAAACAATATCTTTTCTCCACAAATAATCATAAACATTGTAATAAGATGAGTGGAGCAAAGATACTATAAAACATGCATGAAAACCTAAATATGAACTACAATGAGCTTAAGAACAGCGACAATATGAGCTAAAATGGGTATAAAATATAGGACTTTTAAGCACTTTACACACCCCAAACTCAAACTATTGCTTGTTCTCAAGAGATGCAAACTGAATAAGTACTTACCCCTACTCCAACAAAAAGGAACATGTCTTTAACTTGATTTCATGCCTCAAGGCCGTAGCACCTATATCATTTTAGTGTGTAGGAAAATACAACCAATTTCGACTAGAGCCAATTTCGGGCACAAACTATAATGCTTGTGATCAAGTGTGTTCTGAATTGTGTTCAAGTTGATTTTCAAGAACTTTTTAAGTGAACAAAAGACCTAGCCAATTTCGACTAGAGCCAATTTCAGGCACCTCCAGCGATTTTTTGTCCACTAGAGTCTGTTTCGGGCACCTCTAGGGATATAATTTTCTATCTTCTTACATGTCGTGGCATCCTTCTTTGCAGTTTTTATAGTTTCTACTGCCGAGGCGGCGACCTGTTAAACATGTGAATTAAAAGTACCAGATAATTAAACAGTCTATACTCACTACTTCATTCTATCAATCAACCTGCCATAATTGTGTTAAGGATAAATAGCACTATAGTAAATTTTTAAGTCATCTTCATGCTACCCAAAAATTAAAGGTACTTTTTGATGGTTCGAGATGCCAACTATTCTATCATAGGCACAAGTTGTTTAACAAGTTCTTTTCATTCAAGATGAGATAAGTACAATGCAACTAAGATGGTGAATTAATATGCAACTAAATATGAACTTTACTAAGGTGGACTCTCCCTCCACTAAACTCGAGGTGGGCATTACCCTCAATGCAACACACAGGAAATAAAAACAGCAAGACAGAAAATAAAAGGAAAAAGAAACATGTTACATTTTAAAAAGAAAATGAGGAATTTTGGGCCACTGCATCTTCTTCATCAGATAGGTCCAGCTGCCACCCTTGTAAGGGAGATGGTTGGACAAGTTTTGAAGTCATGTGTGGTTGGATTCTGGAAGGCGGCGTGTTTTTGGTCACTGGGACATCATCATCTAACTCTTCCTTATCTGAATCAGCCGATATGTAATGATTATTTCTTGGATGTCCCTGCCGTCGCAGGTTGTGCTACCCTAATGGGTGGGGAGTCATTGTCAAAATCATCGAAGAAGTCGGTAGACGAAGAGCAGAGAACCTGTGGTGTTTTCCTTCTGTTTGTTGGAGAGGCAGGCGGGGTCTTGGCGGCGGAGGAGGCTGGGTTAATGGGCTGCTTCCTTAAATCATGAATCTCTTCATAAGCATAAAAACAATGTGAAAAAGTAATTATTAACCAACTGAACTAAAATAAAACTGAAATTAATATGTGCATGAAATAAATGCTGAAATTGAAAATCTAATCCTAATAAAAGTAAGAAAAATATGGAAAATAAATAAAACTCATGTTACAATAGGAGTGCATATGATTGCATCTCTTAAAGTAACTACTTCCTTGTCCCTGCAGATTGGTGCTCCATTGTAGTGCTTGAGCCGCTGCCCATTGACCTTAAACTGCTTCCCATCTGTTGCAGATCTAATTGTAACAACACCATGTGAGAAGGCCTTGACAACTTCAAAGGGCCCAGACCATCTGGACTTCAGCTTTCCAGGAAATAGCTTCAGGCGGGAGTTGAACAGTAATACTAGCTACCCTGGCAGGTACTGCCGCGACAGGATCTTGTTATCATGCCATTTTTTTATTTTTCTTTGTAAAGCTTGGCATTCTCATATGCTTCCCTCCTGAATTCATCCATCTCATTAAGATCTAGAAGTCTATTTTCCCCAGCTTGGTCCCAATCCATATTGACAGCTTTTATCACCTAATAGGCCTTGTGTTGGATCTCGACGGGTAGGTGACAAGCTTTTCCATACACAAGTCTATAGGGTGACATACCTAGAGGGGTTTTGAATGCTATCCTTTATGCCCATAGTGCATCATCCAGTCTAAGGGACTAGTCTTTCCTAGTTGGGTTGACTACCTTTTTAGGATGTTCTTCAATTCTCTATTTGAAATTTCTACCTGCCCATTAGTCTGTGGATGGTATGCCGTAGCAACCTTGTGACAGACACCAAGTCTTTTTAAAGCTTTAGCGATGAGCTTGTTATCGAAATGTTTACCTTCATCAGTAATTATTGCCCTTGGGATTCCAAACCTAGTGAATATGTTCTTGTGAAGGAATCGGTGGACGGTCTTGGCATCATTCTTGGAAGTTGCCACAGCTTCAACCCGTTTGGACATGTAATTGACAACAAGGAGGATGTATAAAATTACCATAGAATGATGGGAAAGGTCCCATGAAATCGATCCCCAAAACATCAAATAACTCAAACTCTAGAATGGTTTGTAAGGGCATCTCATTCCTCCTTGAAATATTCCCGGTTCTTTGGCATCTATCACATTGCGTGTAAAAAAATTGGGCATCTTTGTAAAGAGTAAGCCAATAGAAACCAAATTGAAGTACTTTTGCTGCTGTCCATGTACCTCCAAAATGTCCTCCATAAGGGGCGGCATGGCATTAGTAGAGCACTGCATGTCGTTTTTCTTCTAGGATACATCTCCTTATAACCTGATCTACATAATGTTTAAACAAAAGAGGCTCGTCCCAAAAATAATGCTTAGCATCATGTTGGAACCTCTTCTTGCCTTGATAGTTAAGGTTATAAGGTAAAACCAGTAACTAAATAATTCACAATATCAGAATACCAAGATGTTGAGGGAATAGCTGTCGCCGATGTGTCTGTTGCGGCGACATGCACATTAGTTAATGTCGCGACAATGCTCTCTGTAATGGTGGATGCTAGTAGCAACTGCTCATGTGGAAATGCATCTTGGATTTCTGCACTGGTGGTGGTGCCATCGCTCTGTTCTAGGCGTGACAGGTGGTCGGCAACTTGGTTTTCTGTACCCTTTCTGTCCTTGATATCAACGTCGAACTCTTGTAGTAACATAATCTAGCAAATCAATTGTGACTTGGTATCTTTCTTTGCGAATAGGTACTTGAGAGTTGAGTGATCTATGCAGACAATTACCTTTGTTCCTATTAAGTATGGTCGAAATTTGTCAAAGGCAAAAACCACTGCTAACAATTCTTTCTCGGTGGTGGTGTAGTTGACTTGGGCGGGATTTAGGGTTTTATTGGAATAATAAATCACATGGAATGTCTTGCCCTTTCTCTGCCCAAGGGCGGCTCCCACGGTAGTATCACTGCATCGCACATTAGTTCAAATGGTAGAGTCCAGTCGGGTGGGACTACAATAGGGGCGGAAACTAGCTTCTTCAGTGTCTCGAATGCTTCAGTGCATGAGTCATCAAACTTGAAGGTTTTATCCTGTTCAAGCAAGGTACACAAAGGTTTAGTAATCTTTGAAAAAAATTCAATAAAGCGTCTATAAAAACCCGTCTGTCCTAAAAAGCTTCTGATGCCCTTGATAAAGGTCGACGTCGGTAGTTTTTTGATCACTTCAATTTTTGCTTTGTCGACCTCAATCCCCTTGGCATATATTTTTTGACCGAGGACTATCCCTTCATCCACCATAAAATGGCACTTCTCCTAGTTTAGCACTAAATCAGATTCCTCACATCTCGTTAGCACCTTTTCTAATTTGCCGAGGCAGTTTTTGAAGTTGCAACCGAAGACAGAGAAATCATCCATGAAGATTTCCAGGACATCTTCTACCATGTCAGAAAATATGGCCATCATGCAGCGCTGGAACATGGATCGTGTGTTACACAACCCGAACGTCATCCTCTTGAATGCATATGTGCCGTAGGGGCAAGTGAAGGTGGTCTTTTCTTGATCCTGGGGATCTATGGCAATCTGATTATACCCTGAATAACCATCAAGAAAACAATATAAGGGTTTTCCAGCAAGGCGGTCAAGCATTTGATCAATAAAAGGTAATGGAAAATGATCCTTTTTAGTTGTCTTGTTTAGCTTATGGTAGTCCATGCAAACCCTCCAACCGATCACAGTCCTGGTTGGGAATAGTTCATTATTTTCATTACTTACCACCATGATTCCTCCTTTCTTGGGTACACATTGTACCAGGCTTACCCACTCACTGTCAGATATATGATAAATGATGCCTGCGTCGAGCCACTTGATGATCTCTTTTTTGACAACTTATCATATTACCTCATTTAGCCTTCTTTAAGCATCGACAGTGGGTTTATAGTCTTCTTTTAATAGGATCTTGTGCATGCACACTGCTGGGCTAATTCCCTTGAGATCAGTAATGGTCCATCCTACTACCCTCTTATGTCACCGTCGCATTTCTATCAACTTGAGTTCCTGTTCAGCCTGCAACTTGGAAGAGATAATTATGGGCAACGTATCATTGGGTCCCAAAAAACATATTTGAGTTGCTCATGTAAGGGTTTTAACTCAAGGATAAGGGGTTCCTCAATGGATGTTTTGTGAACTTTACCTCCCTTATCAGTGTAAAATAAAGGTTCGAAATACTTACCTAGCCTTGTTGCCCTCCAGTGTACTTCATCTTGCTCCTCTGTCTCTGCCTCATCTTTAGCTTTTGTTCTCTGGCCGTCGAGGCGGGTGTCAGGGCAGTTCTCCAAGTGACTGCCAAGGCAATCACCAGAATCACTGCCGAGGCAGTATTTACCTAGGCATGGTTTATCAACATTGAACTCAAACTTAGATGTGGCATGAAGCGTTTTACATTCTTCTGAGTCATCATTCTGTTTTAAGGTTTGGAAAACATTCAGTTTTGTCTACTGATTGTTTACCCTCATTGTAATTTCTCCTCTTTCGACGTCGATCAGCATCCTTCCAATATCTTAGAATGGTCTTCCAAGTATAATAGGCGCCCGTTCATTTGCTTTACAATCTAAAACCAAAAAAATCAGCAGGGAAAATAAACCTATCGGCTTTTGCCAGTATGTCTTCGATTTTCCCTTATGGTTGAACATAAGAACTGTCAGCTAGTTGGTGTAACACCTAGGTTTGGGGGTCGGGTGAAAATAATATTTAAATAATGGATCGGGTTTCAGTTTTATAATTTAAAAATAATAAAATATTATTTTGGGCCTTGGGTTTTCAAAACAAATATTTTATGTTGGACTTGTTTAATTTAAAGCCCAAATCCATAGATTTTAGAATTGGAAGATGACCATCTCATTAATGGCAAAGTTGTAATTTCTTAGTCTTGTAAAATAAAAGCCATTTTCATTTTATTTCAAATACCCAAAAATCATACCCATCTTCTTCCTCCCCATTTTGAACGTGAGTTTCTCCTCCCCATCTCCCATCACTATTCCATCACCAATCTTGCTTGTTTTTAGGGCTTTTCAAAGGTAAATACATTTTCTTATTACCCTCATCTTCCTCTTTCTCCCCATATAATTTGTTTTCATTAAAGCTCACTAGTTTGCATTTTAGAGTTTTGAGATTTTGAGTTAAAAATGCTATCTTTGTTAGCTTTAACTAAAGCTTTTGATTTATTAATGTTATGCGAGTTGTTTACTACCTATAAGGTCCAACATATCTGATTTTTGCTAGGTTTTTTGGTGAATCCCGAAATGAGTTTTTAGGGGTATATTTAAAGTGTCAAAATTTGTGTTTTTGGGATGGTTTTTTGAAAACTTGTTAGGATGATGTTATAGTAACATTGGGTATGTGTCTTTAGATGTTATTTGATGATTTTTGAGTAGTTATAGTGTTGGTTTGAATGGATTCCCGTAGCTACAGCTGTAAGTGATTTTTGGGAGTAGAAAATGGGAGTTTTTAAGGTGTCTATGTGGGGAAATGAAGGGTTGATGGTTATACTATGTTTGGGTAGTGTTTTGAACATGTCTAAGGGTGCTTTGGATGACTACATTGCTGATTTTTTATGGGTTCTTGTAGAAGTACGAAAATGAGAAATTGAAGGATGAACTTGGCTTTGAATTGTGAGAATTGTAGTGGATTTGTGTGTTGGTGTTAAACTTTGGGTTTGTGGCTGATTTTGGGGGCTAATGTTTTGTTTTTGAATGGTTAGAAGCAAGAGAAGACAATGGAGACGCTTCGGGCTCGAATCCGGAACTTGGATGCTTGGTAGGCTAGTCGGCTTATGCTAATGGAGTGGTCGGTGAGTGGTTATTATTTTTAAATGGTTTTTAAGTATTGGTTCAAGCATGTAGACATAGGTTGGGCTTGGTAAACCCACCTAGAGTTGAGATTAGAGTGGTAGCCTAATCTCAAGCTTAGCTTAGGAAGCTTTTGGTTGAACTCCTAATTGCTTGTTATGCCTCTTGTTTATTTGTGTTTATGGTAATTATGTATATTGTTTTATACATGTGGTTGAGGCATGGTTTGATGCATTGTTATGCATGTGGTTTGGATTGAGATTTGTGCATGATAGTGATCATGGTGAGTACGTGCTAAGCACAGAAGTTGATATGAATTGATCTTGTGAAAGGCTATGGATTTTGTTTAATATTGGCACTAGTATGCTTGGGTACAATGATCGATCATTAGGATGTTAGTGTGCACACGAGAGTCAAATTTGCGCGTGGCCTTGGTGGCGTTAAGTCACCAAGGAGGAGTACGAGTTCGCCTGGAAATCTTTATATATTAGTCGGTGATGAGTGGAATCCCATCGACGGGGCGTGAGGATGAGAGAAGTCCCCTCCGCGAGAACTGGTGATGAGTGTAATCCCACCGAAGGTCAAGGTTGTGTTGGAAGTGCAATCCAACGTGTTATCCGCGTATTCGAGTCATAGCTAGGTGTCAATATGATACGAAATGTGATTCCAATATGGATTGATATATGTTGTTGTTAATACATTGATATATGTATTTTCGTGTGTTGGGATTATGAATTGTTGATCATGGCATAGTGTTGATTATATGTTCATACATCATGTATATTTTGTCTCTCGGGGATCGGAGGTAAGATCATGCATTTCATCTTGGTTGTTGCTCGTGCTTGGACCCTGCATTGTCGAAGGTTTGTTTTATGATCTTACCCTCACTAAGCTTTTATTCTTACGCTCCTTTTTGTTCGGCAATGCAGATCAATAGCTTGTGGGTGGCAAGGGCAAGGAAAGGTCTCCAAGTGTCACTTTTGGTTAGCTCAAGTATGAACTTTAAATTGTAGATTGTAATAGTCAAGTAATGGGATAGGTGTTGTTAAATTGAGCTTGGATGTGTGTGATGTTGGTTTGGCTTTTAAATGTTTTGTTTGAATTATAAACCTTGTTTATGTTGCATGACATGAATGCCTATATGTTTGTTTCTAAGGCATGAACCTTTATGTGTTAAGTATGTCTTCTTTTTGATAAATGTATGAAATCCTTTCGTTGCATGATCCTTGTACGTTTTGAATGCCATGTATGATGATATCTCTATAGTTAAAGGTTGCATGTATGTTGTCCGGGGCTAGGGGAGTCGTAAATTGCATCTAGAGTCGAGTCTTAAGTGGTTTGGCTGGAATTTGGGATCTTGCAGTGCAGGGCGTATCGATACGCCTAAGGGCCGTATCGATACGGTCTTGCTCTTTAGGACTCAGTTTTGGCCTAGTGTATCGATACGTGAGGGTGTATCAATACGCCCAAAGCTCACTGGAAATCCGAGATTTTGGTGACTTTGGCGTATCGATACGGGCTCTAAGCGTATCAGTACGGTGTTGTCTCGTTGACCGTGAGATGTTGACCGAGGAGGGTGTATTTTTACGCCCAAGGGCTGTATCGATACGGTCTCCCCTGAGTTGACTGAAGACAGTTGATCTGGTCAAGGCGTATCGATACCATTGACAGATGTATCGATACGGCCTGCTTAAAAAGGGAAAATGGGATGTTTTAAAAGTGTTGTTTTGGATGGTCTTTTTATTCTGCTTGTGTTTCCGCTGTCGTGTTCCACATAGGACATAATAATGCATTTAGACAAGATAAATAAAAGAAATTTTCTAGGGTTGGTAACCGAGGTGGGACCTTAACGGGTTTCACATCGGTTTTCCCCGTGTAGCCTACTCGGATCGGTCAAACGTCCGGACTGGGACGAGGGGGTTACAGTTGGAGCATGACAGTAGTAGGGCAAGCCCTTCCTATCCCTAGTTTCTGAAAAATAGATTTCGGCATCAAGTTGATACTTTCCCCCATATCACATAATGCATGCCCAGTATAATTGCTGCCAATTGCACAAGGAATGATAAAACTGCCCAGATCTTCTCTTTAGTGGGGCTCTGTTGTGCATCATGGCCATGCATCCCTCTGTAACTGCCATTGTTTCAAACTCACCGATTCGTGTTCTCTTAGAAACTATGTCCTTAATGAACTTGACATAATTAGGTATATGTTCAATGAGTTCCACCAAAGGCAGGTTAATGTGGACGTGTTTCAAGATATCTAGAAATTTCTTAAATTGATAATCTTGCTTCTGCTTTTTCAGCCTTTGTAGGAATGGTGGTGGTAGTTTGATATCTTCAATTCTTTCTTTGCAAGGAAATTTGATCTGAGGGGTGGGAAATTCCTCATGATGATTTTCCTCATGTTTGGCCAATTCAGATGTTTCAGAAGCTACCACGGTATTAGGACCTGCCGCGACATCCTTCTCGGCGGGTGTTGCAGATTGGGTGGGTTGTTCAATTGGTGCTTTCCCTTTTGTTGCCTCACCCTTTGGTTCCTGCAAGCTAATTCCACTTCTGGTGGTGATTGCTTTACACTGCTCATGGATTTTTCCTCTAGCGACCTCAACATTAGTAGGTAAACCTTATACTAGTCGTGTATTTAAAATCCGTGCAAATTGACTCACTTGAGTTTCCAGTGTTTTCAATTATCTTGTTTTGCATCTACATTTCAGTCCTGTCTATAAAAGCATTAACCTTGTTAAGAAACTTATCATTATTAGCAATATAGGCACTAGTACGAGACATAAAAGTATTTAAAGTAGCCTCTAGAGAATTGTTTGTTGTTGGCTGCTGCTGTTGCGTCTGATACTAAGGCGGGTTCCTCTAATATCTCGTATTCTGATTGGTAGGATTTTCTGCAGTGTTAAGGTTACTCCATGAGAAGTTTGGATGTTTCCTAAAGCCCTGCTTGTATGTATTTGTGTTGGGAGTACTATTCTGGTTGTAGGTTCCCATGAAATTTCTGGATTCTGTACATTCTGAAGAGTCATGGTCTACACCACATTCATCGCAGAAAGCTTCCATTGCTTTTACCTCATATGATCTTCCTGTTGGTTTGATTATGTTTTCAACCAATCTGGTCAAATTTTCTAGACGGGTATTAATGGACTCTGATGCTTCCAACTCATTCACTATGGCCTGTCGTCTAATGCTGCCATGATAGGCGGACAAAAACTGATAATTGTTTTTGGCCAACTGGTTCAGAATCCTCATTCCCTCTTCTGGTGCCTTATCAAATGGTATGCCATTTACTGATGCATCAAGCATCATCTTGGTGGGTTGATTAACACCATTATAGAACAGAGATACTTGCGTCCAAAGCGGTAGTCCATGGAGCGTGCATTTGTCCAGAAGTTCTTGGTAGCATTCCCATGCTTCTTACATCGCCTCATCATCAGCCTGTCGAAAAGAAGTAATCTCGCTACGTATACAATCAGTAACATTTGAAGGATTAAAATGAGCTAAAAAATTCTTGACAAAGGTTTGTCCATGACTCAATAGAACAAGCAGTCTGGCTATTTAACCAAGTTTTCATCATATCCCTCAGTGAATAGGGGAATAATCGCAATTTCAGAACATCCGGGGGTAATCCTTGAATTCTAAAAGATTTACTAATCTCTAAGAATGACTTCATGTGCTGCAGAGCATCTTCATTTGATTTGCCCCCAAATTATCCCTGTTTATCGATCATATTGAACACGACTGACTTGAGTTCAAAGTGATTGGCATTGATATATGGTTCTAGGACTGCAGAATCGAGGACGTCTATGTCTTCCTCCATGTAGTCTCGAGTGGTACGGACTTGGCCTTGCTGGGCAGGTGGGATAGGTGGTGGTTGTTGTTGTTGCGCCCTCCATCTGCCGCCGCATCTAAGCGGGCGTCATTATTGACATTATCATTGTCAACAATGGCACCGTCTATGGCCTTTCCGCCGCGATTCGTTGCTGCTCCTGCTCCTTTTGCTGCTGCTAATGCCTCACGTGCCTCTTTTCGGAGTTTTCTTGTTGTGCGTTCGATCTTGTCAATAAATAGGGGTTCGGACTTTGGATGTGCTCTGGTCATAAACTAGAACAAAGAAAATGTAAAATAATTTTTTTATTATAATAAAGAAAAACTAAAACAGAAAATTAAGTGCAATAAGGGAAAAGTGCAAGAAAGTAAAGACGAAGTCGCTATTGCCAATCCCCGGCAACGACGCCAAAAACTTGTAGAGCATAAAAGAGTTCTCTAAATCGAGTACAAGTGTACACTTCTGTCAAGTTATAGTATTTAAGATATCATCTCCACGGGGATTGGAAGCCGCTTCAGTGATTAAATTCCTGCAGAAGGAAAAGTAAAAACACAATTGAATTGGATTGGTTTGAGAAAGTTGCATAAACTTAAAGAAAACAAATAATGAAAGGATTGAGAAATCAGAATAAAAAAATGGGTCAGATTGAGTTGTGTTGAAGTGTGAAACTACATTGAACTCGTAAAAGTCTTATCATGGAAAGTCGATATCTATGTCACGGCGGGTGACAGATAGAACACTGCCACGACGGGGAACTCGGCGGGCCTTCAAGGTTCGGCAGAATGTCCTGATCTAATTCCAACTTATCTCTAAGTTCAAATACTGTTGATGCCCACTCTTTGACATTACCTCTCGGCGTAAACGTAGGTTAAACAACAACTTTCCTATGTTCCTTTTTAGCCGCCTTAAACCTAGGCTTATCTCTAAGCTAAGTTGATTCTCACCTTAGTTGATGGGAATTGTGTTTATCCCTTTCCTGAGTTTTAACTCTCTCGAATTAAAACAAATAGATGTGCTCACAAAGATCTCTTGAATCTATTGCAAACAAAGCTTAAGAACATAGGATAAACAAACCTTGAATTGAATTGCATTAGAAAAAGCTTAAACTAATTACAACCGTTCTCACAACTACTAAACAAAACAATCTTAACCCTAAGGAAAGTATAGAACATAATGGAAATAAAGAAAACACAAGAATAAACTCAAAACCCTAATCTCTCCTTCTCCAATCGGTCAAACCTTGCCTTTATATAGGCGGTTACATGTAAAACCCTACTTGGGGAAGAAGTCTCTCTTTGGGAGGATGTTGAGTTGGAATTAAATGCAATTAAACGTCTGAATATTTTATTCCAAAATAACTCATCTTTTGGGCTTTCTTGGGCTGCAAGATTCTTCCTTGTTTGGGTCTTCTCACGTCATCTCTAGCTGCTTCTGGACTTTATTCTTCATGTGACTTGGTTCTGTTGATTCAGTAAATTCTCCTCTTCATATCGTACACCCTTTTGGTCATTCTTCAATGTGCCGCCGCAGTAGAAATACTAGCGACAGTCTGTCTTGGCGGGTTATTCTTTGAACTGATTTAGTACAATTCTTCTCTACAATGATGGTTTGTCTTGTGTGACTGGATGTGATCATTCTGCTTTCTCATCCTCTCCGATCATTCTTTTCCCCTGCTGCCGCGACGGGTTGCAGCGGCAGTCTCTTGTAACATGTAATGCAAATGCAACCGAAAACAATATCTTTTCTCCACAAATAATCATAAACACTGTAAAACATGCATGAAAACCTAAATATGAACTACAATGAGCTTAAGAACATCGATAATATGAGCTAAAATGGGCATAAAATATAGTACTTTTAAGCACTTTACACAAGTGTTTTGTTTTAAACAATGGTAAAGACAACTTAGGTAAATTTGATGCTAAAAGTGATGAAGCTATTTTCTTAGGATATTCTTTAAACTATAAAGCCTATCATGTATTTAATAAGAGAACTTTAGTAGTAGAAGAGTCTATGCATGTTGTTTTCGATGATAACCTCCTTCCGAGGAAGGAATCTTGTGATTATGATGATGTAGGAATCATTGAAGTCGTTGATGAAGGGCAAACATCAAAGGTGGATGAGATTCAAACCAAAGAATTGGAACCACAAGATCCACCTCTTGAAGCCTTAAGGGATTTGGCTCTTGAGGAAAAGAAGGTCACCTACCCAATGGAGTTCAACTATGTCCTCATCCAAGAAAAAGGGAAGAATCAATTAGTGCATTGATTGAAAATCCTTAGTGAGAGCTAAGGTAGTGAAGGTAGAGTTCATTTAGGAACTTGAACCACTATAAATTGCCTTGTGTCCAATTTTTCATTCATCAATTTTCTCTCTTCAAATTGTAATCGCCAATTTACCCCTCTTGGCCATTTGCAATCGATTGATCAACTCAACAAGTTGATTCAAGGAGGAAGAAGGAGTTCTGGTAATTAGGTTGATTCAAGAAGAAGAGATTTGAGACTTAGGTTTTGAGCAAATTGAAATATATTGTAAAAAAAAAGAAGGAAATGACTTTTATTAAAATGACGATACCAATCTATTTTACAAAAGTTTTATTTATTCTAAACAAGAAAATAAAGAAAGTGTTCCCATCTAATTAGCTAATCCTATGTAAATAGCATGCATGTGTGCATTCCCTAAACAAATATACAACTCATATTTTATTAAATCTTTTAAACTAAAACCAATAAACAATGATTCAATTGATTAATTCAATAATCGATTTTTGCTTATTGCTAAACTCATTTACTATTTATAAAAAGGATAAACTGAATAGCGATTATGGAGGCGAAGGGTCCATCGGCGCAGTCAGAAGTCGGAGAAGAATGGAAGGAGATAAAGTCAAGGGGCAGACGTTCTGGTCAGAGCAGGCACAATGGAGCTAGTTCTAGATGGTTTGAGAGAGACGGTTTTCGTCGAAGACAAGCTAGGGAAGGGGCAGCTGTTTTTGTTAACTTCATAAGCAAAAGAATACACCAAAAAACCCTAAGAGAGGCTTTCGCGAGTTATGGGGGTATCTTGGATGTTTACATCGCCTACAGGAATCCTAAAAGGGCGGGGATGAAAAGCACGTTTGGTTTTGTGAGATTCAAATCCTTAGCCGATGCCAAAAGAGCAGTTACAGAGTGCAACAATAGGCGTATGGACAGTTTCCAGATTAAAGTCTTCTTGGAAAAAAGTCAACTCAGTTCAAGCCCAGAAAAAGATCCCCGACCAAATATCAAGGTTAGAGAAGTTCAGCAAAAAACTTTCAACAGCCGGTTTGTTGGTAGTTCATACAAAGAAGCACTGTTAAAAAAATATAGTTGATACCCCAGCATGCCCTACTTTGGTGGATGATCCTGAGACCTGTTTGGGATCAATGGAACCAAGCCCGCTAGTTGGAAATCCTCCCAATGGTCTGATCCCTATCACTGTTCTAGAAAAAGACCTTCAATGGCTAAGAGGGAGCCTGACAGTTCAAATAAAGGGGATGTACGATGCGGCTTTTGTTCAACAAATCCTTCAAATAGACGAGTTCAAGATTAAAATCAGTGTCTGGTCAGGTTATTATGCAATCATCAGCTTTGAAGAGGAGGAACAAATGCAAATCTTCTGGGATACGAAAGAAACACTTTTGAAATCGTGGTTTGATGACATTGATACGCTTGATAATTTTATGAATAAGAAAAAGCTACACATATGGGTAGTTATAGAAGGTATTACATTAATCGCTTGGCAGGAATCGGTTTTCAGAACTATTGCGTGTTGCTGGGGCAAAGTTATCAAAATTGACTCGGACACAACGGAGAGAAAACGATTGGACAGTGCCAAAATCCTCCTAGGTGTGGGATGTCTATCGGAGATTCTGGAGTCAGCCAAAATTGTCCTGCAAGGCGAACAATTTCTTCTTCGCATCCATACTTCTAATTTCGACGAACCCAGATGCTGGATTGATCAGGAAGGTCCAAACAACTCACCGGATTTCTGTCTCGGACCGACTCAAGATGTGTCGTTTCATTCCCCCATTAAAGATGTGCGGGTTGTTCCCACAAACTCGGGAATCATCGAGGAGTTAAGACTAGGGAGTTTAAAAGATGGCGCAAAAGATGCTGGGATCACACGTGTTGAGACTGACGGGCAATTTTTTATTGTTGAAGTGGAGGAGAATAATAATCCTGAAAATGAGTTTGGGCCAACCAATGTTTTGGGGCCAAATCTTTTTGAAGTCCCTATCCTCACTGGGTCCGAATCAGACGTCTCATCTGGCCACATCATTTCACTTAACCCGATTTTTGACTCATCCACAAGATTGTATTCAATCAGGCCCAAGATATTCAAACAAGGGGACAGTTTGGAGGATCTCTCTCTCTCTCACTAAGGCCATTTTTCGATAATTCCCAGAAGAGAACAACAAAGAATCATTCATGCTCGAGTGACCCAGGAGGCTTCAAGAGGAAACGGGTACCCAAGGGTGGAGATCCTATTTTGGCAGGAGAAAATCTTGGAAAAACAACGTCGAACTCCGAAGCAATTGCTGAAGCTAAGGCAACATTAGAAGTTTGCGACAATCTCGGGCTTATTTTCGATGCAGACAAGGAGGTAATCCTTAAACGTCTAGTGGAAATCGAGCAACAAGTTGAATGTTAATGGATGTCAGCGAATCAAAGGTGTGTGATGATGACTATTTCTTATGAAGTTGAACATCGTTATATCATGGAATATTCGTGGTTTGGGAAGATTTGAGAAGAGGGTTGTGGTTAAAAAATTACTGAGAAGTTCCAGAACCAGAATCTTTTTCATTCAAGAAACAAAAAAAGCAGAAGTGAATGAGAAATTATTGAGATAGTTATGTGGGTCGAAACACACTTTCAATCACCTGTCCGTATCAGCAATCGGTTCTACAGGCGGTATCCTTTCTCTTTAGGATCCAAGTTTCTTTCAGTTGTTAAATAGTGTCAGTAGCCGAGAATTTATTGCCATGAAAGGGGAAATTGTTGAGTCGAATTTCAAGTGTGTCTTGGTTAATGTATATGCGCCAAATGATGACGGTGAAAGGCTCAAAATATTTGATGAATTAAAAAACTATCTCTCCAACGTCTCTTGCCACATCCTTATCGGGGGATATTTCAATACAGTGCTTGCACAAGAGGAAAGGATGGGTGGGAAAGCTAACATAAATGCGATGGCCAATTTCGCTGATTTTCTGGAGGAGTTGTGTCTGATCGATCTACCTCTGCAGGGTGGCTCTTTCACCTGGTCAAACTATAGAGAAAACCCGTCTTGCAGTAGATTGGATAGATTTGTGATATCTGCGGACCTCCTGAGCTTGTGGCATGACCTTCTACAAAGTCTGCTCGCTAAAAGTCTTTCCGACCATAATCCGGTAAGCCTCTCAGTTGATTCCAAGTGTTGGGGACCCAGGCCTTTCAAGTGGTTTAATCATCTAGCGGATGATCGTGGTTACGTTGAGTCGATCAAGGATATCTGCAACAAAAATTTTGGTCTTGGGATTTGTCTAATGCTGAAGCTGTGTAAAACTGTTTCTAAAGAATGGAACCGTGGCTTGCAATCAAACAATGGGTGGGGTATCAAAAATCTAGAGAAAAGATGTGACGAAATCGAAAAGGCCATTTCCAGTGGGGATAAGAGCGTGGAACTACGATTTGAGCTCAAAGAATGTAGGGATAAAATGTGGGCCAGCGTTAGGAGGGAGGAACGCGATTGGGTGCAAAAATCCAGATTACAGTGGGCAAAAGAAGGGGATCGGAATACAAAGTTTTTTCACATTGTGGCCTCAAGTAGAAGGAACTCCAACCTTATTTCAACAATCAATGTTGGTAATGAAAGCTATGCAAATCCGGTTGATATTAAAAGAGTAGTAAGGGAACATTTTCAACACATCTATAATGAATCCTATACAATTCCTGTGAAGTAGTTTGCTTGTCATCTTAATAAACTAAGCTCGATTTCTGCCTCTAGTTTAGTAAAAAAGTTTACTGTTGCTAAAGTTCAGGCGACTCTGGCCACGTGTGAAGACTCTAAAGCACCAGGTCCAGACGACTTCAATATGGGTTTCATTAAAAAAATTTGGGATTCTCTTAAGGCAGATATTATGGTTTTCTTCGAAGCTTTCCATAAAGGTGAAATCTCTGATTTTCGTTTCAATAATTCTTTTATTGTTCTAATTCCAAAAAAGCAACCTGCTTTGAATATATATGACTTCAGACCTATTAGTCTGGTTGGAAGTATTTATAAGCTCCTTGCTAAATGCCTTGCGTTGCGCATAAGAGAATGCCTGGGTGAAATCATCGGGGAGAATCAGTTTGCTTTCTGCCCCGGGAAACAAATACTCGATTGCTCTTTGGTCGCAAATGAAACCATTGATTATTTGAAAAGAAAGGGATTAAAGGGTGTTGTCTTTAAAGCTGACGAAAGCAAGGCCTACGACACTGTGAATTGGGATTTTTTACAACTCATTATGAAGGAAATGGGGTTTTGCCCAAAATGGTGTAGCTAGATCAATCTGTGTCTCTCCACGACTTCTATATCGGTAATGGTAAACGGGACAACCACACCTTCGTTTTCAGTTGGTAGGGGATTAAGGCAAGGATGCCCCTGTCACCACTTTTGTTCAATCTTGTTATTGAATCGCTCAGCGCTCTAATCAATAAAGCAAGCATTCAAGGTCTTTTCAATGGCGTTCGAGTTGGAAAAAAATGGGATCGAAGTGTCACACCTTCAGTTTGCCGATGATTTAATCCTTTTTTGCGGGGCTGAGGAGAGGCAAGTTAGGAATATTGTCAGAATTCTGAAAGGCTTTGAGGTTGTTGCTGGTCTCAAGTTGAATTTGCAAAAATCCAAACTTTATGGAATTAATGTCGAGTATGTAGGGGTGGAAAATTGGGCCAAATTACTTTACTGTCAAGCGGACAAATTCCCGAGCTAGTATTTGGGCTTACCCTTGGGAGCGGTTAAAAACTCGATAGATCTATGGCTACCTGTCGTTGACAAATTCGAAAAGAAATTATCGGGCTGGAAAGGAAAATTGCTATCTCTTGGAGGTAGAATCACACTGGTGAGATTAGTCTTGGCAAGTCTACCAGTTTATTTCATGTCCTTTTTGCCTATGCCCGCTGCTAATAAAGATTGCTTATCGAGTCTAATAGCCAGATTTTTATGGAATACCTCGAAAAAAAAGGAATCCACTGGGTGTGCTGGGAAACTTTGTGTTCGCCAAAAGTCTACGGTGGTCTGGGTTTCATTGATCATCACATCAGGAATCGAGCCCTCCTCAATAAATAGATCTGGAGATATGGCATTGAAAAAGACTGCCTTTGGAGAAAGGTGGTGGCAACAAAATATGAAGAGAATCCAGGCAGATTGGTCCCCTCCAACACTAAACTGTTAAACAAATCTTGGATATGGAAAGGTATCATAGCTCCTTTGAATAATTCGAATGATCCATTTCGATCGAACCTTAAGATTGTCATCGGGAATGGGAAGAATGTTTTATTCTGGTCTGATCTTTGGGTGGGTAATAAATCACTTGAAGAAGCCTTTCCAAGGTTATTTTTGCTCGCCATTAATAAAACAGGTTTCATCGCGGATTATGGTCGTATTATCGGCAACAAATGGCAGTGGGAAATTGAATTCCGCAGGAGTTTGTTCGAATGGGAATTCGCTCTCTGGATCGAACTCTCTACGCTAATCAACTTCGTAGAGGTTACTAATCTAAGCACGGATAGCATCAGATGGACGGGTGACTCTAGTGGGTGCTACACGACTAGCTCTAATGGTAAATTACTCAATTCTAATGGAAACATATCTAGCTGCCCAAATGACATTGTTTGGAAATTTGCGTGGCCAAACTTTGCATCGCCAAAGGTCAAGGCTTTTCTTTGGAAGGCAATTCACGAGAGAATCCCCACAAAAGCTGAACTTGCCAAGAGGGGGTTCGTTTTAACAATGGTTTGTTGTGTCCATTCTGCTGTGAAGGGGAGGAGACAGTGGCACACCTTTTCTGTCAGTGCAAGATGAATTGGATTGTTTGGCAACGTTGGTTCAACATCTGGGGTTTATATACTGTAATCCCAAAAAATGTTTCATCCTTCTACTTATGCTGGATGTTTATGGAGGTACCTTTTTTATCTAATGAGATATGGCAACTTGCTTTTCTGAGTTTCTTATGGACAATATGGACAACTAAAAATGAAGTGGTTTTCCAAGGTAGAAGTGTTGATACAAAGCAGTTGTTTGATTTATGCCTTTTAAGACTAGGGTGGTGGTGCAAAGCTAGATGGCCAGAGATCTCTTTCTCGGTAGATGATATCCTGCTCAATCCCTTGGTGTTGAGATCGAAAACACCTAAACAAAAGTGAAGCAGGGTGCTGGGTGGGTCTGCCCGGAACCTGGTTGTCTCAAGTTCAATGTCGACGGAGCGGTCGAGAGTGGTTTTGGAAGAGCAGGTAAGGCAGCGTGTTAAGGGAAAAAAATGGCCGCATGTTGATAATGTTCTCCAAGTCTGCAGGTGTGATTGACGCAACCACGGCTGAAATTCTAGCAGTTATAGAAGCTCTCCATCTCTTTGGTAAGTCACTCTGGGCCAAGAAATTTTCACTCACCATCGAAACTGATTGTGATATTCTTGAGACCTGGTTTCGTCGTCCCTCTTCATCTCCCCCAATATTCAGACAGTTGATCAAGAGTTGTGCAGGACCTTTTATGAACTTCATATGGGAAATACATTCTGTGTCTAGAGTTGTTAATGGTACTGCAGACAAGTTAGCAAAGGCATGTATCTCCAGATTGAACCCTTTGCTCTGGGAGTGCGCACCAAGCGAAGACCATGTTAATTGATGTTAATGATTCGAGCTTGATGGGGCTTGGATGTTAACGATGCAAAAGTTCTCAGTAGCAAGTTCTGGCGGGTAGTTTTTAGAAGCTGATGGTCATTGCTTTATAGGACCTGGATGAATAGTGGTTTGCCTACTGCTTTGGCGTGACTGAGACTCTCAACCATCCACAGGGCCTTCCAAAAAGTGGGTTGGTTTATAGTCGATACAAAAGGTTTTTAAGTTGGTTATAGTGTGAGGCTTGCATGTAAACATGAATTCATCGCACTCTTTTTCCTCCAATAGGTTCTAGGGAGGTTTTTTAACGAGGCGTGAATCCATATATATCCCATTTTTCTTTAATAAAGCTTGACCTTTCAAAAAAAACTCATTTACTATTTGAACTCAAGAAATGGTCTTGGTGGTAAATGATAGAGAAAACTTTATATGCCTATTGTATAATTTACTCGTCTGATATTATAGTTTAAGTGGAAACTTTTCCAAACTCAAATAAATATTGAAGAAGCATGAATTTAACATAGAAGACCAAAATTATTATTCTATTAATTAATTACCTCACTTCTATTAAGTCAAGCAGCTAAACATGAATGGAAATTGAATTATTTTAGAAATAGGAAAGATAAAATAGAGGAAAGTATAGAATAATATTTATATTTTAGGCAAGAATTCAATACGAGTAATAGATTGTGAGCACCACGCCTGAGAGATGAATGGATAAAATTGTGGGTCATTTTTTACTTTTCAGTTTTATCTTTTCTTTTGTTTATGTCTCATACACTCGAAAGCAAAAAAAAAATTGTTGTAAATTTATATATTTATCGGTAAGATTATTTTTTTGGGAAAAATATTGAACATTCATCTATTTAAAAAAAATCACATATCTCATTACAAAATAAGTATTGTTCACATGCATACATGTTTGTCTCAAATACTTTTAATAAATATAAGGGACAATATTTTTATATGAACTTAGTTTCATAGTTCTAATTTGTATTTATATTTTTAGTCTAAATTGATATTTGAACTTAATTTTTGTCTCATGTTTATGTACTTCACTTGGTATCAAAATATATAAGTCGATTTTTTTTAAAGTAGATGAATGTTCAATATATTTCTCCACGGAAAAAATAAATAATTTTACTGATAAATATATAATTTTAAAACAATTGCTTTTATTTTCGAGTGTACAAGACCTAAACAAAAGAACAGATAAAACTGCATAGTAGAAAATGACCCAAAATTTTACCCCTTCATTTTAAGGCTTATGTGCTCAGTAGGGGTGTGTAAAAAATTTTATCTGAGTGATCTGATCTGTTTATCCGATGATCCGATATGAAAATTTGAATACTCGATCTATTTGTTATTTTCATGTACTTCAGATCAAATATCATAGGAAAAATTGGATACATATCACCTAAATATAGTTTTGGATTATCCGAAAAATCTAAAAAAAAACCATGCATTTAACCCTTAGTGTTTAGACATGACTAAACATAGCACTTAAGTATATGATTTTTGAATATGGGCTCTCAATATTTACAAATTATGTGTGTATAATTTGGACTTAAATTTGACTCCATTGGAGAATGATTTGCAAGTTTTATATGGAAACAAGGCTCCCAAGATTAATATTTACTTTTGACATTTTATTCTTAGATTATAAACATAAAAAAAACGATATTTTTAATTTGTTCCTTAATCGGACACCACTGGTAATTTTTTGATAGAAAATTTTGAATACTATAAGATTCATTTTCTTTTTGTAAAATTATCATTTTTAATTCATATACTTTAATTTCATACAATTTAACTCTAATACTATCATGGTTATAACTTAGGAAAACTCTAGAACGAGCGACACACACTGTTGTACACCACTAACACTACACATCGTTGCGAGAAATTATATCATTAGTTATTCCCGCCACGTCATCCATGGGACCAACCAATAAAAATCACACATTTCATTATTTTTTCCATGTCATGTTTTTACCAAGTGAATCTTCACTTGGTAAAAACTGTTTTTAAATTTGATTTACGGTAAATATGAGTGAATATTCACTTGGTAAAAACATGACATGGAAAAAATAATAAGATGGATGGTTTTTATTGGTTAGTCCAATGGATGATATGGCGGGAATGACCCATGATATAATTTATCCATCGTTGCATACCATTGTTTTTTTAGTTTTGTATATTTACATATTTTGTCCTTATTATGTTTACATGATATCAATTTAGTCCTTATTATTTACTCATTCAATCAATTTAGTCCAAATTCAATTAATTTAACCTTCAATGTTAAAAAAATCTATCAATTTGATCTTACTTTTAATATAATTTAATAATTTAATTCTATTTGATCATCAATATTTAAAAATGTTATCAATTTGATCCAAAAATATATATCAATTTGCACCCCAAAAGAAACTGAGATTGTTGAAGACAGAGCATCTGACCATAGGAATCCCATACTATGTCGGTGTGAACTCGTACCAAGCTAGAATGGTATTGTCGAACGCCATATACGACGATCCTAAGGAGATTTGACAGGGTTGTCGAAGTCTTGCAAAATAAAACTGATTTAGCTATACTAATTTGTAGTAATATTGATATCAGGTTGAATCCCAAGAGAGCTAAAATTAGAATCTCAATAATAAAACTAAAATGAGGGGTTGTTTGGATTGTTGAATTAAAGATGAATGAGAAAATAATTAAAAGCTTAATATTAAAATTAACAAAAATTAATCTTACCGAACTTCCAATTCAAATGTGCAATTTTCATCCAACCGTAACTTTGGTCATAGGCTTAAAGATATGATTTTTTCGTATCCAAAAAATTAGTCTACTTGGGGAACACCACAACAAGCAATTATTCTTCTTTTATAATTAATTAGTCTACTTGAGGGAACACCACAACAAGTATTCAAACCAAAACTTACCATTAAATAAAATTAAGGCTTAATATATTTTCTCCCCCTAAATTTTACTCATTTTCCCAACTTGCCCCTTGACATTTTCTCTGTTACTCATATTGCCCCCTGCCGTTAAAAAAACTATCTTGGCCAATAAGAACGTCTTACGTTATTTTATTGATTTATTTTAAATTTTAAAATAAAAAAATAAATATATTAAACTATACCCTAAATTTACAAAAATACCCTTATCTTCTTCCCCAAACCCTATTTCCCATTTCATTCATCTCCAACCCCATTTTTCTGGTTTTAACCCCCAATTTCCAGATTTTAACCCCAAATTTTGAACTCAAAAAACAACTCTTCCTCTCATTTTATTTGTTTTTCTCGATCAAATTCAGAAAAAAAAAACCCAAGAACACTAACAATGTTCATCCTTTTTTGGCCTCAAAAGAGCTTAAACAAAAAATTCAGCCTCCATTAATGGCGACTCTGCTTTGATTTACAGAACAAACAACAAATTGAAAATGATGAAATGAAGAAGAAAACCATATGAACATCAAGATCTATAGTCAAACTTATAATTTCTTCCACAACAGAACCAATAACAATGTCGAATGAAACTTCAATTTTCAAAAACAGAGATGAACACCAAGAAAATCGCCATAAACCCAGAATTCTTAGCTCCATCGAACATGTCGACGTTGTATTTTTGAGTCATGTTCTCCGATAAAATCCCTCAATTTTCCTTCTTTGCTCATCGCCGCCGCCATTTCCATGATCCATCAGCTCATAAACCTCAGCCACCTCATCTTTCTTCAATCAGCAACCTTCAAGGTATATTGGTGGGATTTTGACATTTTGCCACTAAGTTATTCATTCTCATATCCACAAATGAGAGATGGAGGAAACGATGAAGGTAAAGAAGGAAGGGTAGAGGATGGTGGAGATGGAGGAAACGGTGAAGGTGATTAAATTGGTTGGGGAAATGGGGGAAGAAGGGGAAATGGGGGTTGGGAAAGATGAATTTATTAAATATTTTTTATTAGTATTATATTATATTTATATTATTTATTTTTAACTTTTTTATATATTAAATTGGAAAATAAGAAAAAAAAATAAGTGACGTGGCATGTTTTGGTTAGGATAATTTTTTAACGGTGTTAATTTTTTGGGACAATATGAGTAACGACGTAAAGTTTAGGGGGAAAAGTGGTCAAAATAAACTTTAAGGGGCAAGTTGAGAAAACAGGTAAAGTTTGGGGGAAGTGTATTAAGCCTAAAATTAATGATGATATTAAGATTCATGAGAATGATTAAAACAAAATCAATCAAGTTAATTTTTTACATTTATTTTCCTAGGGACTATCATGCGTGATGTGCAGTTTAACGAACACAAAACATAAGTCCCTTTGCTACTTGCGTCATGGATAGCGTTAGAACATTCAATACTGAATTAAGGCGTCAATTTAATCAATATCAAACATTCATAATAATAAGAACAAAAATTAAAGATTACTTAGATTAAAGGAGAAATATTAGTTTAGTACAAGCCTCACAAAATTACAGTGGAATCACTTCACCCTTGAATCACTTTACCCTTGAATCGAAAATAAAAGCATTAGCCACACGTGGTGAAAGAAAACAACAAGAGATGATAACGAAGAAGAAGTGATGTAAAGATGAGATGGATTCTAGAGAGTCTAATGAGCTCTTTATATAGAGAGCAAAAACCCTAACCCTAGAAAGATATTCTCCTTTAATTGAGTTTTAATACAACATGAAAAGATAATATAAAAGAAAATCTAAATAAATAAAATCCTAATTAATAAAAGAGATTGATTCTTGGTCCAATACCTCCAAAATAATGGAAATAACCATAAAATTGGGCTTCATCACGAATTTGCTTCAAAAATTTCGGATTTCTCATGTCAGACACCAGTCTCGCATCAGTCACAAGGCATGGTCACGCCTTATCAAAAATAACCTTATGCTCGTTTCTAGTATCTTTCAAAAGACTTTATTTTCAGATGGGAAGCTAAAAACATGCTTTTGAGTTGAATTTCGCCGTTGTATCCATATTTCATCTCCTAAATCAAAATAAATATAATTTTCACAATTAAGCTCAAAATATAATAGAATGTGAAGGAATTAATCACAACAAAGAGTATATAATTATAACCTATCAGGATTTCGATTCGGCAAACCATATATCGAGATACGCCTTCTCCTTTTATTTGCCCTTATTGTGGTAATTGCAGACTCATCTGTGTTAGATGTAAACCTTGTAACACCCCAATTTTCCCCCAAAATTAAAAACCCTAATTGGATAAATCCATAATTAGAAACCCTAATAATTTAGGAAACTTTTATTTTGAAAACCTAATTGATTTAGTGGTTAAATTGAGAATTTTTAGAATTTTGGTGACCTAATTGAGTAAAACCTTAATTATTGTGGCTATTCTGAGTGTCGGGCTAAGTTGGAGCCCTTATTGTGTAATTTATCCTAAAAATAGGGCAAAATCTGATTCTTTGCCTTTTGAGAATTAGTTTCGCGCCGTTTTAAATTCCCTTCAATTCTCTCTCTCTCGTGCGATAGCAAACTCCAAACCCAGTTTTCCGATTTAACTCCAGCCAAGACCCTATCAGCAACCGTTCTTCAATCTGAGGCCGGCAATCGACTCCTCATGCCCGCGCAACCAAAACCCCTCCTCCGTTTTCCCTCTCCAGTTACCGTTGTTCGAAAACGGTTCGAAAACCATTCGAATCCTCTATCGCCGCCGTTTGTGTTGTTCATTCCTCGCCGTTTTTGGTTTTGGGTAAGTAATGACCTAAGGTTTTGGTCATTTTGGAGTTGTGGGGGTGTGATTTGGCTGGATTTGGGCGTTTGGGGTCACCAGCGAGTGATTCCGACACTGAACTGATTATGGGTATTAACCATAATTTCGATTTTGGTTGAAAAGAGGGAAAAAGAGCCTGAACCGGTCCAAAATGGTGAACCAAGCTGAGCATACCGAACCAGCCAGTGAACCGAATCGAACCAGAGCTTCATAACCAAACCAGACCATTTTGACCGAACCGGGTGACGTCATCTGGTGATGTTATTGTTGATGCAGGCTGTTGACGTCAGCGATGACATCATCGTTGACCATGATGACGTCAGCGTTGACTTTTTGGGGTCAGAGTCAATTTTATATTTTTCGACGCCCCGATTCAAGATCCGCAGCATATTTTTCCAAATTCAATCTTGAACGACTGTTTTTGGCCATTTGAATTAATTTATGCTTAGTTGAGAAATTGTGTATACAAGATTCTAAATTGAGTTATTTTTGCGTTCAGGTGACATCGATTCGGACACCGAGATTCTTCCTCCTCTTTCGCCTTGTCGACCTCCTGCAACTCAGCCTGCGATTTCTGCGCGTATGTGTAGTTAATTCTTTTTAGTAGTTTGTGGCATAGTAGTGGAATCTTACATAGTGTTTCCCTTGTAGGTGCCGACCCTGTTCAGCCCGTTACTAGATCTGAGCATGAGAGACACCACTCTCGACGTTGAGTTGTTAGCTATCTAAGGTGTGTTCTCTACCTGTGCTACATCATCTGTGTTGATTTGTATGATGTCTGACTTGTGAATTTATGTTGTGATTTGAGTGATATGTGCTATGCTTTGTGTAAGACTGTCAAACATCATACATCGAATTATGAATAATTTATGTCGGATTAAATGCTCATGCATTTTCGGATTAATAATAATTGCATTCGGATTAGAATCAAATTTCCATGTCATATCATCTGGGTTGGGAAAATGTACGGGGAAGATATGTGGTTTCACCCTTCGGGCTGAACTCCACTTCGGACTTGGTGACGATGTAGAGAGTGGTTCAGGGGAACCTTACTCTTCGGACGGTGATGTAGATGGGTACATGACATAATATCAGGTGCATCATGTTGTGCATATTTGTATATCTGAATGACTACTGAAAAGACTATGTTGATTGGTTGATTTTTGTGATATCATGTTTTATTCACTTTAGAGATACACTGAGCTTAATAGCTGACTCCCCCTTAGTTTCTATTTCAGATTCTCAGACATAGACTTTCGGTATTTGGAGGACCACATTCTATCAGATTTATTTTAGTTTTCAGTATGGACGTTTTCAGATTTATAGACTTATTTTATTTTGATATTTGGGGAATTTATGTAATTTTCAGATACTTAAGTTTTTTTTTTATAAATAACGGGATAGGATTAACATAGGCCTCGTTAAAAACCCTCCTAACCTAGAGAGGGAAAAGAGTACCTATGTAAAATCCATACAAACTTCGAGGTTAACTCGATCAACAAGGAGCAAACAAAAATTAGGGACAATCCTCCCTCAAAAGTTCAAACACCTCAACGGGCGAGAAATTGAAAACACAAGAATCAAACGAATCTCGTACCGCCAACTTTGCCAACACATCCGCCACTCGATTAGCATCACGACAAATATGTCGAAATTCCACACCACCATGTACCAAAGCAAGGTCTTTAATCGAATCAATCAAGGACGAAGACATCAAACAAGGAGTCGAACCCGATAGAGCACAAAACACATCCAAATTATCCGTTTCCAACACTAATCTCATCCCATCAACACCCATAGCGCATTTGAGGCCTTCAAATACCGCCCAAAGCTCCACTTCAAACACCGAACATTTTCCAATAAATTTAGTAAAACCGGTGATCCAATTACCTTGCGAGTCCCGGACGACACCTCCACAAGAAGCATTCCCATCGATAACACTCCTTGCGCCATCCACATTAACTTTCACAGCACCCCTCTCCGGTGGCCACCACCTTCACCATCGAGCCTGCTGTCGACAGTCGCTTACATGTGAAGCCTGGTTAGAGGCCTGCTGGCCTCGCTGCGCACCAGCAACCAGCCACCTACTCCGTTCCACGACTCTTGCCCCATACGGATTCCAGCTTCCAAAGATACGCTCATTGCAGATGTGCCACAATGTCTAAAGGAGGCCTCCGAACAACAATTCCCAATCTGCTGCATCCTTTGTAAAGTCCCCCGACTGCAGGTTTTTCCCCAACCAGGCTTGTAGCGGTAATGATAGGAATAAAGGCATGCATTGCGGTTTGACCAGCACCTCCCAAGTCGAAGCAGCCATGGGACAACGACGTAGGATGTGGTCAACATCCTCCCATGTTGCCCCGCACAATGCACACGCAGCTGAGTCCGATAAATGCCTCCGAGTCCTTTCCGCATTAGTTAGGAGCCTACCCTTACCGACAAGCCAAAGGAACGCCTTAATCCGCGGCAACCCTTTGTACGCGTGAATCACCTTCCACAAACCATCCTCAACCCCTACCAACTGCTGCGATCGAGCTTCATACACAGATCAGACAGTAAAATTTCGCGCCTTGCTCCACTTCTATCCCGGCCAGTCAGGTCCACTTGAGGCAGCAGGCGGCTTGATTGCTGCAATGTGCTCCAACACGTGTCTGGGAACGACGTCACGAAAGGCCTCCCATAACCATTCCCCTCTATCGTCAACCATATCCTTAATCGGTGTCGAAACCATCTCTCCCACATCTCGTGGACAACATGCAATAAGAGGACCAATGTCCGCAAGCCAACGATCTCTCCAAAAATCCACTGTCACACCATCCCCAACATTCTAAACTATCCCGTCCCGAACATCATCCCATACCGCGCTCACACCCCTCCACAACACCGAGCAATTGTTTCTAAAGGTTGTTGTCGGAATACGATCGTAACATTTATACTTGGCACGTAAGAACCTAACCCAAAGCTGATCCGTCTTCGCCACTATATTATAAGCCACTTTCATAAGGAAGGCATCATTTTGTCGGTCTAAAAACTTGAAGCCAAGGCCACCACGACCAATGGGCGACGCCACTTCCTCCCAATTAACAAGGTGAACCCCCTGTTTCAAAGCTGAATTCCCCCATATAAAAGCTCGTATAATTCCCTCAATTTTATCGCATACACCCTTTGGAATCTTCGTCGTTTGCATGCAGTAGGAGGGAATCGCCGAAAGTACCGATTTTGCCAATACATACGTCAAGCAAAAGATAGATACCTCGCCTTCCACCCATCCAAACGATCCCTAACCTTCTGAACTAAAAAGGCATATGTACCATTAGTGACCCTCTGATGTAACATAGGCACACCCAAATATTTCCCTAAATTTTGGAATTCCATAAAACCACACACCGTGCAAATGGAACTACAAAGCGCGTGCGAGACGTTCTTTGAGAAAAAAACATTCATTTTAGCCACGCTCACTTTTATTCCAGAAGCATTACAAAACTCAGCAAGAACCGAATGGATCACCCCAACTTGTTCCATCGATGCCTCTGCAAACAAAACCATGTCATCTGCAAACATAAGGTGAGAAATAACTGGGCACTAACGCGATACCCGAAAGCCCTTCCATGCACCTTGGGCTAACCTGTGCTCAATAAGCTGATCAAGCCGCTCCATACAGAGAACAAAGAGGTAAGGCGATAACGGATCCCCTTGCCTGATTCCTCTAGACGGTCAAAACTGCTTTGTCTGCGCCCCATTCCATAGAATACTTGTTGACACAGAAGAAACACAACGCATAATCAAATCTCGTATCTTCCTCGGCAATCCAACATCGCAGAGCGTATCGGCGATAAAGTCCCATTCAAGGCGATCATAAGCCTTTTCCAGATCGATTTTCACCGCCATCCACCCCTTGGCACCCGATTTTCGACGCATGGAGTGAACCACCTCCTGAGCAATGATAATGCTATCTGAAATTTGTCGACCAAGAACAAAGCTCGTCTGATTATCTTTTACCCACTCAGGGATAAAAAGCTTAATCCTATTCACAATTACCTTCGTCACGATCTTATATAAAACCTGACAAAGACTGATAGGCCTAAATTGCGTCATATCCTCAGGCGATTTCACCTTCGGGATCAAGACCAACAACGTCTCATTCAAGCTATCAGGAAACGGAGCACCCTCAAATATATCCTGGACCAACCAACAAACATCCGGCCCCACAGTATCCCAGTTCCGCTGATAGAACAAAGCCTGGAGCCCATCCCTCTCGGGTGCTTTAAACGCATCCATCTGGAAAACCGCTTTGCGAACCTCATCTATAGATATCAGGCTCTCAAAGAAAGTAGCGGTAGAACTAGTAATACCAGGAAACTTACCGCGGAGCGTATAATGGGAAACGTCTGTGCTACCGCTAGTAAATAACCTGCTATAAAACTCAACAGCGTGCCTTTGTAAGACCTCCTGAGACTCTAACCAATGACCACTTCCATCACGTAACCGAGTGATCAAATTTCTCTTCCTCCGGCTGATCGTAGATGCATGGAAGTACTTAGTATTCCTATCCCCCTGCAAGAACCAACGACATCTCGACTTCTAAAACCAAAGACTCTCCTCCTGCTCCAATACAATATCAAGCTCCTCCCTGAGGGCCTTCTCCAACTCCACTAACGAAGCAGAGTACCTACACCGAAGTGCCTTATCAATACCTCTGAGACGTGCCAACAGTTTCTTTTTCCCCGTACCAATATGCCCAAACACCTCCACATTCCATTTCGAAACAGTAGTTTTCAGCCTTGCAATATTCGACTCAACCGACTCCGGCTTCCAACTCTCCCTTAACAAGTCAGCGAAATCAGGATGATCCTGCCAAGCTGCAAGGAAGCAAAATAGTCTATCATCATCGGCTCTAGTATACGATTCCCTCGAAAGAAGAAGCGGTCAATGATCAGACCCCAAACGATCCAAATGTAACACAATGTTATGCGGGAAGGAATCCTGCCAAGCACCATTCACCAAACACATATCAAGGCGTTTGTATAACCGCCCACGTCTCCAAGTAAAATCATCACCCCTGTACTCGATCTCAAATAAGCCGGCCGTATACACAAACTCTTGAAACAAAGAGCTAACACCTGATAGCCCCGATCTACTACCAAAACATTCCTCATCACGAAGAATACAGTTAAAGTCACCTCCTAAAACCCACGCCTGATTCGCCCCTGGTTGAAGTCTGAGCAAATGATCCCAAACCAACCTCCGCCTAGACACCGTTAGTGAAGCATACACAGCCGTAAAGAAGACCCACTGATTAACATCCTCATCAAAAAAACTCCCATGGACGAACTGCTTCGAAACAACTAAAATCTCAACATTCACTTCCTCGCGCCAAAGGACCCAGACACCACCACTAAAACCACGACACTCCACACGATAAGAACTACCAAACCCCAATCTACGGATCACTCTATCCGTATGTATACTACTAACCCTTGGTTCAACGAGATAAACAACCTTAGGGTCATGCTTCCGCACAAAGGATCGAAAATGCCAGTGAAATTCTAGGCTCGCCGCACCCTGACAATTCCAAAACATTAAACTAATCATTAAAAAATAATGACAGAAACAGAGACAGAACCTTAACAAGACGGATCAGAATTCTCCTTATCAACCCCATCTGCGACCACAACACTATTGTGCACTTTTGCAGCCGAGCTCAAAACCGCTAATGGAGAGGACTTCGAGGTGTTATCACGAGGAACCCCATCTCCACCTTTCACCCCTGCTACATTCAAGACTACGTGATCATGCATATCCTGTAATTTACCCGATAATGATTGAACCCATTCCGCCAAAACCGGCTTCGCCAGAGTACGCGCCCTTTGTCCATGCTTCGAAGACTTCTTAAGCGCAACTTTCACCGGCAAGAGACTCTTCCCTCGGCCAACATCCTTCCGCTCGCCTCCCACAACGCCCTTGGTTACCTCGCCATCAGCAATAGTGATCGCCCTATGATGGCCTAAAACAATGCTTGGATTGTGAGGTTGCACTTGCACCTCCACGTTAGGAACCAACGATACCATCGTTGCTCCCTCACGCTGCCTTGCTCCTACATTCGACACATCTGCCAATGGAACTCGCCTCGCACCGGATGGCATTGCACGAGGCTGCGTGCTTCCCTTTCTATTCTCAGCAGCAACGTCAATCGTTGCAATCACCACCCCTTTACCGTGTGGCCACTGTGCAGCCACAACCTTCTCCTTATCCCTGCGATGCCCATTTCCAGCAGCATGCTGCACATTACTTGGTCCCTTCTGAACGTCAGCACCATCCCCCGCCTTAGCACTACCATCATCACTGTAAACCTCGAACCCTCGGAACCATGTCCACCAACCGCCTGAAGCTGTCCCGCCACCTTCCGTGGCCTCCGTTTCTTAGCATCGACCACCATCCATGGTCCATAAATGCTATCCAAACCAGACTCCGAAACCGGCACCCCTTCACTCGTTTGCACCATGACCATAGTTCCTTTGTCCGACTCCACCCCCACACTCTTACCACACCCCTCCGACGAGTGCCCATAGATCCCACATTTGAAGCAAATTTGATGCAACCCCTCATATTCAAGTTTCTGCGTAAAACCATCAATACCAATACAAGGTAGCAACATCTTATTCAAATCCACAAGCACCGCAAGTCTAGCAAACGTATCCCTTTCACCCGCCATCGTATTATAATCAATACGAATAACAGTTCCTATAATACTACCAATCAACTTAAACAACGCCTTTGTATAGTATCTATACGGGAGACCCAGGAGGCGTATCCACACCACAACTTGCGATGGATGCTTTTGCAATGTCGAAAAGGAGCGCGACCATGGTTGCACTGTAAGATAGCTACCATATAACGTCCAGGGACCAGCCGAAAGCACCCTCACATAATCTTCATTCGATTCAAAGTTCACAAGGAAATAATTATTGTTAAGATCCACAACTTGATAATCTTCTTTTGGCACCCAAAGACCAGGAATGCGAGATAAAAGCGTTTTATACCCAATAGTACGCCCAAGGAGTCGTACAATCACATCTCGCTTCATACTATCATCAATCGACGCGTGAACGCGCTCGGAGAACCTAATCTTTGGGAACGATCCACTGCGATCAATCGGAAAATCTGAATCCAAAACTTGGATACTGTCCGTGGCCACACCGGCCTTGTGCCTACCACCGGAGCTGCCAGACCGCACAACCATATCTGCATATGATCCTTTGCTCAGGTTAGACTCATCCGCCACCATCCTGCCGCCAGCACCAGCCATCGCCGGCTTCTCCGCAGATTGCATTGCATTCCCCTCATCACCACCAAGCCCCATGCTATCCGAGTCGACCACCTCCATAGGCGCCGTCTGTTCTACAAGCGACTCACTCCGCACCGTTTGTGGGTCAGGATGACCAGTGGGAGATGATACCACCACCGGCGGTCCTCCTCCCGGCGGCTGGCCCCCCGACACGGTAAAACACCCTAAACAAGGGTTATTCCCGTTAGGTCTCTCGCTGTCCAAAAAAATAGGAGCTGTCATTTAAGATTAGGGTTTGATTCTTTTTATCGACGAAGTTTATATTCGATCTGATTTAAACATGAATGAAAGAAAGCTGATACGATCTCTCCCGATTGTTATTAGAAAAATAACATCATTAATATCAATTGAATCAAGTAGTAGATACCTATGCTTTTATTTAGGGGTTTTAACTATTTTAGCATGCATGAGAATTTTATTTTGATATTTTATTTTGGGTTATTTTATTATACGACCGCGTTTTCGAAAAATAGAATTTATTGTGAAACACGCCCGTTTTATTAAATAATTTGAATGTTTAATTTCAAAACCTAATAATCTTACTTGAGGGACAAGTTTTCAACCTGACTTCTTAGATTCAACCCATAACCCTTGGGTCGGGTTTAGGGGGTTACAAACCTAGTATGGCAGTGGTCGCTGGATGCATGATGTGCAGTGGTGGATGTGTCGCAATGGGCGCATGAGAGTTTTGCTTAGTACCAAATTGATATACATTGATTAAATTGATAGAATTCTTAATATTGTGGATTAAATTGAATTAAATTATTGAATTACATTAAAATTATGACCAAATTGATAGATTTTTTGAACATTGAGGGTTAAATTAGTTGAATTATTTTGAAATAAGATTGAATTGATTGAATGAGTAAATAATAATGACTAAATTGGTAGCATGTATACATAATGAGGACAAAATATGTAATTATACAAAATTAAAAAATAACGGTGTGCAACGATGTGTAGCGATGTGTAGCGTTAGTGGTGTATAACGGTGTGCGTCGCATGTTCTAGACTCATCCTATAACTTATAACTTAATTCAAAGATTAACGTATGTTTCATAATTTCATAGTATAAAATTTAAATATGATTTTTAGTTAAATCAAGACATATGTTCATATACGAATATCCAATTCGAAAAATTAGATATTCAGTTTTTTCCAAATCAAATACGAATCATTATTATAGTCATTCGAAAATTTGTATATTCGAAATTTCAGATCATATCATATCTGATATATGAAAATACGCACCCACAGTGATGACAATATATTACTTGTATTGATTTCTTGCCTAAAATATAAATATCGCTCTCTACTTTTCACTCTTTCCTGTTTTCGGAATAATTAAATTTTTAATTATGTTAGCTAATTGACTTAATAACATTTCTTTACTGGTAAAAGAGGTATTAATTGCATTGAATTTATAATTTTGAAAATTGCTTATTGGTAGTAGAAATATTAAATGTTTGGCTTAAGGGTATCATAAGCCCTTGAACTTTTGGAAAATAAATCAATTAAGCTCTTGAACTTTTTTTTACACCCAATTAAGCCATTACACTCCACAATTTAATCAATTCACCCTTTGACCAATGTTGACTGTTAAATCTAATTTTTTTTATCAGTTGGTGCATCATGCTGTGATATAGTGTTGTCACATGACATTTCTAGAATATTTTATTTTAAAAATTTTGTAAAAAGTTCTAAAAAACATATTAAAATTATAAAAAATAGTTTTCTAAAAATCTGTAAATATCACATGACAGAACTATATTGTGTCACGCGACAGTAATATTTCAAAAAAAATTGTCAAACATGATTAGAAGGCCTTAGTTGGTTCATTTATTGGTTTGTGGGCTTCATTTGTATAAAAAAGTTCAGAGACGTAATTGATTTTTCCCCAAAAGTTCAAGTGCTTGAAGCACACTTAAACCTAAATGTTTTGTATTGCTTAGTAAAATTTTTTAAATATTTTTTAGTTTTATTTTTCACTCATATTTATCTTAGTCAACATGTCATGTTCAATTTTATCTGAGTATATGACCCAATGAATTAATGTAATATTGCCCGTAAATGATGATTTGTTCTACTTAAATGACGTGAATTTGAGCAGTTTAATAATGTACATATGTTTGTGAATTTCTCTAAACTTATAATCAAACATAAATATAATTTTATTCTCAAATAAAATGATAAAGAGTTGTACACGTTATAAATGTTCAATTGAGCTTTGGGTTGTCAAAGTCCCAACATGTGTTTTATATACGCATTACGAGAGAGCATTGAGAAAAATGTCGGATGGGCTTTAAAATTGGATTAGTAAATTATTATTTTTTAATAGTTTTAAATTGATTATAAAATAGTATATATTTAATATTTTTTTAACTATTTAATAGCATGTATTTTGTAGATAAGATTGTTCAAATTTGAGTATGCTAAAATGAACATTTTTCTCAGTGGGACCATTTCTTGGGGTTTAAAATTTGATTAGCAAATTATTCATTTTTTAATAATTAATATATGTGGTATGATATGATTGGAAAGAATTTTCATATAAAATATGAGTTTTATATTTTTATAATAATCAATATCTGATTCATTGGTCGATTATCTTAATCGTAATTTGAACTCTGTCTTTACTTAACACCTCCTTAGAAATCAATTTTAGGTTTTCGTTATTCTAAATATTATATAAGAAATGGAAAAACAAAAATATCATTATAATAAAATATTTATTATCATTTCAAATAAGTGTATTTTCTGTAATTTTACACCTAAGTTGAGATCTAGTTAATTGACTACATCAACTCGGTCAAACTCTTAACATTTTTTTTGAAACAGAAGCTTTTATTCAATAGTAATAGGGAATACATGACTCTCGCCTTGTTAAAAAACCTCCATAAACCTACATTGGAGGAAAAAGAGTGCAGAGAGGACATGTTTACAAAACAAAATAGACAACTCGATACTCAGACACTAATCCAACCCTGCCCAGGGCCAAACTTTTTACCCAAAACCAAAGTGTATCGCAAACCACACCAACTCATCCAATAGCATTAACCAAAATTCGAACTGGAGTCTAAACAAAATCTACTACTATGACTCAGCATGAGAGGATCAGCAATTATAACTCCAGACACAACTCACCCTTTGCGGCATTTGAGAACCAGAGCATGTCGGTGCTTCTTTTAATTCCTTTCTTAGCCAAAAGGTCAGCAAAGACATTAGCCTCCCTTGGCACGTGATGAATGGTCCAAGTGACCTCCTTACCAATCAGCAGGCACATCTTAATCAAACTGCAGAACGACATAGGACATTTCCAAGGGTTCAGAATCCAGTCGACAACCAAAGCACAATCACACTCTAAAATCACCACTTTGGAAGAGGCCCATCGATTAGTTTTGATAATTTTTAGAGCTTCTAGGACGGCCAGAATCTCTGCAGATGTTGCATCAAGGCGACCAACGTTCTTCGAAAAACTTATTATAGTTTTGCCCCTATCGTTCCTCAGAACCCCTCCTATTCCTGCGTTCCCATAGCTACCAGTCGCAGCCCCATCAACGTTGAATTTTAATGAACCAGAGTCTGGTGGAGACCACTTAGGAATGCACCCCTTAGCTTTGAATCCGCAAATGTCCTGAAATCTGATAGGATCATTCAGAACTACGTTTAGATCACCCACATTATCTGGTGTCAGCGCCTTACACCACCAACCGAGTCTAAGGACTCCCATGCTGAAAATATAATCTGCCGAAAGATTGGAATTGTTGAAAACCGTCTCATTTGTTGCCAGCCAGATCGTCCAAGAGAAACTAAAAAAACTCAGCTTCCAAATCCAGGTTTAGACTCTTCTAGGATTAGATAACAACCATACCTTGAAAAAATCCGCAAACTTATTTGGGACTACAAGCTGGACATTCCAAAGGCTGAGCCATCGCTACCAAATTCCCCAAACTAATGGACAATGACAAAGAAGGTGGTCCACATATTCATCAAATTTCTTACAAAACTTGCATTCGACAATCAGTGAGCTGCATCCTCTCTTTCTAATTTCGACCAAAGTCGAAATTCTTCCTAACATCGCCCTCCACACAAAGCAAACTACCTTTGGAGGGGCCTTACAAGACCACAAATTCTTCCACACTCCCTCATCTTCATTACCGACTCCTTGACCCAACTCACACCAAACTTTTGAGCTGTAGACGCCATTTGAATTCGCTCCCAATCTTATGCTATCCGCAAAATCCAGATTCAATTTAAGACCATCTAGAGAATTAAGAAGAGAAGCCCAAGACTCCTTTTCCCAATCGAAAAGGGTGCGTCTAAGTCTTATTTCCCACTTCCAGCCTTCTGAATCGAAGTACCCAAAATCAGCCACTCGTCCATTTTTGTCTGCTGCTAAGGCATATATTCTTGGGAATCTCACTCTTAAAGATTGGTCCCCAACCCAAACAGCATTCCAAAAGCTGACTTTGTGCCCATCTCCTACTAAGTAGCGTATTTGCTGATAGAACTTATTAATACCTTCAGGGAAAGCAGTAGTAATGTTCCTCCAGATGATAGACTTCCTATTCTTCTTGACATTGACCGGAAGTAAGGCATTGCTATCTTTTTCATACCTCGCAGCAATAACATTACGCCACAGACAGTTTGGTTCAGACCCATATCTCCAGATCCATTTCAGAAGAAGCGCTTGATTTTTTAATTTCAGATCAATCAAACCAAGACCTCCAAACTTTTTAGGCAGACATAACCTCTCCCAGCTAACCCAATGTATTTTCTTTTTTCCGCTTCGCCCCAAATGAAACTCGATATCATACTTGAAAGAAGATTGCTAACTTTCTTGGGCATGTGGAAAATTGACATGTAATAAATGGGAAGACTAAGCAAAACTGACCTTACGAGTGCAATCCTTCCACCAAAGGATAAACTCTTAGCTTTCCAACCGGAGAACTTGTGTTTAAATTTGCCCACGATTGGTTCCCACAGCTGGACATTATTTCTCTTTATTCCGAGCGGAAGACCCAGGTAGTTGGAAGGAAGTTGAACTTTTTGGCAATTTATGGAGGCAGCCCACTGATCAAGCACTGTCTCTTGAACATTGATTCCCATTAGCTTGGACTTCTTTAGGTTGATGCTAAGTCCGGATGCTAATTCAAAACCTCTCAGAAGGTGCACAATATTTTTTAGCTCTATTAAACTAGCCCCGCAGAAAATAATTAAATCATCGGCATACTGTAAATGGGAGACTCTAACCTTACTCAAACCAATGCTTCTAGCTTGGAAAAGGCCAACATCAACTGCCTTAGACAGTAAACAGTTTAGAGCTTCTGCGACCAAGTTAAACAAAAGAGGCGAGAGCGGACAGCCTTGTCTAAGTCCGCGTTTGATCTTGAATTTAGGAGTTGGGGATCCATTATCTAGAACCGAAATTGAAGCAGTAGAAATACAAGCTCGGATCCACCCAATCCATCTCTAACCAAAACCCATTTTCTTCATTAGAAAGAAGAGAAATCCCCAATCCACGCAATCGTATGCTTTCCTAAAATCAACTTTAAAGATTAAACCGCTCAGACCTTGCTTAACCGTGTAGTCTATCACCTCATTCGAAATTAATGAGCAATCTAAGATCTGTCTTCCGGAACAAAAAGCGAACTGCGTTTCGCCAATTAATTCTTCCATTACTCTTTTCAACCTTATTGACAATACTTTGGCTAATAATTTGTAAACGCAACCAACAAGGCTAATAGGACGGTAATCTTCAATAGACTCAGGGGATTTGATCTTCGGAATCAGACAAATGAAAGAGTGATTGAACGACTAGTCTTGAACTCAGTTATGATAAAAGTTCTCAAAAAAATTCAAAATCTGCGGCTTGAGACTCAGCCAGAATTTCTTTAGAAAGCATGCGTTGAAACCGTCGAGTCCCGGAGCTCTCGAATTTTCCAGCAACGCAAGCGCAGAACTCACTTCTTCGGCTGTAAATGGGCATTCCAGCAAGCTTGCTGCAACACTATTGATACTTTTTAAGTTGCAGTCTAGATCCGCAGCCGGCAAAGTGTTTGACTCATTATAAGGCGATTTGAAAAAATCAACAATCACCCTCTTAATCGAAGCAGGCTCTTTCACAATTAAATCACCAACACGGAGACTCTCTAAATGATTATTCCTTCTCCTTGCGGAGGCTACAAGATGGAAAAATTTCGTATTTTTATCCCCTCTTGGAACCACTTAAGCCTCGATTTCTGTCTCCATTCCAACTCCTCCTTACGTTTCGCTTTCCACAATTTAGCACGGGATTCTCAAAGTTCCAACAGAATTCCTAGATCATCGCTACCATTACTTATTGCCATCTCTAAGTCATTGCATTTGGCTTGAATTGCTGGAATAGAATCAGCATCAGACTTGCGGTTTTGGCTCTCCCATCTTTTTGTTGCAGCTTTACAAGCTCTTAACATCTTCATTAAATCATTCCCCTCAGACTCCGAGCATGTCTTCTGAATTAATTCCACCAAATTCTTCTCTTCACTCCAGTGGTCAAACCACTTAAAATATTTTGGTCCCCAGTTTACTTTGTCAAAAGATAGAAAAATGGGATTATGGTCTGACAACCCCCTAGGCAAAATTTGGTGTAGTAGAGACGGCCATAGTGTAGCACATTCAGGAGAAATTAGAAACATGTCTAACCTATTGAAAGTCGGTTTTAATCTCAGGCTTGACCACGTATATTTACCCCCTTTTCATTGTAAATCAAGTAAACCAAGTTCCTCAATAAAATTGGAGAAACACTCAATTTCTTTGACACTTAAACATGTACCTGTGCTTTCATCCGCAGACCTTACGATATTGAAATCGCCCCCTAGAATCAGAGGAACTGAATTTACTGCCGCCCAACTGCTAATTTCCTTGAAAACTTCACACCTATCACCAGAATTGTTAGGTGCATAAATATTTATGAAACCGGCCCTAACATTGGTCTTCCTCAACAAACCAACACATATTATGTATCTCTGCTGCACAATGCTCGTTTCGCACCAAAAGAAATCCGACTTCCACATGGTCACTAAACCCCCAGCCGACTCAATTGAAGGAACCATCAGAAATTTGTAATCCTCCGCTCTGCCACAAAGCTCTTTAAGAATTTTATCTGGAAAAATCCTGCATTTCGTCTCTTGCGGGAAAACAAACTATGGTTTATGAAAACTGATGCTTCTTTTGACTTGTCTCTTCTTCTCAGCTTTGCCGATTCCTCCCACGTTCCAGGACAAAACTAAATTTTGTTTTGACATAATAGGGATCTACGAACTCTACGAAATGGGAAAAGAGGTCAAAGCGGCGTACCTCCTGAAGCCAACTCATCAAGGTTCTTGCAAACGAAAGCAGCATCAGTAACGAACTTCAGACCAGCAAGATTGCAGATTTCTAGAGCTTCGACCGCAATTGCCTTATTTCTTCCCTCACTGGAACTCCCACTGAAAGAATTGTTTCTAGTTTTGTCTGCAAAGAGAGCCAGGTATGAGGGGACCCCAAGATTTGCATCCATCGACTTGGACCTCAGAAGTCCAGGGCCCAAAGGATCAAATACTCTAGAGTATATGGGTCTGACATTAAAGGTGCCAGTCACCTCATCCAAAATGGGTCCTAAGTGGCCACTCAAACTCTCTTGGGCTTCTGTAATAGGCACATCAAAAAGTCCATCCGGATAGGTAGATAGCGGCTGCGTAAAAACCGGAATGTTTGCGGCTACTTCTTCAAAATTAGCTGGGCCCACTAACTTGGGAATGTCACCAGAAGCACCGACATTCTCTTGCATAGAAGTCTCGACTGCAGTAAAATTAATGTCAGTGTTTTCCGATACTACGGACCTTTCTACCGTTGTGGGCGCCGGAAAATCCTCAAGTCGGCAACTCGGAGCCTCGTCCGATAGCAATGGATTAACTTTATCACTGCTATTCCACACCGGAGAACCATTAATCTAGCATCTGTCATCTTCGAACTCAGACACAGTAACTCTGATGATAGAACTCCGACCGTTAATGAACAAATTCACCTGCGACGGTATTTCATGTGGAAGCTGGACTCCCATTAACAACCTCGCCACGTCAAAACGTTTCTTATCGATGGTATCATCGTCAATCTTTATCAAAACCCCCACCTCTTTGCCATCGAACTAAGAACGTCCTTATTCCAGGCTTCCAAAGGCAAGTTTTTCAGGGATACCCAAACTCTGAACTTCCGGCCACTTCTAAAATTTTCAACCGAATCGATATCATCAAACCAGTTATTTTTTAACAATGACCCTTTGAGATCCTGGAAAATCTCTCTCTGCTCCTCTTCTACTAAAGAGATAATTATGTATGGACCCGACCAAATTGCGATAGTGATCTTAAACCCCTCCGACCGTAATACTTGCTCGATGAAACTCGCATCATACATACCTTTTAGCTGCCCCACAAAGCAATCGTTGATCCACTGCAAATCTGACTTTGGCATACTGAAAGAAAAGGATCACACACTGTGTTGCATTCTGAAACTGTCTCGCCCTCCTTAGGTCGAGGGACCTGGATGTTTGCTCCCTCCCCTACCTTAGAAGTCAATACCTCTTTAAAGGATCTGTCATCCCCGTCATCTTAAATAGGTTACTATTTCTGCTTCCAGTCATGTTGTCATTAGTTTTGTCCCTCCATCCTGCATTGTTATTAACAACCATGCTTCTCTTCCCTGACTCTGCAATGGCTCTCCTCACTCTTATCACCATCCCGTCCATTATCCTATTGTTTGTTTTTCCTATCGCTATGCTCGCCTCTTCTGCTTTCGAGAACCTTACGAAAGAAAAAGTATACGCAACATAAACGTCCACAACTCTGCCATATTCCATAAAAGCTTCAGCCAAAGTCCGCCGATGTATCCTCTTACTGACCCCAGAAACAAACACTGCAAAACCTTCTCTTGACGATACAACCCCCTTGCCTCCCTTCGGAAAACTTTCTGCTCCGAACTGTCTCCGACTTCCCCCTGACCCTACTCTTGAATAATCACCAAGACCTTCCTTTCGTCGGAAATCTTCCGTCTTCCATGACTTCTGGAAGTTGAGAGCTTCCATGACTTAACATAATATAGACATTTGTTAGTTTTAGAGATAAAAACAAGTTTGGTAGTTTTGATTTTGTATAATTGTTATTAAATTTATTAAGTTATTAAAAAATCATTAAAATTTATCGAACCGTTACGAAATTATCACTAAATTAATTGAATTGTTATATTATTTTATAAAATTCAATTAACATTTTATAACAAATTGTTAAATTAATTAATCGTTTGAAACTTTTAAAAGGTCGATAATCGAAACATTTTGAATAGCCGATAATTGAAACTTTTTTTCTTCTTCATAATTCAGTGATTATTGATGTGCTTTACAAACACTATAAACAATAATGAGATATCTGTCAAATGAATTTGGTAAGATTTATTTGAGAAAAAAAGCGGCTAAAACTATCATTAGATCATAATTTAAAGACTTGAGTCGTCTCTTTAATAATAGTCTTTTTGTAGGTTTGAGAAGAGAATATAAACAAGGTCCCTTGGCAGGGATAATAATGAAAATTGTGTCATTAAATTTAATGGTAATTTTATAATTTTTGTAAATTTAGTAGTTAAAACGATTATTTGATTACAATTTAAACATTACAAGAGTATTTTACTTTTTTTTTGCTAATATAATTACGTAAAAATAATTTTACAATTCTATAATATTTTTCATCCTATTTATTCTCATGGAATATTTTCTTTATTGAATATGATACTTTTAATTATAATTACATCGAGTTAGCAAGATTGTTTACAAAGTGTGTTTGAATTTGATTAGGAATAAATAATGTTAGAAAGAGTAAAATACAATATATGTCATTTTTATAAGAATTTTGGCATCATTAAAACCCCCACATATCGTACAACATACACAAGATATGTCGCCCAACATCGGAAGGAGAAAAAGAGTACCATAACTATTATTAATAAAATCTAAAAAAATCAAATACACTATTTCACCATTACAAGAGATCCTTAAAAACATACCCACAACCGACAACCCAACCTCTCCTATTACAATAATTAACCAATACCTACTTTAGCCAATCTGTCTGCCTCCTCATTCCATATTCTGGAAATAAACCTGAAAATATAGTTCTTCACTTTCCCTAAATCATAAATTTCTTGGATTACTAACCTAAAAATAGAGGGGCCGATCTCATGATTGACCACGCAGCTTAGAGCGATCTTGCTATCATTTTTCACAATGATCTGATTATGCTTGCAATCATCTAAATTACCAGATAGAATAAGGACATACTTCATTGCAAGCAACTCTGCCAAAATGGGAGGACTTGGGCTGATTGGTTCAGAAAAAGAAAAATTAAGTTGCTTTCCGAATCACGTAGAATCCCCCTAATCCCTCATGCGCTCCCATCTCGCAACACAGCCCTGTCCACATTTAGTTTAACAAAACCCACGGGGGAAGAGACCGACCACCTAGGGTTCCAGAAATAGACTTGACCAAGGAAGAGTTATCAACATACTCCAGATTCATCATAATGCCTTTCAACGTGTAAAATCTATATTTGATTTTGATATAATAAATATTGCAAGGATCAAATTGCAAAGTAAATAATTTTTAAGTAATTAAAAGCCTCAGTTCACTATTGACAAGAATTTTAAACTTAAATCCCACAAATTTTTTTTTATGTGTTTTCAAAGCCAAACTTAAGAAAATCGCTCAGGCATTTCGATATACTATATAAGTATTTCGATACGGCCTTGCCTTTCCAAAGCCAAACTTAACATAATTGCATAGGTGTTTCGATACGCTATCCCAGGATTTCGATATGGCCTCATCTTAATTGGCTACTGGAATTTCACGTTTCGATACGGCTATGTTTGTTTCGATACGACAATGTTCGATTCGGTACGACTTTCATCTGGGCTTAAGGTTTTTGTTTAGCGTACCGATACAGACATATACCGTCTCGATACCAGGGTTTATATTTTCAAATATTTGCATTAATTATATGACCATTGCCTTGTTAGTTAGATGAAATTAACAAACTTTTAAAATTCAGTTACCCGTACCGATACACCATAGTGGTGTACCGATATGGTGTTTGGTGGTGTTTAAGTTTGCAAAAATTGCATCAATACGACCTATAGTCATTTCAATACGACCCCTTATACTTTTCGATACACCTTCCAGCGTATCGATACACCCTCTTTATTATCTGCAACGACTCTTTCTGTTTTGAGATAGATATCGATACGGGTACCCCGTGTACCGAAACGATAGGTTGTAGAAGTGCATTTATGGTGAAAAAAAAAGATCCCAACAGCTCTATTGATGATACCAACCACCTAAACGGCTAGAATTCAATGAGAAGGTATAAAAGCAAGCCTCTGAAGCTACAACAACAACTATTGATCAAGTGACAAGAAATCAAGCAAAAATCCAATCTCTTTAAGCAAAATAGAGTTAAACCCTTGTACTCATCTTGTGTAATTCATTTGTATTTCTTTATTTCAAGATTGGGGAGAGTGCACTTGTAATTGGGGCAAATATTTTACCTTTGTGAGGTTTATTTTCATTTGTCAACAACTTCTCTTGTAAAGAGTGATCTTGATCAAGCTTTGGGTAGAAAGCTTGATTGATTTGTAACGGTTTCCTTCTAAGCCTAGAAAAGGGGACGGATTCTATTAGTTAATTGTTGAAATTCTTAGTGGGGAGCTAAGGTAGTGGATGTAGAGCTTGTTAGAAGCTTGAACCACTCTAAATCTTCTTGTCTTCAATTTTTATTTTACCATTTTGCTCCTTTCAATTTAAAAAGTGTAAAACTAAAATTGATTTTGATATAACAATATTTTTTCAAGGACTTAATTACAAAATGTAAATTTTTAAATACTCAAAAGACTCACAAAATGACAAGGAATCAAACTTTAAGTGTTTCTAAATCAAAAGTCAAGTATCCAAAATATTTTTTAAGTATTTTCGAACTAAAATTTTCAAGTTTGGTCCAGGCGTACCGATACGGTTACATCCGTATCGATACGATTTTTGGCTACTAGAAAACGAGTTATGCAAAATAAGAAAAGTGTAACAATACGCTCCTTGCCATTTCGATATAACTTTTAGACTCCAAGCATAAATTTCACAAAAGGTTCTGGTACGCCACTTGCGGTACCGATATGCCATTCAAACCTAGAAACTAAAAATTAGTTAACATATCGATACGCTCCTTTTTGTATCGATACGAGTTGGCAAGATTTGATAAATCTTGGCATTTAATTTCTGACTGTTGCCTTGTTAGTTTATTGGAATCAAACATTTTGAAAAATGGTTAACTGTACCCATACGCTCAACGACCGTACCGATACACTTTTTGGTTAACCACTTCTCTAGATTTCAGTGAGCAAAATCAATACTGGTACGCACTATGCCGTATCGACCCCTTTTGTAAAATATGGTTTTCGCACCGATACGCCTCATCGCGTACTGATACGCTATTTGTATACAACGACTCTTTCTTCTTATGATAGGTACTGATACGGTGACATGTGTACTGATACGGTAGGTTGTAGAAGTGCATTTATGGTAAAAAAAAGAGAGCCCAACGACTCTATTGATGATGCCAACCACCCAAACGGTTAGAGTTCAATGAAGAGGTATAAAAGCAAGCTATAAAAGCTACAACAACAACTATTGAACAAGTCAAGCACAATCAAGCAAAAATTCAATCTCTTTGAGCCTATTAGAGTCAAATTCTTGTAACCCCCTTGAGAGCTTTTATTGTATTCTTTCTTAATCAAGTTTGGGGGTTAGAGTGAACTTGTAATTAGGAAATTATTCACCTATTGTGAGGTATTTTCTTTATTGCCAAAACTTCTCTTGTAAAGAGTGAGTCTTGATTAAGCTTTGGGTAGAAAGCTTAATCGGTTTGTAAGGCTTCCTTCTAATCCGAGAAAAGGGGAAGAATTTCTAGTGAATTTGGTTGAAAATCCTTAGTGGGAGCTAAGTTAGTGGATGTAGAGCTTGTTCTAAGCTTGAACCACTATAAATTCTCTTGTCTTCAATTTTTACTTTACAACTTTGCTCCCTTTCATTTTAAAAAGTCAATTCACCCCCTCTTGGTCATTTGTTCATCGATTGATCCACACAACAATTAGTATCAGAGCCTAACTCTTTAAGAGATTAACATCTACAAGAGGCGATCCTTGATGCAATCCAATCAATCGAAAACAAAGAAATGACGTCTACTTTCACCAATTTGTATGAGAGTCAATCCACCACCAAACATCCCTTCTTCAATGGGGACAACTACCTATATTGGAAGAATCGGATGAGGCTATTCATCAAATCCAATGATTACCTTCTTTGGTATGTAATCGAAGATGGGCCATCCATTCCAATGAAGCAAGAAGGTGATAGACAAATTCCTAAGGCCAAACAAGAAATGATAGATGAAGAAAGAAGGAAGCTACAAGTTAATGACAAGGCCTTGAACATGCTCTTTTGTGCACTCGGACCGGACATGTATTTGAAGATGTCCTATTGTACAAGTGCAAAAGAGGTGTGGGACACGCTCGAGACCACCTACGAGGGCATTAACGATGTTAAGGAGACCAAGATTGGACTCATCAACTTAAGTTACAAGAATTTCAAAATAGAGCCCGACGAGAGTGTCACAAAGATGTTTGATCATTTCTCGGTCATCGTCAATGGTCTCAAAGGTTTCGGAGAAGTCATCCCCAAAGACAAGCTTGTCCGGAAACTACTCTACTCTCTTTCCGAGTCATGGGATATAAAGAGAACCTCCATCATCGAGGCAAGTGACTTAAAGACATTGAAGCTCGATGCACTCATGGGTTCTCTCTTTACTCATGAGATCATGAAGCAAGGAAGAGAAGAAGAAAATAAAATAGAAGAGAAGAGAAAAAGATGAAGAAGAAGAAAATCAGAATTACTCTCAAAGGTTCACAATAAGAGAGCGATTCAAGCGAGGATGAACTTGAAGAGATGGCTATGCTAGCAAAAAGATTCACTCGGTTCATGAAGTCCAACCGGGAAAGAAAGTTCTTTAGAAAATGAGACTTCAAGAACAAGAATAAGGAAGAGTAGAAGGATCAACTCATATGCTATGAGTGCAAGAAGCAGGGGATGTTTAGTGTTTGCTTGTGTGCTAGGTTTCAGGCTAGTCCTAAAGAATCGCACCTTATAGCAGTTAAGAGAATCTTTATATACCTTAGAGACACACCTTGTTTAGGCCTTTGGTATCCTAGAGATTCCTCATTTGATTTGCATGCTTTCTCGGATGCGAATTATGAGGATGTAAGATAGATATAAAGAGTACCTCCAGAACATGTCAATTCCTAAGTAGTATGCTCATATCATGGTTCTCTAAGAAACAAAATAGTGTAGCCTTATCTACCACCGAAGCAGAATATATATCAGCCAAAAGTTGTCGTGCTCAAGTTCTTTGGATGAAGCAACAACTTTTAGATTATGGAGTTGATGTAGGTACCATACCCCTTAAGTGTGACAACACTAGTGCCATTTGTCTCACTAAAAATCCCATCCAATATTTTAGAACCAAGTACATAGAGATAAGACATCATTTCATTAGGGATCATGTCTTGAAAAATAATGTAGTTCTAGAGTATGTTGACACCTTGAACCAATTAGCGGACATCTTTACCAAACCTTTAGACAAAAAGCATTTTTGGACTCTTAGGAGAGAGTTAGGTATAACCAGCCTTTCTTGACCCCTTAGAGCCTCTTAATGTCAAAAACTTGCTTGCATTTGAATATTCTATGTGCTTTTGTGACTTGTCTCCTTTATGCATCTATGCTTGTTGCTAGGGGAAGTATGCACTTGTTTTAGCCTATACATGTTGTTCATATATCTCATACATGCATATCGATTCGATTAAAAATCGAATTTTCTGAGCTCTTTGCTGCCAAAATGGCATTTCTGGCAATGGGGTACCGATACTATAACACCCTGAAAAAAATTTATTTAAAGTTGCTGGTTGTGGAAATCGAACCCACAAGCTAAGGGTGGAAAGGCTAGTGACCCAACAGACTGAGCCAAGTGCTCTTTTTAGTCAAGCTTTTCCTTGAGTCTTATTAGGACTAAGTTTGGGGAAGTGCTTAGACCAGAATTAATGATCCAACCGACTCCCCACCTACCAAAGTTAACTCTCCGAATCTGAGATAACCCATCTTCTTCCCAACATTTCCTCTCACCTAACCCACACGGTCACCATCTTCGATCTAACCCACTGCCGCGCCGTGGCGCACACCGCCCCAGCCAAACGAACCCCCGTTTTCAGCCGACAAAACCCTTATCTTCCCTCGCGCAATTGAGCCACAATGCTTCGTCATGAAACCAAAAACCCCTCTTTGTTATATGAGTTTTTCGGCCACCCTCGTCGTTCGTTCACGACACGGCTGCCAGATTTGGGCCTCTCGTGTCAGTGCAAGAAAAACCCCTCCGGCTAAACGTTCGTCTGACATCGGGAGTTGGTTCATCGGAACATCACATTTTTCCAATCGTTTTAGGTAAGTTCCAATGTGTTTCCGGCCCATTTCTGGTTTGTTTTTGTAATGGTGGTATTGAGGGATTAATTTTCGTTCTGTTTCCGGCCAGGTTGTACCTCTTGGTGACTCCGACAATATTCTGACAATCAGAATTTTTAAGGTAAGTGGACCGGTTATGTTATGGCCCAAAGGTCTGAACCAGCCCAACTCGGTCCGAGCCCAGCTAAACCAAGCCCATTAACGTCCAAGCCTGATCCGTGATATCCTACCCGATCTGATCCTAACCTGACCTGTCTGACCCGAACTCAATCCGAGTCAACTCGAACGAGTAAACTCAGTTGACTTTGACAGTTGACTCTGACCGTTGACATTGACTGTTGACTTTGACCAAAAAGTCAACTTTTTTTTTCAAAAACCCCTATTTTATGTTTTTTGACGTTTCAAGTCCGTTTTCGAAGTTTGTTTCGCAAAATTCTAACACGTAAGCCTTCGAATCTGGCCTTAAACCCAATCATGCATATGTATTAAGTTATTTCATTCATGAGAGTTAATATTGAACTAAGGACTGATGTAAATTATTATTTGTTTAAAGGTACTCGAGCTTCACCTAACGGTTCATCTGCTTAGCCCAACTCCTCCCATTTCGTTCACCCGTGTGCACCCATAGTTACTCGTATGATCTTAGAACTCTGTGAAATTTAGCAAGTTAGAGTTATTCTCTCGTAGTAAGTGTGTACCTTTTTGATATAGGATCTAGCACCGTTGTAGACCGTAGCGAGGCGGGTTCCTAGTAGACCCTTCTGACCAGCTTTTGAGGTGTGTTCCTAGTGTGCTAAATTACGATTTTAAATATATTTACTGAAATGATCATGTGCAAATGAATACTTTTCTCTAATTGGAAGCATAATTATTTTCATATGATTTGAACACCCTATCTTCTTTGGAAGCATATCTATGTTTTGGAAACAAGATTTAGTTATCTAATTTAAATGTATGACTAATTTATCTGCTTAATAGTATGCCAATATGCCAGATTTGAAAGCATGATCTCTGGTTACTGTTTATTGATATAAACATGTTCGCCTATGGTTGCTGATATTAATGTCTATTGTACAAACTCTAATTTATATATGGGGCATACTATTGAGATATGTTATGAAGTCTTTGCAGGTTCAACCCTAATCCAGTTGGTAATTCCTTATGAACTCAAGGTCGCCCCTTGGGTAGGTTCCGATAATTTGGCACGGGTAATTCCTTAAGACCTAAGGCAACCCCTTATGTTGGCACCTATGCCCATTGAGCCTAGGGTAAGTCCTTATGGATGTAGTTCTGGGGAACTGTATATTGGTGTACGGTTGGAGGGTAGTTAAGTATAAGTAAAACTTTGGATGCTCTTGAAACATGTCTCACATAAATGTTTATACACACCTGAACTATCTATATGTATTTATGCACTCGTTGGAACACACTGAGCTCCCTAGCTCATACCCCAAAATATTTTCCCTTTCAGATACTTTTGGTTAGGCCACCCTTGGACTTGACACTTGGAGGATTGATACATTCGTACCTATATTGTATACTCTTTTGGGAGTGTGTAAAATGAATGTTGGAAAAAGGTATAAATGATATGTATTGGGCAAGTTATGCCAAGAGCCTTTTGCGTGCAAGTATACACGGTCTACAAGTAATACAACAACTAAGTTGAGTGTCGATCCCATAGAGATTGCGTTTAGAATTCGATTGCTTTGCTAATTACTTTTCTTGTGAAAAAAGATGCTTTTGATGTAAAGTGGTTTTGAAAGAAAATGAAAAGATAATGAAAGTAAAAAAAGTAAATTAAAACATTGGCAAGGAAGGTGTCATCGTGCCATTGCTCTTTAGATTAGGAAGGTGATCATCTTATCCAACGTTTGAATCCAAAGGCTGATCAGATTAGGGTTGATATCATCGTACCATTACTCTTCAAACATCGCAGCTCGGCATGGTACTGCCAACCGCGCTTGGCACTGCTTTTCGCTATTTTTAGAGATTGATACAATCCTTATTTTCTCGCAGCCTGATCTGGTTTTATTTTTTCGAAGTTAACATCTTCTTGGAATGGCATCAAATGTTCTTCTCTGCCAACCGGTGCTTGGCACTAAATGTAACCCCCTAGACCCGCCTATGCGTTACGACGGATCCTAGGAAGTCACATTAAGGTCACAAGAGCGACCCACAGTAAAATACACATGAAAACATTTTTTTCTTTCTCAAAACACTTATTAAACTGTAAAATCAACTTCTGTTTAAAATACTATTTCAGAAAATCCTTAAAACACATAACAAGAAATTTCAGAAAGTACTTTACAGACTCTATCACAAAACCATACGTGACATACATGACATACATGACATACATGCCCACTAACTATACAGTACCGTACTCCAGAGGCAACGCCGAGAGAACTCCGAACACTGATGTCAAACATTAGGTCATGATATTTTCTTTTAACCTGCGATGGTAAAAACAACGTGAGCTTGGGAAAGCTCAGTAATACAGAACTACCACAAGATGCTATAAGCTCATGCAGACATATGGTAGGCATAACATTTTCATGATGTTACAAGCAGTGATAGTCATCTATTTCTGTTCTACTATTTCGAGGTTACAACATACTCAAGAATAATGTTATTTGTTCTTTAATCAAACTTTGAGAATTAGACGAAAATTATATAGGCTGATAACATACGAGGTAGGAATCAGAGAGTTTGGCGTCTAGTGTGTTCCAATAAGTGCAGATCAATATACATAAGTACTTAACATCATATCATATGAGCACATAACAGATTAAATGCAAATGTTAAATGTTCATACAGAAGTTTACAAGAACTACCCTCCAACCTTACACCAATATGCAGTCCCCCAGAACTGCATCCATAAGGACTTACCCTAGGCCCGATGGGCATAGGTGCCACCTAAGGGGATGCCTTAGGTCCATAAGGACTTACCCTAGGCCCAATGGGCTTAGGTGCCACTCAAGGGGAGACCTTGAGTCCATAAGGACTTACCCTAGGCCCGATGGGCATAGGTGCCACCTAAGGGGATGCCTTAGGTCCATAAGGACTTACCCTAGGCCCGATGGGCGTAGGTGCCACTCAAGGGGAGACCTTGAGTCCATAAGGATTTACCAGCTTGATCAGAGCTGTATCGACAGAGACTTCATATCATAACCCAACAGTATACCCCAGATGACAACCGGTAATCAGATTTCAGACAGGAGTAACATAATACATGTAACAGACATATTCTATTCAGAGTATCAGAACATAAGTTCATGCTTTTGACAGATAAATGGCATACTATTGAGCAGAGCATACAATTTCAGCATTCATCATGCGAACAGATTGTACCATCATTGGTCAAACTAACATATCATGCTAACAAATTCATCAAACAGTCAGACAATACCATCACAGGTCAAACGATCACATACCAAGTATACAGATTGAGCAGACATATATCAGGTAGGCAGAGAATGTCATCATATATCAAGTTCATCAAACATAACATTATTCATATTAAATCATTACACAATCCATTCAACAGAATACATCGCACATGGAAACACACTAGGTGAGACAGATCATTTCTTAAAGATACTTGACATTTACGGAAGCGGACACATTAAACCTTCGATAATTTGAACGGATTTCTGAAACGAGATCCCTATTAGAAAGGGGTTCGTAAAATGATTCATATCATGTATTCAAGAATTGATACATCAAGATCTTAGAAGGTTCAGATATATTATGAGTACTTTAGTCATTTAAGCATATAAGGGCATTATTGTCATTTCAACATTCATGGACAGTTTGGTAATTATACCAACATTGAATAAGCAATGGTTCACAGAACTCGGGTATCTATTTGCTCATTAGTTTTCTAACCGAACATTCAAGAATTTCTAAATTAAAGTCTTTTAAGTTATCAGATATTTTCAGTGATGTTCTGACTATTTGGGCTATCTTGGTCTTTTAGTTATTTGACTGTCATGACAAATTTTATATTATGGCACAATCATATCAGAACGAAAGTTATACGTCTCAGGGGCTCTAACAATTTATCATACCTCTAGAATTTGTTTAATGCGACATAACCCAACTTGACAATACTTACCAACTTTCAGATGTGAGTAATTTGCGTGCATCAGAACTTAACACTGCCTATATTGTATGTCTGAACAGTCGCCCTCATACTTTACCATACGATTTAACTTTGAGCAATCGAACATACAATTTATGTGGATCTTCCTACCTTACATCAATATGGTGAGCGATGGGCATACACGTGTCGTATATCTCAACACTTAAGGGAACCTTAGCTATTTAAGTCTTATTAACAAATCCAGAATTTCGTCAAAATACATAGTTACCGATTAACTCAGGAGGATATTTCGGTTATTTTAGACTAAGATAAATCTACAATTTCTTTCTGAATTACCATTTGGTACTTCTATTATTCACGTATTCAAACGAGATTAAGTCGTCCTAACTCTCCAGCCCTTTACGGACGATTCATTCATTACAGAACTTAAGGGTATAACGTCATTCAGACTAATCAGACATTTCGGTGCTCGAGGGCATTACCGTCTTTTTGGTCATTACGATCATTCTCATTTAGTTCGCGCATTACTGTCATAAGGATCGCCTTAAGATTTCAACAATATTTCCAGAGAATTCTCATTCATGTGTTATACAGAGTTTGAGAGATTATCCAAGTTTGTATCACACGTATTGCATAATGATGCCGAAGTCTTTCCATTAAAACCTACATCTTGGGTAGAGTAAATTGCATAATCAGGTTGAATGCAAGTTTTAGGTCATTTTCTTTACCAGTGGGGGGGGTAGTTTAGTCATTTTTATAACCTAAGGGCATTTTCGTAATTTCATATCCAACATCTCATACTCCGCATTCTGAATATTGGTTCTTAGACACCATTGATAGAGTTCCAGATTTAACTGTATTTTTATTATTAGCACTTTCGACACTCCTGGTCTATCAATATTCTTATCCGAGTATTTTGATCTCGCTGACTCTCATACTTATTTTTCGTATTAAATTCGGCTTAAGCAGAGTTCAAATAACACTTTATCATAAGCATGCATGCTTTAACCAGATATCGACATGTACATAAAGCATACAAGGGGTAGTAATGTATTACCTTAGTTCCAAGCTATAATAGTTGATTCATGATACGACATTTGAATACCCTCGAACCTGAATTCGACATTCCTCAGCATCGAGCATACAAGGAACCGAGAATACCTTCAATTACACAAATTCCAAGATTAGATCTTACTCACAAGCTTTTAACCAATAATTAAGTACATAAACAAGCTCGGGCTCAAGGTCAGATTCGGAGGCTTTCGGGTCAGAATTTTGTGAAACGGGCTTCAAAAACGGACTCAGAACGTCGAGAAACATAAAATAGGAGTTTTCGAAAAAGTTGACTTTTTGGTCAACGGTCAAAGTCAACGCTGACGTCAGCAGGTCAACAGTCAACATGGTCAGAGTCAACGCTGACGTCAGCAGGTCAACGCTGACGTCAACAGTCAACTGATAAGGGTCAACTGAGTTGACTCGGGCTGACTCGGACGAGTTGACTCGGCTGACTCGGACGAGTTGACTCGACTGACTCGGGTTGACTCGGTTCGGGTTTCCGGATCGGACAGACGGGCTGGGTTAACGGGTCGGGTCGGATACGGGTTGGACCGAAATCGGGCTTGGGCTCATAGGTTGGGCCGGGTTCGGTTTAGGTTGACTCAGACCGGTTTAAACCGGTTCAAGCCGATTTACTTACCCAAAACATTTCGTTCACCGGAATAATGCCGGAGAGGTCGCCGGAGACGTCAAGGGGCGCCGCCTGGCCGCAAACAGAATGAGAAATTAGTCCACAACACTTCCACAACGAAAACAATTTAGAAATCAGCTGAAAACTTACCGAAAAAAGACCCAAAAGGTCAAAACCTCGTCGGAAAAGACGAAGCTCCGACGAAGACCTTAACGGAGTCAGATGAACGATCGATTTACTGGGTTTTGTTCTCCTCCGTACGGTGGACAAGCTTGCACGGACGACGTGCCTTGCCGACGACGGGGGTGGTCGGAACGGAAGAAAACAGAGGCGGGTTCAAAAGGGTCTCGACGACGCTTCAGCTCTATCTCCACGACGAACGGCAACCGCTCACGGCGAGTGGAGCACAGGGTTGGGGTCGGGGTGCGGCGGCCAACATAGTGAAGGTGGCGGTGACGGCCACGACGGGGCGGTGTGGCAGATCGGAGTCGAGACGGTGGGGGAAAAAATACCTTTACTGACCCTTGAAAATCCCAGATTCAAATGAATGGTAAACTCGGGTAGGTGGGGAGTCAAATGGGATATTAAGGCTTAGCTAACGGGCCTCCCAAACTCATTCTAATCATATTCCAGGCATACTTGAACAAAAATGAGCATCTAGCTCAATGGTTCAACACGCAGAGATGGGAGGGGTGTGGTTGCGGGTTCGAACCCCACTAACCCCATTCTCAATTTTTTTTTATTATTTCTTTACCATAAAATCAGAGTGTGACATTAAAGGTCCTTCTGTGGCAACGACTACTCATCATCCTCCTTGGAGTTGTCTCCTTCCTAGGATAATCTGCTCCTGCTCTACCAGCTGATGTGCCATCAACTATGCCAACCTGCAAAAAGGTGCCAAAAACAACTCTTCACACTGGAAATACACTGAATCCTTACTCTTTATGCAATGCATGATTTTGCGACCTAAATGCAACTAAATGTACTTAAAAGACAAGGAAGAGCATGTGAACTAAGCATAAAAATTATTACTTTTGGAGCGTCAACACTCCCCACATCTAGCTTATTGCTTGTCTTCAAGTAATGAAGAAAGAAAAATAGAATCAAAACGATGAAAATGATACCTCGGTAAAGTTTTGGTTGGCATGTCAACCGATGATGGCAAGTAAAAGTTGGCTTAGGTCTGTCATCAGTTATCATAGTGCAATAATGCCAAACAAATAGTAATTCAAGAGCAACAATATAAATCTAGTCTAAGGTCATGAAGAGTGCATGATGTGCAGGAAATATGCATCAAATATCATTTCACCCCCTTAGCCAATTTTACTTCCTAAATTCATATTATTATTTATTAGTTTTTTTTTTGTTTATTTTATTGTTGGCATTAGATTAGGGTAGCGTCATGCACTGTTTGGCGTGAGATATAAGAGGGAGCATACCACGAATACCCACGTTAGTCCAGATTACATCACTTACTAACCTATTACACCCATACCTTAAGTCATGTTGGCTTGAGAACTAAGAGGGAGCCAATCACGAAGCCCCAAGTTAATAATTTTTCCTAGGCAGAGGAGTGTTCTAAAGTTCTTCAACATTTGACACACATTGGTGCACTATCTTTTTTACCTTGGCGTTTTGAGCATAGTTTCAAACAGTCTAAGTTTGCTAGGGAACTGGATACATATCACGTGTTAAGTGTAAATTCAATTCCCTAAACTAGAGACCAATTGCCAAGCAATCCTAACATTATTGTTCTGCTGGCATAAGCATCTAAAGATTTTAAATTTCCTCATCGGACAGACACCTAGGTCAAATTAAACTTGTCTAACAAATGTTAATCATGATTAAAAAATTGGTCGAGATAAAATTTTCTTTTTCATTTTTTTGTAGTTTGGTATGCCTGGCATTAATCCTAATCTAACCTATATAACATGACATGAAAATAGAATGCAGTACAGAAAATAAACATAAATGGCATGGCATAAATGTGAGGAAATGCGCACCCCTAAACCCAAGATGTGCATTGTCCTCAATGCATGAAACAACATATATATACAACAAAAACAGAAAAATAAAAAAGCATGAACATGTTCTTGGCCTATTTTTTCAGGTCAACATCTTCTTGGCCTAGCATCAAATGTTCTTCTCTTCCAACCGGTGCTTGGCATTAAAGTTCCTTCTGTGCCAACGACTACTCGACATCCTCCTTGGTGTCGTCTCCTTCTTGGGCTAATATGCTCCTGCTCTACCAGATGTTGTGCCATCAACTATGCCAATCTACAAAAAGGTGCCAAAAACAACCCTTCACATTGGCAATACACCGAATCCTTACTCTTTATGCAATGCATGATTTTGTGACCTAAATGCAACTAAATGTACTTAAAAGACAAGGAAGAGCATGTAAACTAAGCATAAAAATTAGTACTTTTGGAGCGTCAACATATATCTTTTTGTAATGTTTCTATCCGCCATATTGTCTTTGTCTGGGTAACATGAGCCTATATTTTCTTACTACATACTTTATTCATTGTCGATGTGGCTTATTTTGTAACTAAATTCTAATATGGTTTTAGACCAAGCTTTTGATGTTAAATGTTATGGTTTATAATCATTATTGATTGCACTTAAATTGTATATGTTATGTGGGAAGTCTTTGGTATGAAATGTGACCTCCTAGAATTAGATATAATGCATAGGCCGGTTTAGGGGGTTACATTTAGTTAGTATCAGAGCTTTTAGTTTTATTTACCTCAGCCTGTGAATGGGTCAAAATAAAACTCTTTTCTTTTCATAAAATGTTTTAGAAATGTTTTCAAAAAGGTCAAGTCACCAAGTTTTATATGTTTAACTGTGTGCGATACTCCGGTGCCAGTTCTGACCCTAGGTTTTGCCTTGTGTAGAGAGCTCGAGATCATCTGATGAGCACTAGACGGGGTCGTCGACCTGCCCGTGGGCGAGGTCGAGCTTCTAAATTCTCCAAACCGATAGATGACTTGGCAAGAAATCTTTCGACCTCTATAGATCCCGCATCCCATGTAGACCCTTCCGCCCCTAGAGGTCCTACAACTCCGATACACCCACCACCTGCCTCTGGTATTGATATGGCGACTCCAATTAGAGGAGTACCATTATCTTCTTCTGAGCCACCGACAGTAGTGACCGATGAGACCCTTAGTAAGCAGTTTTTATAGTTGATCCATGGTGCGGTTAGAGCAGCTGACGTCATACTTGTGGTGTCTATTTCTTAGACCTTGATCACTAATGAGGCTAGGACTTTCGAAAGCCTTATTGATGAAGCCTCGATTGAGTCACAGAAGTGATTTCATGATATTGAGAGACGTATGGACGAGTTGAGCTTTGAGCCATCCAAGAAATATTTGGAAGTTGTCGCTATGCTTTATTGGAATGCCCGCACTTGGTGGGAGTCTGTGGTGAGTAGCGTCCCTGTCACTCATCTGGCCTGGGACTTCTTCAAGGAATGCTTCAGGAGTTGTTTCATTGGGGAGCAATTTTTGAGATTGATGCGAGAGCGGTTCATGACTCTGACACAAGGGGATATGATGGTATTAGAGTATGAGACTGAGTTCTTGGATTTGTTGAAATTTGGATCTAGTTTGGTACCCACTGAGAAGGAAAAGTGTCGTAAGTTTGCACACTAGTCTCCGATATGAGCTGTCTGTGCATGTTATTGGTCACATTGATGAAGATTTTGATAAGGTGGTTGAGAGGGCAAAAGATCAGGATGAGGTTGAGCAATTGGCGCCCGGTGGTGACAGAGTAGATCGAGAGCGATCTAGGAGGCCTCCTCTACTTGAGTCTTCTTCACGTCCTGATAAGAGGACTCGTACCTCCATTTCTCAGAAGGGTAATGCCAGATCCAGGTTTGTGACATCCTTGACCCTGACGGTTAGTCGAGGTGATTCATCGGGGGAGGAAGAAATAGAAGAAAATTAAAGAGCAAGGAGTTGATGTAAACATCATTGCTCTTAATTCCTCCACAAGCCATCAAGAAGATTCAAGTGAGAAGGAAAGTGAGGATGAAGAGATGGCCAAGCTCTTCAACAAACTCATTTGATTCATGAAGAAAGAAAAGGATAATTAAGACAATAATCGAGGATGAAGAAAAAGAGGTCATGCTCTTCAAGACCTAAGAAGAAGGCATATGTGGCTACATGGAGTGATGAAGATGACTCCACCAATAATGAGGTAGCTCACCTTTGTCTCATGGCAATCGAAGAAGATTCAAGGGTAACTTCTAATTCATCTACTTCTAGTTCATATTCTTTTGATGAATTACAAGATGCCTATGATGATTTGCTTTTAGAGTTTAAAAATCACATTTTGAAAACAAAAGAAATTGGTTTCAAATTTGAAAATTCAAAATGATTTGATTTCTAAAACCAATGATGAACTTGAAGCAAAACTCAACGAATTTGAGAAAAAAAAAATGTCGATTTACAAAATTTACTTCAAAGTTTAGAAAAAGGTCATCAAAGAGAAGTGGAGGATCTTAAGAAATAAAAAGATTTGATTTCCATGGAACTTGAAAAGAAAAACAATTTTGGAAAATCAAATTTTTATAAAAGATAATCTAATGCCCCTAGATTTGTAAATGAAAAACGTTTTAGAAGTATTTGGGTCCCAAACGAAATAATTACTTCCACTAAAAAGGAAGAAATTGAAAAATGGATTCCTAAGGGGACTAAATTATGTGCTACTAATGCTTATGGATCCAAAGCAATTTGGATACCCAAAATCACTTGATTGTCTTATTTTAGGTGTGATGGAGAATGATCAACAAGTAAAGAGATTAAGGGGAGCTCCATACATACAAGGAAGATCACTTGAAGAATGAGGGCTTCACATCCTACCTTTGGTTCTAATGGTAAAATCTAGTTGAAGTTATTTGTTTTAATTTATTTAATTTATTTTAATTCAACTAGTTAATCATAAATTGTTGGACTAACATTTGTTTGATGCTTGAGTAAGGGAGAGCCATTTTTAAACAAGGTTTTTATTTTTGTCAAATTTTTTTCTTTAAAGCTCATTTGTTATTTTGAACTTATAGTTATAATATTCTTTTTGATATAACAAAAAGGGGGAGAAATGGTTTGAAAATTTGATTTTTCAAATGAATAAGGGGGAGCTTTTAACAATTTTGAATCTATATTCTCTTATTCAAAAATGATTTCATAAAGGGAGAGAATCACAAATAATTTTTCAAGTTGGTTTTATTATATCAAAAAGGGAGTTTTTTAGGATATTTGTTTTGATATAATAATTGAAAAATAATTTTGGACTATATTGAAAACTTTTCAAGAATGAGTTTAAGGTAAAAAAAAAAACTTGAAAATATGTTTGAGGAGTTTTCAAAAGGTTTTGGAAGAGTTTGAAATGTTTTAAAGTAGTCAAACCTAAGTTTTCAGCTCGAACATACCGATACGGTGTACCTCGTATCGATACACCTTAGGATTTCAGCTACAAGGATTTTGTTTCTGCCAAAACCCGTACCGATACAGGCAGACCCGTATCGATACTGAGGCCAAGTGTTTCGATATACCTCTTAGCGTTTTGATGCGCCTATGTGTCAAACCCAACGACCATTTTCAACTACCCCAACGGCTATTTCCCAATGGTCATTTAAAATGTAGGCCGTACAGATACGCCTCAACGCGTATTGATATGCATAAGCTGAGGCAAGCAAAACGACTAGTTCCTGAAGAACCCGTACCGATACGGCTACCCACATACAGATATGGACATCTCTAGAACAACATTTATCACAGGAAATGAAGATCCCAATAGCTCCAATTCAATCCCAACGGTCTCCAACGGCTAGAAACTCATTTGGGAAGATAAAATGGACCTTCGAGCATCTATGGAAGACTAATAATCTACAAGTCAACATTCATATGATCAAAACATGTCTTAGAGCTTAAATTCCCATTCTTTGTATAGACAACACTTGTGAGCTTACATTATAATATTTGCTCAAGTGTTTTAGGATTGGGTGAGTGCTTAAGAGTGCAAACAATCTACCTTGTAACCCCCTCGGCCCGGCCTAGCCACCAGACCGACCTAAGGTGGTCACACGGGACTAGCCGAAGAAAGACTCGAAGATTTCTCTTCAATTAGCAACCCTAAAAGAGGAGCAAGCTTTTAAAAATTATCTTTTCTAGATGCACTTATAAAACTTATGTGAGGATCACACGCAGCGGATAAAATCACGAAGAAACAAACTTTGAACAGACAAACAAGCTTACAAGGGCCAAAATGTAAATCTAGCATAAACGGGGACCTAATATGAAATTAAGGTTACAACCTTGAGATTAAGCCAATTTCATGCTCACCTGATGAAATGAAGCTCAAAACAACAACCCGAACTCTTGCGATTGATGACACATCAACTGAGGACAAAAACGCAAGAAAAACAAACTTAGAAGATGCCTTTAACCGAAAATAACGACCACCGTTTTGAAACCCAAGAGCCTATTTCGTAACGGGTCTTCACTATGATTTTCCAGTGAGCAAACGTTTCGAAACAGGGAAGCCCGTTTCGCAACGCCAAGGTAAAAATGCAAAGGCGTTCCGAAACGCTGGTGCCCGTTTTGAAACACTTGCCTGCAGATTGGTTCTAAAACACGTTTTAGGCACCTCCAAGCTTGCTAATCTCGACCCAACAACACACATACAACAAAGATTCCACATAACAAGCATTTCATAGGCAAAGGGGCTTAACGAAAACAAACAAGAGCATTCCAACACTTTGATTAAACAAGGACGAAACATAAGATGATCCACATTTGCATAAGAGGTCAAAACACAAGATAAGCATAAAAACAACAAAACCAAACTTCACACGACATCATAGGGTCATAACAAACTTGTCTCAAACCAAACATCTTCAAAACATCAAGCTCAAACATAAAACATAACATCCCCATTGCTAGTAGTATTATTACAAACTTAAAAATCATACTTGAGCTAAAGTGGAAAAGAAATGGCCTTGCTCCCCTTGCTTGCTTGCCGCCCGGAACTCTAACGATCTCCATTGTTGGAAAAGAGAGCGTAAACATTTAAGCTTAGCGAGCGGAGCTCAAAACCAAACAACAATAATGCAATTTTAAAATCAATTAGAGCTTTGAAAACCAAACCTTTACCAAACCAAAAATGCGCGTACGACATCTTACAACAACACATTAACTAACAATATCATCTTACCAAACAACCATTCATACAAAACACAACTTACTCTTACAAGGCCTTACCAAACCTTAACCCAACTTACCATAATGCAACAAAGGTCGTACAAAGGAGAAAAGTAGCATATTGGCATAATTAACAACAATACTCGGATGTACGGATTTCATACAATCCTACAAGTCTTACAGGACGTCGATGAGAGTAAACTCAATCATCGCACCCAAGCTAATCTTACACGTACGAATTTGTCTGATACTGCCGAATTTTCTTACACGTACGAATTTGTCTTACACGCATGCGAGTTTTGTCTTACAGGTCTTACATGTGCACAGTAATCCTAGTTGATCGATCAACTATATCCGGTGAAGATTCTAACTTATGCCAATATTCTAGCAAGGGTCCAACTTACCAAACTCACATGGCTATCAAGCCCATCTTACCGCATCTTACTCTTACCAACATTTCCATACCAAGAATGCCTTTGCCAACACACATATCTTACAATCTTACGACAACAACATAAGCATGCTCACAACAAAACATAGGCATTAAAGGTAGGAAAAACAATAGGCAACAATCAAGAGTTCTACCGAAATTTCATAGCATAACACACAATATCAAAAAACATGGTGAAATGTAAAACCACTTACTCTTGAGTTTAGATTGGCTTATCAAGCCCAATCTAAACCCCCAAAATCATCTTTGCACATTTCCAAATGCTTTAAAACAATTTCACTCACCGATAAACTCGTTCCAAAAAGCCGAAACCCACAAAATAGCTAACGGCCACCCAGATTTGCTCTCAAACTAGAATCCCCTGCTTCTAAACAAGTTAAAACAGAGTATTAACACCCAAATAAGCTTCCAAACTTGTAGCAACACGGAAATCCATCAATTACTCTCAAATATCCAACAATCAAATACCGAAATTCATCAAAATCACTTCCAGAACGTCTAAAACACAAATCCAGGCATTACCCAACATTTCAACCATCAAAAACTCATTTATTAACATCAAAATCAGCAACTTAAACATGCTAAAATCATTTCTGCCATTAAAAACCCGAAATCAAGCTTAAACTCAAGATTTTTTCATACCAAACTCCACTCAAACTTCAAGTTTCAGCTTCCTTATGATCCTTCCTTCATATAAACATCATTTAAACACCAAAACACCATTTAAAAACATTCCAAAACCTAGCCTAAACCATTTGAACAAAAATCTTCCAAAAACTCATTTTATTTCAAACTTTGAACCTTTAAATAAAAGGGGTAAACCATTTGATATTGATAGAAAACTAATAAAAACAAGTTTAATTAAAGAAAGGCAAGATGAAATCAAGTTTACCTCCCAAAACCTTGATGGGTAATCCCTTGGGTTGAAAATGCTTCAATAGTGGCTTGGTTTTTAAGAACTAACGTGAAAATGGAAGATGAGGCTGATTCAAAACTTTTTCTTTTTGTTATAAAACCCTTTTAAAAATAGGTTTGGGTTTAATTAAAAACTAGAACCATGTTTTTGGCTGATTTTGCAAAATGACCACCAACTTTTGAAAACTTGCGATTTGGTCACTAGACCGAAATCTCAACTATTTTAAATTGATTTTCCAAATTTTTTTCACAAAACTCTTAAACATAATAAATAGTAATTTTAGAAATTATTCCCAACTTTTTAGGAATACCTGAAGAGGATTTTCCCTAGTCAAAACCCAAAATGCCAAACTAACTCATCGAGTTTCAAAATCTACATCTGCAACATCTAGCCCCAAAATTGGGGTGTTACAACTCTCCCCCACTTAATAATTTTCGTCCCCGAAATTTACCTGACGAGAAAAGATGCGAAAACTATTTCTTCATGTTATCCATTCTCTCCCACTGGCTTCCTCAACACCACGATGTAGCCATTTTACCTTAACGATATCAATAGCTTTACCACGCAACACTTTGCTGTCAAATGCTAGGATCTCAACTAGTTCTTCATCGTAGGACCAATCCGGATTCAACTCAATCTCCTTTACAGACATAACGTGTTACGGATCTGACCGATACTTTCGAAGCATAGAAACATGGAACACATCGTGAATCTTCTCAAGTTCAGAAGGCAACCTCAATTTATAAGCAACATGTTCAATCCTCTCAACTATCTCATACGGACCAATAAACCTCAGACTCAATTTCCCTTTTCTACCAAATCTCATCACTTTTTTCCATGACGAAACTTTCAAGAATACTTTATCTCCCACCGCATACTCAACCTCTTTTCTCTTCAAGTCGGCATAAGATTTTTGCCTATCCGTAGTTGCCTTCAAACGATCACAAATCAGTTTCACTTTCTCGGTAGTACCCTTCAAAATATCTGGCATCGCTACCAACCTCTGACCAACTTCAACCCAACATACAGGTGTTCTACATCTCCTACCATACAAAGCCTCATAAGGAGCAATCTGAATACTCGACTGATAATTGTTATTGTACGCAAACTCTACTAATGGTAGATGTTTCTCCTATGAGCCCAGAAAATCAATGACATAACACCTCAACATGTCTTCCAAAATCTAAATCACTCATTCTGACTAACCGTCCGACTGAGGATGATAAGATGTGCTGAAATTCAAACGAGAAATGAGCATTATGCAAACAATCCCAAAATCTAGATGTAAACCTTGGATCTTCATCAGACACAATCGACTTCGGAACACCATGCAATCTCACAATCTCACGGATATACAATTCGGCCAATTTATCCAAAGAGTATGCAGTATGAACAGGCAAGAAATGAGCACATTTTGTAAATCGATCAACTATCACCCAAACTGAATTCTTCAAACCTGATACAAAGTCCATGATGATTCTTTCCCACTTCCATTCAGGAATCCTCAATGGTTGCAACAAACTTGATGGAACATGATGTTTCGCTTTCACTCTCTGACATACCATGCACTTACTTACGAATTCAACAACGTCCTTTTTCAAACCAATCCAGAAGTACCCATTCTTCAGATCTCGATACATCTTTTTACTACCCGGATGCATAGTAAACATACTACAATGTGCTTCAGTCAAAATGGTGCGTCTCAACTCACTGTCTTTCGAAACAACTACCTTACTCTTAAAACACAAAATCCAATCATTACTGAAACAAAAATCAGTCGGTTTACCTTCCACAATGTCCTGTACATGAGCAGCCAAAGATCTGTCTCGCAACTGTTTCTCACGAATCAACTGAATTAAAGAGGTCTTCACTTGCAATTCAGTCACTAATCCATCATCCTCTGACACACTTAATCTAGCAAACATAGCTCGCAAATCAACTGCCACATTTCTGCTCAAAGCATCAGCTACTAGATTTGCTTTACCCGGATGGTACTAAATGGTAAGATCATAGTCTTTAAGTAATTCTACCCACCTTCGTTGTCTCAAATTCAATTCTTTATGTGTCATCAAATACTTCAAGCTCTTGTGATCTGTGTAAACTGTGCACCTCTCACCATACAAATAATGTCTCCAAATCTTCAATGCAAGCACAACTGCAGCCAATTCTATGTCATGTGTAGGGTAGTTCTTCTCATGCACCTTCAGTTGTCTAGAAGCATAGGGAACAACTCTCATTTCTTGCATCAGGACACAACCTAAGCCCACATACGAAGCATCGATGTAGATTACAAACTATTTCCCTGATACTGGCTGAACTAAAACTGGAGCACTAGTCAAAGCTTCTTTCAATTTCTCAAAGGCTTGTTGTCTTGCATCTGTCCACTCAAATCTAACACCCTTTTGCAACAATTTTATCAACGGGGCAGCCACCCTAGAGAAACCATCTACAAATCTCATATAGTAACCATCTAAACCTAGAAAGCTTCAAATTTTGGTTACGGTCTTCGGTTGCTTCCATTCCACAATAGCTTCTATTTTCTTAGGATCAACTCTAATCCCTTCGGCTGACACAACATCGCCAAGAAATACAACTTCCCTGATCCAAAACTCACATTTGCTAGATTTGGCATAAAGCTGATTACTTAACAACGTATATAGCACTAACCGCAAATGCTCATTGTGTTCTTCCTCGAACCGTGATACACAAGAATGTCATCAATAAACACTACTACAAACCGATCCAAGTACTCATGAAACACCATATTCATCATATCTATGAAAGCTGCTTATGCATTAGTTAACCCAAATGGCATTACGAGAAATTCATAATGTCCATACCTAGTCCTGAAAGTTGTCTTCGGCACATTACATCTTTCACCTTCAACTGATAATACCCTGACCTCAAATCAATCTTCAAAAATATTGATGCCCCTCTCAATTGATCAAATAAATCATCAATACGCGGCAAAGGATACTTGTTCTTTACTGTTAGTTGATTCAGTTGCCTATAGTTGATACACACCTTCATACTACCGTCTTTCTTCTTTACAAACAATATTGGGGCACCCCACGGTGAAATACTAGGCCTAATGAAACCACGGTCTAACAACTCCTGTAGCTGATTCTTCAACTCTTTCATTTCTTTTGGATCCATACGATACAGAGCAATCGAAATTGGAGCAGAATCGAAGATAGTCTCAATAGTAAACTCGACATCTCTATTAGGAGGCAAACCAGGCAATTCTTCTGGAAATGCCTCTGGAAAATCACAAACTATCCTAATGTCTTGACAACCAAAGTTCATCAACCTATGAGCCTCTAGAGCTGAAACAACATTCGACAAGAACTTAATGTTCTCTCCTACTACAACTACCTCATAGTCATCTGCAAGTTTCAATGTAATCCTTTTTGTCTCAAAGTCCGCCCTAGCTCTATGCTCAACAAGCTAATCCATACCCAGAATAACAGCAAAACCAAAGAACGGTAGCTCCATCATATCAACCAGAAATACGTGACCTTGAATCATCAATGGACACCTCCTATACATCTGTCTAACTACAATAGTCTCACCAAAAGAGCTAGTCACATGCATTCCTACATCTAATATCTCAACAGGGATGTCCAACAATTGTGCATGCTCACTCAGAATATATGAATGTGTAGAACCATAATCAACCAAGGAAAGCAATGACATAGATTGTAACATGAAATTACCTACAATAACATTTGTGTCATTCTCAGTCTCTCTCTGTGCATACACTATAGCTGGTCCACCACCCTTTGGCTGGACTGCAACAACATGAGCTACATTCCTCGGAGCCTCAATCCTCGGTTGGAAGTTACCTCGACCACGCCCACATCCTCTCTGATGATCAACTGCTCTAACCGGCTGAGGACAGTTACGCCTCAAATGATCACGAGATCCACAGTTCCAGCATGTACCAGGCACACCCCAACACCCACCCGTATGATGTCTCTCGCATCTAGCGTATTCCGGAGTACGAGCAACAACTCATTGGCCCTGATGGCCACGGCCTGGGTTACAACCCCCACGCCTATGATCATAATGATGCCTATTATCCTTGTGCCTCTTGGCATCACCTCTGTCCCACTGGTTGTGCCTCTTCCCTGAGCTAGAACAACTAGCACGAGAAGACAAACCCAAGTTTTGCTCGATGTCTTTGGCTCGACTGACCAAAACATCAAAATCCACGTAGTCGGAGGCTAACATGTAAGTTTTCACATCCTTTACCAGCCCATAACAGAAGCACTCACATCTTTCCTTCTCATTAGGCACTAACTCAGGAGCATACTAACTCAGTCGTACAAATTGTATCTCATAATCATATACAGACATACTGCCCTGAACGAGAGCCATAAACTCCCTCTTCTTCTCATCCAAGAACCGCGGACCCAAGTATTTCATACAAAAAGCAGATCTGAAGAACTCCCAAGTGATCTCACCCTCAGGCATACCTGATGTAGTCGTAGTCTACCAGACATGTGCATCTCTCTCAAGCAGAGAAATGATACAACCAAGCTTCTTAGCGTCTGAGCACTCTATCTGATCTAATATACGCGTGGTACTCTCTAGCCACACCTCTGATCGCTTAGACGACAATCCAAAAAACTCAACTTCGCCCAGACTACGGAGTCTCTCTAGGGGCAAACTAGTCCCCGCACCCTGAGGTGGTGTAACAGCTCACATACCGGTCACAAATGTCTGTAAGGCACCAATAATAGTCTGAACTAACTGAGCTAAATCAATCTCGGCCTGATCCTGGCCAACTGGTGGTTCTACACCATCAACTTCGGCCACACCTCCTCCAGGCGGAGGTGGGGGCAACTCCTCCTCAACAATTGGCTCCTCAGCGTGAGCCTCGACATGATCCTCAATAGGATCCTCAACAGCCTGAGCTGCAGCCTGTGGTTTCTGACGAATCACTCTAGGCCTACCTCGGGCTCTCGCCATAGCAACATACAAAAGCAATCTAACAACCACAACAACAATAACACACAAAGGTTTGGGTCAGCAAGGGCAAGGGTCCAATTTGCTCAAGTATTTATCTAGAACCATTTTCTTACAATAATACCTAGCAATGGGTTGCTTAACAAACTCCTAACCAACGATAACAACATAGCAACAGATCATGCTCTCAACCAAACATGGCAAAACAACCACAGTACAAGGCAACCAACGGATAAATCACCAACAATCACGCAAACACATCAACTTACCTCGCGTACCTTCCCGAAAGATGCATAAACTAGGCTATGATACCAACAGATGTAACCCCCTCGGCCCGGCCTAACCACCAGACCGACCCAAGGTGGTCACACGGGACTAGCTGAAAATAACGACCACCGTTTCGAAACCCAAGATCATGTTTCGGAACAGGTCTTCACTAGGATTTTCCAGTGAGCAAACGTTTTGAAACAGAAAAGCTCGTTTCGTAACGGAAAGGTAAAAAGGCAAAGGCGTTCCGAAACGCTAGTGCCCGTTTCGAAACACTTGCTTGCATATTGGTTCTAAAACACTTTTTAGGCACCTCCAAGCTTGCTAATCTCGACCCAACAACACACATACAACAAAGATTCCACATAACAAGCATTTCGCAGGCAAAGAGGCTTAATGACAACAAACGAGAGCATTCCAACACTTTGATTAAACAAGAACGAAATATAAGATGATCCACATTTGCATAAGAGGTCAAAACACAAGCTAAGCATAAAAACAACAAAACCAAACTTCACACAACATCATAGGGTCATAACAAACTTGTCTCAAACCAAACATCTTCAAAACATCAAGCCCAAACATAAAACATAACATCCACATTGCTAGTAGTATTATTACAAACTTAAAAATCATACTTGAGCTAAAGTGGAAAAAGAAATGGCCTTGCTTGCTTGCCGCTCGGAACTCTAACGATCTCCATTGTTGGAAAAGAGAGCGTAAGCATTTAGCTTAGCGAGCGGAGCTCAAAACCAAACAACAACAATGCAGTTTTAAAATCAATTAGAGCTTTGAAAACCAAACCTTTACCAAACCAAAAATGCACGTACGACATCTTACAATAACACATTAGCCAACAATATCATCTTACCAAATAAACATTCATACAAAACACAACTTACTCTTACAAGGCCTTACCAAACTTTAATCCAACTTACCATAATGCAACAAAGGTCGTACAAAGGAGAAAAATAGCATATTGGCATAATTAACAACAATACCCGGATATACAGATTTCATACAATCCTACAAGTCTTACAGGACGTCGATGAGAGTAAACTCAATCACCGCACCCAAGCTAATCTTACACGTACGAATTTGTCTGACACAACCGAATTTTCTTACACGTACGAATTTGTCTTACACACATGCAAGTTTTATCTTACAGGTCTTACATGTGTACATTAATCCTAGTTGATCGATCAACTATATCCAGTAAAGATTCTAACTTATGCCAATATTCTAACAAGGGTCCAACTTACCAAATTCACATGACTATCATGCCTATCTTACCGCATCTTACTCTTACCAACATTTCCATACCAAGAATGCCTTTGCCAACACACATATCTTACAATCTTACGACAACAACATAAGCATGCTAACAACAAAACATAGGCATTAAAGGTAGGAAAAACAATAGGCAACAATAACGAGTTTTATCGAAATTTCATAGAACAACACACAATATCTAAAACACGGTGAAATGTAAAACCACTTTCTCTTGAGTTTAGATTGGCTTATCAAGCCCAATCTATACCCCCAAAATCATCTTTGCACATTTCCAAATGCTTTAAAACAATTCCAGTCACCAATAAACTCGTTCCAAAAAGCCGAAACCCACAAAATAGATAACAGTTACCCAGATTTGCTCCCAAACTAGAATCTCCTGCTTCTAAACAAGTTAAAACTGAGTATTAACACCCAAATAAGCTTCCAAACTTGCAGCAACACTGAAATCCAACAATTACTCTTAAATACCCAACAATCAAATACCGAATTTCATCAAAATCAGTTCCAAAACGTCTAAAACACAAACCCAGCCATTACCCAACATTTCAATAATCAAAAAGTCATCTATTAACATCAAAATCAGTAACTTAAACATGCTAAAATCACTGCTGCCATTAAGAACCCGAAATCAAGCTTAAACTCAAGATTTTTCATACCAAACTCCACTCAAACTTCAAGTTTCAGCTTCCTTATGACCCTTCCTTCATATAAACATTATTTAAACACCAAAACACCATTTAAAAACATTCCAAAACCTAGCCTAAACCATTTGAATGAAAATCTTCCAAAAACCCATTTTATTTTCAAAATTTGAACCTTTAAATTAAAAGGGGTAAACCATTTGATATTGATAGAAAACTAATAAAAACAAGTTTAAAAACTAATAAAAACAACTTTAATTAAAGAAAGGCAAGATGAAATCAAGTTTACCTCCCAAAACCTTGATGGGTAATCCCTTGGATTGAAAATGTTTCAATAGTGGTTTGGTTTTTAAGAACTAACGTGAAAATGGAAGATGAGGCTGATTCAAAAGCTTTTCTTTTTGTTATAAAACCCTTCTAAAATAGGTTTGGGTTTAATTAAAAACTAGAACCATATTTTTGGCTGATTTTGTAAAATGACCAGCAACTTTTGAAAACTTGCGATTTGGTCACTAGACCAAAACCTCAACTCTTTTGAATTGATTTCCAAAATTGTTTTCACAAAACTCTTATACATAATAAATAGTAATTTTAGAAATTATTTCCAACTTTTTAGGAATACCCGAAGAGGATTTTCCCTGATCAAAACCCAAAATGTCAAACTAACTCATCGAGTTTCACAATCCACATCCGTGACATCTAGCCCCGAAATTGGGGTGTTACATACCTTGTGAGGGATTCACAAGTTTACTCTTATTTCTCTTTGTAAAAGTGGGCTTACTGAAGCTTTGGGTTAGGAAGCTTTGAGTGTGTAAAAGTTGTCTCCTTAGCCTAGAAAGGGGGAAGAAATTCAAGAGTGTGTTTGGAAAATCCTTAGTGGGATGCTAAGGCAATGGATGTAGGCTTTGGTTAGAGAGTCGAACCACTCTAAATCTCGTGTCTTATTTCTCCGATTTTTGCTTCTACCACAATTGCCCAAAAATCGATATTCTCCACCACTTGGCAAGCTAATTCGGTTGTGATTATCGGACTCCACACAATGAAATCTATATTTCAAGAATTTTAGCCTTGAACCACGACGCCACTCTGAAACGAGCCAAAAAGAAGAGCTGGATGGCATCCAAGTTATAGGTTTAGTAACAACTAAGCCAGTTTTCTTATAAAAGTAACACTTTAGTCAGTTTATTAAATTTATGTAACAAACATGCCACTATACCGTTAAAATTGAAACAAATGACTTGGTATAATAAATCTAACCATACATATATGAAATTTCATTAGTGAAGTGACTAAATGAATGGTTATGGTCATAATGAGTCAATTCTATTAATCTGTCGGATGTCTAGTAGTGAAGTAGTTGTGTCTGTCGAGCTATCACAAATGTCAATTATTGAGTTGAGTGACAATAACATAAAGCGTGATAAATGGTGAGAGTGATATAAGGGTGCAATGTTATTTTTAAGGGTAAACAACATAAATGGTCCCTCGGCTATGACCCGATTCTTTGTTGAGTCCCTCAAATATTTAAAGTTACAAATTGGTCTCCCGACTTAAAAAAACTAACAAATTGGTTCAATGTCGTTAAAAATTAAACGACTAATGACGTGGCACTTAATATAAATTGGTATAATTACATAGTTAGCTCTCAAGTTCTACACTTATTTTAATTTAACCCTAATTCTAAAAAATTAACCTTCAATATTTATACATTATTATAATTTAATCCCAATTATAAAAAATAACCTTTAATGTTTTAAAATTACATCAATTTAGTCTCTATTCTAAAGTTCCTCTTCACCTCCACGTCGCCCACTGTTCCTTCACCCCCTACCTTCAGCTATCGCCATTCTGCAAATGATAATGGAACTAAAATCATTCTTCACTTTTATTATTTTGAAAAAGAAATAAATGAATTCAAATTAAAAATAGTTAAGACCTTAAGCATTCTCAAGATTTCTACACATTTCTTATGCAAATGATAATAGAACCAAAATCATCCTTCACTTTTTTCTCTCCACCATTGTCAAGCGACCCAAAGGCTCATGTAGAAATAAAATCGGGTAAAAAATATGAATAACTTTGGACAACTCAAGCTTAACTCGGTTCAATCCAAAACAAAAATAAAAACAATAAAAGTCAATTAAACCCATCAAAATCTGCAAATGAGAGTGAATTTGACAATAGAAATAAAATCAATACATATGGAGTAAAATCAATAATAGATTTTAGAGCAAGAATATATTTGCTCTTCTTGTTATCGTTCTTATGCGTTTGCTCTTCTAACTTGTATTATTGGTACCTTCACAATAATAAATTATAGTTAATATTAGACATATTTAAGGAAGATAGATAATGGAAAATTAATTTTAGACATATATAAAAATATTTGTTGGGTGTTTTTTATTTTATTCTGAATTTAGAGTAAGAAAATAGAATTTTTAGAATCCAAAAATGAAAACCAAGAAGTAGAACTAGAAATTAATTCAAGCTTCAGGGGAAAAAAACAAACAGAGTGAGAGATGTGAGGTTAAGGATTAAACTGATGGAAATTTAAATGTTAAGGACAAAGTTTTAAAATTAGGCTCAAATTATAACAAAGTGTAAAGTTTAAGGCCTATATTTGTTATTATACAAATTTTAAAATGACCATGTTATATGCCGTTAGTTTTTTAACGACATCAGACTAGTTTGTTATTAATTCAAAGTTTTACTTTGAATAGTTGTGGGACTCAACAAAGAAATGGATCATAGTCGAGGGACCATTTATGTAGTTTACCCTTTTTTAAATATGAAAGGTTAAATTTATTAAATTATTTTTTAATTAAGGCCAAATTTATAGAATGTATAAGCCTTATCGACTAAAATTGTTATTACACCATGTCATGTGCTACAAAAGTTTAATTAAATGTATCGTATTTCCTCTCCTCTTGTAGCACGTTTTCCCTCTGCTCTTGTAGCACGTTTTCTTCCCTCTCTTCTCTTTTTTCAGTCTTGATCTTTCAAGTTTTTCTGTCTTTAGACATGTCAGACGTCCAAGATGATCTTGCTCGCTTGGCTATTGTAGATGGAGAGGATGATTGTCTCCAGTTTGAGCCGGATGCCTCGGCAGTAAATCTGAATTTTGACCACTGTTTTGTTGGCAGATTTCTTACATCGAGTGTGGTCAACTTCCAATCTATGAAAGCCACGTTAGCTAATGTATGGAAACCAGTTGGAGGAACCGCTATCACTGATATTGGGGATGGTCGTTTTCTATTTCGATTCTTTAATCATATAGATGCTGATCGTGTAGATCTGGGGAGCCCCTGGTATTTTAATTCTCACCTGCTGATTATGCATAGGCTCCAGCAAGGAGATTTGGAAGAATCGATCCCCCTCATTCATGTTTGTTTCTGGATCTTAGTGAATGATGTGCCGATTGGCTTTTTGTCTGAAAAGTTTGCTCGACTCATTGGAGATTTTGTTGGCATGTTTGTAGAGTATGATTCTTCTGATTCCTCTTTGGGCTATAAACGGATAATGTGTATCCGTGTGAGAGTGGATAGTCGTATGCCATTGAAAAGGAAGAGAAAGATTATGCTTCCGAACGGTAAACCTCACTACGTAAGATTCGAGTACGAGAAACTGACCCTATTTTGCTTTGTGTGTGGGTTATTAGGACATGGTGAAAGTTTTTGCCCTGTCCGAGTTGTTAACGTGGGTAAAGAGATTCCGATGGCCTGGGATGCCTCCCTTCGTGCTCCACGGCGACGATCGATTATTCCGACCAGTCCTTGGCTCCGTGAAGAGCCAGATCTATCTGCTATAAATGCTTCCGCAAATCCTGCTCATTTGGGCACAATTTCGGGAGGAATTGCTGGAGGGAGTAATTCTGCGCATTTGACAACCACTAATTTTTCACCTCCCGTAATGGTGCAATCCCTATTTATTGGTCAAACTACTCCGATATTGGGCCGCCTTGATGGCTTTGACACGCTAATGACTTCCTTAGAGGAGGACAGCCCAATTGGAAGTATTGAGGGTTCTAAACGGGCCCGCACCCTGAATGCATCTGCTGGTTTTTCTGAAGTGATTGACCCGAATGGTGCCCCATCTGATTCATCGGCCGGCCTTATTCAGGCCCGCCGGTTACAATGAAAATAATCAGTTGGAATGTCCGTGGCCTGGGGAAGCTACGGACCACACGCAGACTCAAGAATAAATTGAGGTCTATTTCTCCCCAACTCTTGTTTCTAATGGAAACAAAATTATCTTCGCAGCGTATGGCTCGAGTTCGTATTCGCTGTGGTTTTACTCTCGGTTTTGATGTAAGTGCTCAAGGTTCAAGGGGGGGACTCTCTTTAGCCTGGTCTCCTAGTCTGGCTGTTTCGATCAGAAGTTATTCGATCAACCATATTGATGCTGATGTTAGGGATGTTAATTCGGATTTGCAATGGCGGTTCACTGGTTTTTATGGGAACCCAGTAGAAAGCCAACGATCATATAGCTGGGATCTTCTTCGTTCACTTGATACTGACCGTTCTTCTCCTTGGCTGGTGGCGGGAGACTTCAACGAAGTTATGCTTGCTTCTGAAAAGAAAGGCGGACGTGTTAGATCAGAAAGAAATATGGAGGCCTTTAGAAGCGCTATGCGTGATTGTGACTTGACTGACTTGGGTTTCTCAGGTAATTGGTATACCTGGGAAAGAGGACGCCTCTCTAGTAACAGTGTTCGGGAAAGGCTTGATCGGGGTATTGCTAACCCGACCTGGAGGACTGTTTTCCCGGATTTTGCTATCGAACATCTCTCGCACACCATATCAGACCATTGTCCCGTCCTCATCGATACTGAGTCCCACTCTTTACAAAATGATGTTAGAGTTTTTTTCCGTTTTGATGCCAATTGGACCCTTGAGAAGGAATGCGAGGATCTTATTAAAAATTTATGGAGTACCAGTACGGGTGACTTGCCAGAAAAATTGCTCTCTCTGAGTAAGGAATTGACTAAATGGAGCAAAGAGAATTTCCTGTCTAGGCGCCGACGCACTCACGAGCTGAATGAAAAACTTAAAAATCTGTCCACTTTAGACGCGGATGATGATACTTTGGCAGAGATTCTGAATATTAAATTAGCGTTAAATCTTGAAGCTGATAAAGATGAACTCTATTGGGAGCAGCGTGCACACTCCAACTGGCTTAAGCATGGGGATCGCAACACCCGGTTCTTCCACAATTGGGCTTCGTACAGAAAAAAGAAAAACAGGATTTCTAGCCTTCGTGCAGATGATGGGCATTCTGTTTCCAGCGATGAAGGCATGGCTTGCATTGCTTCTGACTTCTATAAAAATCTTTTCACTTGTGCGGGGACAAGCGACCTGAATTTTCTTCAGGAGATTATTCAACCGGTTATTTCTCCAGATATTAATAAAAGCCTTTTGTTGCCTTTCAATGCTGCGGATATTTATGATGCTCTTAAGGGAATGGCACCTCTTAAAGCTTCAGGACAAGATGGGTATCCTGCTCTTTTTTTCCAGCACTACTGGCATATAGTGGGAAGCGAGGTTACGGTCTTTTGCCTTAAGTTTCTTAATGAGGGTGGAGATCTCTCTGCCATCAATGGAACTAATGTCGTCCTCATCCCTAAGGTACCTAATCCTATCTCTATTTCTCAATTCTGTTCCATTAGTCTTTGCAATGTTCTGTATAAGATCATTGCTAAGACCATTGTTAATAGACTCTGTGGACTGCTGGACTTGTGTATTGATTCTACTCAGGGTGCTTTTGTTCCGGGACGCCATATTACAGATAATATACTTATTGCGTATGAGGTCCTACATTCGTTAAAGTCACGTAAACAAGGTTCTAAGGAGCCTTTGCCCTAAAGTTAGACATGAGTAAAGCGTATGACCGCGTTGAATGGGAATTCATTCGTAAGATGTTATCTGTCATGGGATTTTCTGATCAGTGGATAGAATTGGTGCTTAAATGTGTTTCTTCAGTATCCTATCGCATTGTTTTTAATAACGTGCCTGGTGAAACCTTCAAACCTTCCCGTGGCCTTCGACAGGGGGACCCCCTTAGTCCCTATTTATTTATGTTTTGTGCGGAAGGTTTATCTGCTCTTATCAAGGCAGCTCGTGTGAGGAATGAGTTTAAGGGGGTCAAGGTAGGTCGCAGTGGGATCACCCTGACGCACCTCTTATTTGCGGACGATAGCATCTTATTCGGTGATACTTCACCTAATGGTATTCTTGCGTTAAAAAATCTTCTACATGTGTATGAGAAAGCTTCGGGGCAGAAGATTAATTTTGAAAAATCCCTAGTCTATTTCAGCTCGAATGTTCCTCCCTCGACTCGTCTACAGATTGGTGATTTCTTTGGTGTACGAATATCTACAAACCCGGAAAAATACTTGGGTCTTCCCACAATGGTGGGTAGAAACAAAAGAGGTGCTTTCGCTCATCTTCTTGACAGTACAAATAAGAAGGTGGATAATTGGAGCTGTCGATTCCTATCTATGGGAGGCAAAGAGGTTTTTATCAAAGCAGTATTGCAAGCAATTCCTGTCTATGCTATGCAATGTTTTTTGTTCCCTATTACCCTATACCGTACTTTAGAATCTATATATTGCCGCTTTTGGTGGCGCAATGGAGGCACTAGAAAAGGTACTCACTAGGCTAGTTGGAATTCTCTGTGTTCCCCAAAAGAAATGGGGGAATGGGCTTTCGGGACCTTGCTAAGTTCAACATAGCTATCTTAGCTAAGCAGGGTTGGCAACTCCTAACAAACCCAGACAGTTTGCTCTCTAAAGTTCTAAAAGGGAGATATTATCCTAATGAGAATTTCCTTAATGCTTCTCTCGGCTCCAATCCTTCTTACACCTGGAAAAGCATCTGGTGCACTAGGGGTCTCCTAGAGAAAGGTTATGGCTGGAGAGTGGGTGATGGGAAATCGATCAATGTTTGGACAGATCCCTGGCTCCTTGATACTGCTTCTAGTAGAATGCAATCTTTGGACAGCAACCCTTCCCTCTCGAAGGTTTCTGATCTTATTATTCCTAATACTAATGGATGGAATACGGATCTTATTTTTTCTATTTTCAGTCCATCACAAGCAAGCAGTATTCTAAGTATTCAGTTGCCTCACTTTAGTCGTGAAGATTTAATCATTTGGCGTGCGGATAAATCTGGTTTATACTCGGTGCGCAGTGGATATAAACTTCTGTGTGGTGTGCATCTTATGTCTGATAGTAATGGATATTTACAACAGTCTGACTCTCCATCTATCTATAAAAAGCTTTGGAACTCTAATCTACCAGCAAAAGTTAAGGTAATGGTGTGGAGATTTTTCAGAAATTACCTTCCAACCAATGTCAACTTACGAATTCGGAGGATCCAGGTACATTTGGATTGTAACTTGTGTGGTGTTGGTGCGGAATCGATCCACCATCTTGCTTCAGAGTGCCAGTTCTCCCTGGTTGTCTTTAGCAGATTGAACATATCTCTACCTCCTGTATCAGACGAACAGGACTGGTTGAGTTGGTTATCTAATCTATTCATACGCAACTCATCAACAATTTTGGAAGCTTTGTTCGTAGCAATATGGGCTATATGGACTTACCGCAATCGCAAGATTCATGAGGGTGCCTCCCAAACCCCAGCTGAAGTAGTTACTTTTATTAAAAAGTACTTAGCAGAATGGCGTGCCTGCCATGAGGCCACTTCTCAGAAACCAGCTTCCCATATCGTCACGAACTGGGTTCCCCCATCTGGGGAAGAGATGAAGTTAAACTTTGATGCAGGGTTTAATGCTAACAACAAAACTTCAATTTTAGGGATTATTGTTCGAAACTCAGAGGGTCAGATAATGGTGGCGGCAACTTACCCACATCGTAATGTTCCCAGCCCTGAAATTGCAGAGGCCCTTGCATGTTACAAAGCCTTGGTGCTGGCCTTAGATCTGGGTTTCAGGCGGATTGTAGTGGAAGGAGATGCCCAGACCATCATCCGAAAAGTCTCCTCCCCGGTAATCGACAAATCCGACACCTTTGCGGTGCTCTCTGACATCAAACGCCTCTGTGGTCAGTTTGGAAAATTTTCATTTGGTTTTGTTAATAGAAATCTGAACGAAGCGGCTCATACCTTAGCTTGCCTGAGCCGATCTTGTCAAGAACCTCGGATATGGATTGAAGAGGCACCGTCGCAGGTCGAAGTCATTGCAGATCGCGATCACTGCCGTTTAAACTCCTCTATCTGATGAACGAAATCTCGTCCTATCCCAAGGCTTCCGAACATATCCTTTGCTTCTAACCTTTGTCTGCTTGAGTATCAGCCCTATCTTGCTCCCCTTACCGGAGAGTTTGGTCTCAGACGAATTGTCGGTGTGGTTTAGCTTCTCTGTGGGTGTCCTTTAGTTTTCCTATCTTTGTCTTTTTTTATTTTGCTTTGCCGTTTATACTGCATTTACTTTTGCTATGTTACCCACGTGTTATCCCACCTAAATAAAAACCGACACTTGTTTCAAAAAAAAAGTTTAATTAAATGATTAAATCATTACTTAAAAAGTTTAAAGGTCAAATTAGCCCTCAACGAAAAATTAAAAAATTAATTAAGCCCTTATAAAAAAAATTCACTCAATTGAGCCCTTAGAATTTAAATTACGATCAATCAGGCCCTTAAAATTCAAATTTCGATCAATTTAGCCCTTTCGTAACGTTGATCATTAACTCAAAAGTAGTTATTATGATGGTGACACGTGGCATGCTTTGGACGTGCCACATCATCAAAATAATAAATAATCATTTAAAAATTTATAAAATATTTAAAATTATAAAATAATAAATTGAAAATTCAAAAAAATTAAAAATTCAAAAATCTAAAAAATCTATTTAAAATTACAAAAAATTATACTCAAAATGTGTAAAAAATTAAAATTATGCATAAAATTATAAAAAATATTTTTACTTAAAATTGAAAAATATAAACATAATTGTAATAATTATTAATATATATATATATATTTATAATGAAATAATATATAAAAATTGCATATTTTTTAAAAATATTTTTAATTATAAAACTGAAATTTTCAAAAAATTTCAAAATGCCCAAAATTTTCAAATCCCTAACCTTAAACCCTAAGTACTGACGAGAAGAAATATTGAGGGAGAACGAGTTGGGCGATGTAAGGGGTGTCGAACGGTGAAAATGGGTGCAAGGACAATGAAGATGGGAGGGGTTTTCTTACAACAGAGAGTTGGGTGCAAGGACAATGAAGATGAGAGGGGTTTTTCCGGTGGTTGAATCGGTGCTAATGCTTGATTTAGAAATTTTTGGGGGTTTTTTGAAAGAAATGAAACTTTGAATTTTTAAGAAAAATATAATTTTATGTTTTTATAAAAAAATAAAGGAAAATAAGAAAAAAATAATTTAATTTAATATTTTATGAATTTTTTATAATTTTGTAGATTTTTTATAATTTTGTAAATTTTTAATTTTTTTTAAAATGATGACGTGACGCGTCTAAAGTGTACCACGTGTCTTTTTATCTTTGACCTTTAGAGAGTATCGACGGTCAATGCGGTCAACGTAACAGAGATGTTAAATTAAGTGTAATTTGAATTTTAAGGGCAAAATTGAGTTACAAATTTTCATAAAGACTTAATTGATTTTTTTATTTTTTATTAATGCCAATTTAACCTTTAAGCTTTAAAGAAGTGACAATTTTTTATCAAACTATAACTGTCACGAGGCTAGACTTCTGATGGTCGAACCGTGCGGGCCTTAGTCGTTTTCTCGACTGAAACGTCGGTTAAGTCACCCTAAACACTAAATAAGAGAATTTAAAGAAGTGCAAAAACGTAACGAAAAGTAATGACACGTAAAAAGGAAGAAAAAGCTTAGAGTGGATGCTTTGGCTTTGTATTCAAACTAATGAAGAGCTTACAAAGTAAAGTTTCTACAAATGAGTGGGGTGAGCCTCCTTTTATAGCTGCAGCCCCTTACAAGGGTCAAGATTATAGTACATCAACGGTCTAGATCTGAGCTTATCTTATCTACATCTTTGTTTGAACTTTAAACAAGAGATAATGTGAGAAATTATTATAAAATAAGATAAATGATAAGTATAATGGCTTATCGGATTTATCATGGTAAATACTATGCATTTACTATTTTTCAAGGTGATTGGACCAACTCTCCTAGGTTATCTAGCAAGCCCAAAATGCTATAAAAGATAATTTTGGGCTGTAATGGTTGCACTTGTCTTGGTCGCGGGATAGCGGTCCGTGACATTTTCCGCTTTCGTCACGAGGTTAGAGTTGTGATGGTCACTCTGACTCGATCTCACCACAATACCAGGTTCCCAACTCAGAATCGGGTTGGACCCTCCTGATCCTCGATCAAAGGCTTAGTTGGCACAATATTGAACACTCGACGATCTCGCAAAACTCTGAAAGGCCTTGAACTTTGGCACGGGTTAGGTTTTTTGCATCCTAGACCCAACAAAAACGGCAAATCAAACTGAAAACCATTCAAACTGAAGAAGAGCTTACAAAGTGAAGTGTGTACAAATGAGTGGGGTGAGCCTTCTTTTATAGCTACAACTCCTTAAAATCAACGGCCGAGATTATAGCACATTAACGGTCTAGATATGAGCCTATCTTATCTACATTTCTGTTTGAACTTTAAACAAGAAATAATGTGGAGAATTATATTTACAAAATACTATAATAAATACTATGCCTTTATTATTTACCAAGGTGGTCGGGCCAGCTCTCCTAGGTCATCTAGCAAGCCTAAAATACTATAAAAATAATTTTGGACTGGAATGGTTGCACTTGTCTCGATCGCGGAATGTGGTCGTGGCAATAACTAAGTGACATGTATTTTACCCTTTAAAAAAACCAAAGGTAGCAAGATCACGTGCCTTTACTATTACACCCGGATGACAAGCACGTGAGGCGGGGCCCACCTCGAGAATGGCGCCAAATACTTTTTTTCACACCGAAGAGGAACTTTACCATCTTTTACACGCGTGACCAAACCACCGTCTCTGTCCCCCAGAATTCTATTTTATTTTATTTTTCGAAAAATAATTAAAGCAAAAGAATTAGGATTTTAGAAAAGCATATTCGCCGTTCTTCTTCTTTTGATTTTGATTTTGTCTATGGGTTGTCGATGCGGTTGATTCGACGCTTTAGTGTTGCCATATAATTTCATAGTTTTCTTTTACGTGGGTTTTTTTCCCTTTCTAAATTAGGGTTTATATTATAGTTAGGGCTGTAAATTTTCCATATATATATTTTACTTATTTGAAGTTGAATTGATGGAGCCTTGTGTCGGTAATAAGTTCCGGCTTGGTCGTAAGATCGGTAGCGGCTCTTTTGGAGAGATATATCTGGGTTCGTGATGTTATTTTTTTCCATTTTATTTTTGTTCTCTTTTTATTTGTGTATTTGAGTGGAATCTGGTGCTGTTTTCTTTTCTCTCCCTTTGCAGGTACGAACATTCAGACAAATGAAGAGGTTGCCATTAAGCTTGTAAGTAGTATTTGTTTAAAATTCACTTTCTATTTTAGTTGTTTTTCTTGCTTTCGGTTGTTTGCTTGTCAAATTGGTTGCATTAAGGTTCCAAAACGGATAGAAATGTATTCTGATCAGGGTTTAACCTGATTTTTGTTAAATTTCATTTCTAACGCAATCATTTATAACTCAGTGATGCAGTTGAGTTGTAGGATAATATTATAGCAAGGGAATTACAGAAATATTCTATTCGTTACTAAGTTGTGTTCTAGGAATCTAGCCAATGTGTATGTGAAGCAGAAACTGTAATCCGATTTCTTTGGGGTGGTTCAGGGAAACATGAAAATTGTGCTGATGTTTGCAGCCACTTGGCCTACATGGTTTTTACAAACTCCCTGAGAGGGAAAAATGGAAAATGGACTATTAATTGGTGGGATCATTATATCTCATTAAGAGGATCAAGTTTGTTCCCAATTTCCTCTTTACCCCAATTCTTTTGCATTAAGGAGGTTGTTAGAGTTCGATTGCAAGGGAAACCTGTAAGTAGAATTAATACTGTTAATAGGAATCTTTGTATAGAGTGGGGTCTTGAATAGGATGATAGGAGATTTCTGGGGCCTATAGTTTTGTATTGATGATGTAGCATTCTTTGCTTCTGGATAAATAAAAACCATTTATCCAAAAAAACAATATACTCTGGGTGGTTATCTCCTGATATAAATAAGGTTGAATGGGGTGACTTTCTTTACAGTGTTGATTACGGAATTACCATTGAATGCACATTATTCTCATTATTTTTCTCTATACTTGGTCTGAATTCATTTACTGTTAATCAATCAATGATGCTTATAAATCTTAGTCAGTAGGCAATTTCAGCTTGGGTGACATTATGAAATTGATTTTCTGCTAGAATTATTGTTTGACTTAATTAGTTATATTTCAAAGTTTTTATGTTTTGTATAAGAGTTGATTGCTTATATTTAGTATTGGTAGTGGTTTTCTTCTATGTTGGGGTTGTTTTAGCCTTGATATTTTTTTTTGGTACTTAAGGAAGTTACTGACCTTTTCTTAATGATCAGGAAAATGTGAAGACAAAGCATCCTCAGTTGTTATATGAATCAAAGTTATACAGGATTCTGCAGGGAGGAAGTAATGATATGAGTTATTTTTGTCTTTCTAAAACATAAAGTGGTTGTTTTAAATTGTCAATGTTTTTAATTTTCATGTTCATTATTATTTATCAATTTTTTCCTTTTGACTGCAATTATTGAATTTCCCTTCTCAATCTTTGTCTTGGCAGCTGGGATTCCAAATTTGAGATGGTTTGGAGTTGAGGGAGACTATAATGTTCTGGTTATCGATTTGCTTGGACCCAGTCTTGAAGATCTATTCAACTTCTGCAGTCGGAAACTCTCATTAAAGTCAGTTCTCATGCTTGCAGATCAAATGGTAGTTTTATAGAAACTTATACATTTGCATGTGTTGTTCCTCTTCCATTAATATCTTGTCACTTCATGCGATTTTATATTTTTTCTCCCCAGATCAACCGTGTTGAATTTTTTCATTCAAAAGCATTTCTACATCGAGATATTAAGCCGGATAATTTTCTTATGGGCTTGGGGAGGCGTGCGAATCAGGTTTCTGTTTTCTGTTCAAAATATGTAGTATGTTATGCATTTTTTTGTTATATATTATTTTTCAAGAGATTTAATGTGTTACTGCTCATTTTCTTTCACATAGGTCTACATCATTGACTATGGTCTGGCTAAGAAATATAGAGACAGTTCAACCCATCAACACATTCCATACAGGTGAAAGAACTTTGCTTGCATGTAATTTATTGTATATAGTTTAGAAGCCTTGTTTATGTCAATACCCCCTATTTTTCTTCTCTCAACTCCAAGTGATTTATTTTGCACGTAACAAATTACTTATAGTGGTGTTAACGATGATGCACAAACTCAACACTGGCATGTCTAGTTTTAGTATTCCTTTTGTTGATTTCTTCTGTTGATGGTTTCGATGTGCCAAGCCATTTTTTAATATTCTACCTGGTCATGGCTGTTTCAGAGAAAATAAGAATCTGACTGGAACTGCAAGATATGCAAGCATGAATACACACTTGGGCATTGGTATGTATGGTCAATCTTATTTATGATGTCTTTTCTTGAATGTATAGACCATTCTGCAAGTCTTCTTAATTTTGATTCTTTGCACTCCTATGCCATCTAGAGCAAAGCCGCAGGGATGATTTGGAATCACTCGGATTTGTGCTTATGTATTTCCTAAGAGGAAGGTAATTCTTGCCATTTTTACTACATTCTTTCCTTTTTGTCTTGCATTCATTTCCTTGATAGTTTTCGATACTGATGCCACTTCTCTTTACAGCCTTCCATGGCAAGGTCTGAAAGCTGGAACTAAGAAACAGAAATACGAGAAAATTAGTGAGAAGAAGGTTTCTACCTCAATTGAGGTAATGGGGTCTTGAATCTTGCAGTTGCTATAGGTTTCTGTAAAGGGAATTTGAGTAATAGAAAGAGCTAGAGTAGATTTATGGTTTTGAGGTTCTGATTCTTGTGTGAAATTGCGATTGTTGTAGGCCTTATGTCGAGGTTATCCTACAGAATTTGCATCGTATTTCCATTATTGTCGTTCATTAAGATTTGATGATAAGCCCGACTATGCTTATCTCAAAAGAATATTTCGTGACCTCTTTATCCGTGAAGGTTCGAATTTACCTTTTCTTTAGCAGTACTTTCTGTCAGTTTGTATTAATCCACACTGACATCACATCTGTTCTGCATTCTTTTTGATCCTCGCTAAAATAGGCTTTCAGTTTGATTATGTCTTTGATTGGACCATTTTGAAGTACCAGCAATCACAGTTGACCACTCCTCCAGCTCGAACCCTTGTGAGTACGAGTAGGGTGTTTTACTTCTTTTAGTTATTGTTGTGGAATTCTAGTTATTCAACTTTTGTAATGCTTGTCTTCCCTAGGGCCTTGGTGCTGGAACAAGTTCTCCCATGACCCCTGCTATTGCCAATGTTGACAGACTCGCAGGTAATTGGTGCTCCTTTCATATGATTGAAATCTGTCGTAAATAGCTCTAGCCTTTACTATCTATGTTTTGAATTTTTGGTTACTCGAGTGTGTTTACATGCACATGCAAAGTTTGCATACCTGGTATGCCATTCCTTTTCTGTTTTTTTTTTTTTAAGTTCTCTTTGATATTTATCAAGAAAATGGAATCTCTGATCTGTTTAAAAAAGTTACGATTGGAATTGTACCATTTACATCTATTGCTTGCAGCTGGTTTGTCATCCATGGATTCCTCTCGGCGGAGGACATCAGGACCCTTGATGAATTCTGGAAATTATGCAAAACAGAAGAGTCCAGTTGCAAATGATCCTGTAAGTACTAAAAGAGTCTGGCTATCTTTTTATTTTATGATTGTGTGCATGTATATAGCTGTTTGATGGATATGAGCAAGCCTTGTACGGAAGTAGCCTATTACCATCTTGTATTTTCATTCTGAAGTGCTAACTAACTTGGATTTTACTTGGACCAAGTTTGTGGGGCAGTCGGGTGGATCTTCTTCGAGGCGAGTTGCTGTTTCTAGCAGTCGTGATGTTTTTGCTGGTAGTGAGGTCGACCCACAACGTTCTCATGCAGCCTATGCTAGCCCTGGAGCATTGCAGAAAAGTTCAAGCCGACAGAGAAGTCCTGTTGAACCTGCTGACCCTAAGCGGACAATGTCTGCTAGAAATACCACTCATGTCAAGAACTTTGAAGCAGCCCTCAAGGGAATTGAGGGCCTGCAGTTTGAAAGTGATGAGAGAATTCATTACTAAATGCTAAGCTATAAAATTGTGTAAACCATGAAATGGTTGATGTGCTAAATACAGTTTCCAACAGAGTATTGGGGAGGTTGAGTTTTCAAGGGACTTGTAACTTGGAGCTCCTGAATTAGAACCGGGTGCAGTGCACACCCAAAGCATAAATTTGTGATCCACTGATGATGAAAAGCTTGTGAAGTTAAAATTTGAGTGCTTCAATTTCAAAGTTGTTGGCTGTTGTGGTATGGTATGGCTATTTTCTTTACAAACAGTTTTTAACTCCCTGTTTTTGTTGTGTTGCTTTCCTCTCAAGATATATTGTCCATCTGGTTGGTTCTTCTTTGAGATATGAAACTATATGGCATTGTAAATTGTTTACTGTACTCATTTCACTTCTCTTGTTTTTGCACCATTGCTCGGAAGTCAAATTTATGGATTTTTTTTTCATTAATAGTGGATACATATACATACATGCATTGCATACATATTAATGGAATCTAGAAATGCAGGACATGATTAATCAAGATTTGATCGGTGAAGGTTGTGCACAAAGCTTCACCAAACATTGTCTGGGAGCCAAAGCCATCGTTGGCAGCGTGCCGCTTTCAGCTAAAGTTCCCCCTCACCAGTTTTTTCCCGTTCTCCCTGCAGCACCTTTTTCCAGCTCCTCATCTAACCTTTTTTTTTCTCTTCTCCGACAAAAAATAAGCAGCCTCTCTTACTACGTGGCCGGTCAACATGAAAATCACTGCTGCTTTCCTCGATCTTTGTTTGGTAAGGTCAGCTCTCCTTCTGGGAGAACTCCCTCGAGTCTTCTATGATTCATGGTCCTGTTCCGGTGATATTAACTGACAATCCTGGGGTTAGATGGTTCTGTTCCAGTACATATCTGTGAAGGTCTCTTGCTTTTATTGTATTTTTCTTTGCTTGTTTTGTGTCTTGGTTACGGATATATTCTAGGTTTTTACTTTTTCCTTGATTGTTTACTTCTGGGTTTCACTTGGGCAAAAATATGCTGCGTGACTTTATACCCCACTTTTTTTTTAATGTAATGAATATGCTGCACAAGTTAAGGCTTTCCTTGGTATGAAGGATGGAAATGTGGAAGGATAGAAAATTTGTTAATTAAATGGTTTAGATTCAAAGTAAGAAGGTGGTTATGAATCTCCACCATTTGATTAACAAATTTTCCATCATTCATATCAAGCAAAGACTATAAATGTTTCTTTAAGCGCTTGTGTCAACCGTCGCTTTCTTCTCTAGTTTGCTCCTCTTTTGTTTCCTTTCCTTTGTTGTCTTCTCATGTGTGGAGAATGGGGGTGAGAAAATGAGCTAGGCCCTACCTACCCCGACGCTCATGTTTGGTGTATTTTCTCTGGCAAAGAACACTCTGTTCTTACAGATCCGACAATTTACTCTTTGGGAGGAGCTCTTGCAGACTTTGAAGTTGGGGTATCTGGTATCTTTTTCATGTTTTTTTTTGGTTGGTTTGGGATGTTGTCTTTAGGAGGAGCTCTTGCAGACTTTGAAGTTGGGGTACCTGATATCTTTTTCATGTTTTTTTTTTTGGTTGGTTTGGGATGTTGTCCGAGTAGTCTTGTGCGTGTTCCTAATGTTTTGGGTTGGGTGCCACACCCATCTGATTTTTTGGTTTGACATCGAACCCTTTCGTTTTTTTTTTTTTGGATTGGTTTGTTTTCAACTTTAGGTGCCCTTCGAACAATCAAATGATGTTGCTCGATTACCCGTTCCTTCTTTTCCTTAGAAAAAAGAAAAAAAGGTTCACCAACATAAATGGATTAGAATTCTTATTTGAAACTTTACGATTTAATAAGCCTTTGAGACTTGAGTATTAAGATTTTTAAATAATGGCATTGTTGAGATGTTTTTCAATTTTAGGAGTTTATTCAATAGTGGAAGTGACAAATTAGTGGAATCATGATAATCATACGTACGGGTGGGTAGGTTTGTTCTACGGCTTGATCGTTTTTTCGTGGCCGTTTTTTTTTTCTTTTACCTGGTTACTAACTTAAAATGTTATGTATATCGATAATAATTTCAGTTAGGATTTTGGTTAATACTTCAGGTTTAGGTTTTCAAACTATAATGTTGTATTGGTAACATTTTAGGTTGAAATTTAAATTGGTAAAATTTTAAGTTGCAACTTAAATTGTTATGATTTTGTATAATATTTTAGGTTGAAAATTTATGATATTGGGTAATATTTCAGGTTTAATTTTCAAAATTAAAATGTTATATGTATTTGTAACAGGTTGAAACTTAAATTAGTAACATTTTGGCTTGCAACTTAAATTGTTATGAATTTGCATAACATTTTAGGTTGAAACTTAAAAATTTTACTCATTTCAACCTAAATTGTTATACGAGATTTGATTGTCCAAAATGAAAATATTTCACGACAAAAATCAAAATTTTGCTCTAAGTTTTATTGAAAAATAAGAATTCTAGCTTAAAAGTAATATTACAATTTTCATCATTTACTAAATTTTGAGTTTGAATTGTTAAAATCAAGTTTAGATTAATTATATATTCTAAGAAATTTTCATTACCTAATATAAAATCTTAATTTTAGGTTGAAATTAACAAAATTACCATTAAAGAGTTAAAAAAATTTTAACATAAGCTTTTTCTTTCATCAATTGCCTAATTTCGAGTTTAATTTGTTAAAATCAAGTTTAGATTACTCATATTCTCTAATAAATCTACATTACCCAATAGAAAATCTTAATTTTAGTTCGAAATTAACAAAATTACCATTAAAAAGTTAAAGCACTTGAAATTAAGTTATTTCTTCAAATACCTATTTCTGAGATTAATTTGTTAAAAATCAAGTTTAAATTACTCATATACTCTAAGAAATTTTTATTATCCAATAGAAAATTTTAGCATTAATTTGAAATTAACAAAAGGGTTTTATTTTGATGCACAAGCTGTGTAAATTTTTTTTACACAATCCTTTTATAAAATTTAAAATCTAAATCACAAACCCTAGCAACCTAAACCCTAAACCCTAAGCCCTAAACTCTAAACTCTAAATTCTAACCATAAACCTTAAATTATATACCCTACACACTAAACCCCTAAACCCTAACATAAAACCCTAAACCCTAAACCCTAAAATTAAAGGGCTTGTGTAAACTAAAGTTTACACAGCTTGTGCATCAAAGTATTTTCCTTAACAAAATCACCATTAAAGAATTAAAGAACTTGAAACTCGACTATATTCCGACCTTAATATTAGATAATATTTTCGGTTGCAACCGGAAGTTTCGAAATATACAAAAAATTGTCATTCCAATATAAAAATGTTGTACATATTGGTTACCTTTTAAGTTTCGGGACAAGTATCTGTTAAGCTCAATGTACTCCAACCGATTGTGCTAAGAGGGCTGGTAATGCTTCTCGAATGAGTTGGCTAAAATCATTAAATAGTAAACAATTGTTGTAACACCTAAAAACCGGGCTTAGTCGGAATTTAATTTTAACAACCAGAAAATTTGCACCGAAAGTCAAAAATTATATAATTAACATTTGGCCAAGTGGTCAATTGTTGGACCCCAATTAAGCATCGATATTGTATAAAAACCCCATTGTAAGCTTTAAAATTGTTTTAGCGATTTAATTGTGAAAATTTAAAATTTAGGATAAGTATGTAAAGAATAGAAAAAATGCTAAAGAGATTAAATGGAAAGAAGTGTGTGGATAGAAACTTGCCAAAAAAACGTCTAGAACAAGCTTTACTATTCTTATTTTCTTCCTTTAGCACTGAATAAGCACACACCTTCATTGGAGAGTGAACCAAGCTTTGAGTTTTTCAAGTTCTTTAAACCTAGATTGGGTAAGTTTTTCCTCTCAATTGGTTTATTGATTTCAAGGCCAAGATCATGTTTAATATCATGTTCAATTGGTCATGTCCAATGACTATGGTATGGTTGAAGTTATTAAAAGTGACTAAAAATGTATATTTGGCTTAAATTAGAAAAAAAAAACATGGTAAATGAATTCATATGCTTATGAAAACTGATATGCTAATAGATTATATTGTTATAAACTAACTGGTAAAGTTTCATTGAATTCATACATCGGATGATAGGTCAAATTGGATAAAAACCAGATAAAATATGTTTTCTTGGTTACCAACTTTTTTTCAGGATTACCAACTTGTTTTCGGGATTACCAACATGTTTTTTGGATTACCAACCTGTTTTCTTGGTTACCAGTCTGCTTTCTTGGTTACCAACCTGTTTTCTGGAATACCAACCTATTTTCTTGGCTAATTTTTAAAAAAATTGCATATTGGTCACTGATTGTTAATTGGCCTAATTGAATGAGTAATTGAACTTGGAATGATATGAAAATTTGCATGCCTCCTCATCTCAGGTTGAATTTCTTGGTAGTAAGGATAATTCTAGAAAAGGACCCTTAAATATTGAAATTACAGATTAGTCCCCTAAACATTGTAAAAGTTTAAAATAAGCCCTAAATTTTCAATCATAACTTCGCATAGAGTTATCGACCTGTCCTTACTGCTTAGTAACATAATGTGTTCTTGGTTTCTTATTAAAAGTTGTTTCAATCTTTTGTATTGTTCATCGGTAACATACTCCGACCCGGTTCCCTACCAGGCTGAGAAGGGGTGTTACATTTGTGGTATTAGAGCTAGAGTTTAGTCGATTCTAAGACTAAACCGAAGCATATTGTATAATTATTGCATTGCATATGCCACCTAGGAGTTTATTTTGTTAAATTGCAACTTGCGACTAATCTGATCCTTCTTCCTTTTATAGTATAAGATGTCTGAATCTGACAAAGCTGACGAAGAAGTTGAGCATACCGTTAGCTCCTCGACTAATGACGAGGAGAAAATGGGGGAGAACCCTCCTAATCCACAAGTACCTCCGCAAGAACCGTTAAATGTTGAACCTGTGTTGCAAACTGCTCAATTCGATTGTTATAAGAACATGGCTGAGATGTTCAAACAGTTTATAGCTACCCTTAAATCTGAGTAATCCGCACAATCCTCTGTAGCTGCCACTTCCGTGAATGGAGCCCCTATCGATAAGTATCTCAACACTGAGCCACCACCTTCTCGGGTAAGGCTAGTGAGGATCCTGAAGTAGCAGAACACTGGTTAGACAATACAATGAGAATTTTGACCAAGCAATTACAGTGCTCAGACAAGCATAAACTTGAGTGTGCCTTAGCCTTGTTGACAGATGAGGCCTTGAGTTGGTGGGAAACCACAACACTTACCGCTTTCGAGGAAGTAATAACCTGGGAGTTCTTCTTGCGTGAGTTCAAAAAGAAATACATCAGTGAACATTATTTAGCTGAATGGCGAGATATTTTCCTACATTTGAGGCAAGGTGAAAGGCCGGTGGAGCATTATATCCACAACTTCTGCAAATACTGCAAGTATGTGGCAGAGTGTATCAAGAAGAAAGAAGAGAAATGTAGAATGTTTATTGCAGGTCTGACTGATGAACTTCGGCCTTTGTTTACCGTTATAGGGATTAAGGATTTCTAGGAGCTTGTGAATTGAGCAATCTCTACTGAAGCTGCTCAGAGGTTAAACATGTTTGGTAGGCCGAACCGATTTGAGAAAAGGCCTCAGGATGACTCTCGACCCCCTCTACCGTATAAGAAGGGTGAACTACAATATGGGAATAAGCAATCGTACCATCAACAATCTTTCCGATCAGGCAATTTTGCCAAGCCACAAGCCATGTCCCAATCTGTCATAAGAATCACCTCCATTGACAGTATTGGAAGATCTTCACAGGAATCACAATACCATGTTTGTAATTTTTATCAGAGAAGACACCCTACGGGACAGTGCCAGAGACAATCCGGAGCATGTTTCTTTTGTGGGGAGCAAGGTCACTACGTTAAGGATTGCCCGATGAATGTTTTTAAGTCTTCTGTACCGGTGGTTCCTACTCCCCCTTCTCAATCTTTCAAGGGTAAGGGTCAGAAACAAGATGTATTAGGAGCTTCTGGGAGATTTGGTGGCTCTTCAAGAACTCCTAGCCGATAAGAGTCCAAAGCATCAGCTCAAGAAAAAAACAAAAAAGAAAAGTGCAAGTGTGATAGGTGGTTATCGAGGCAGCTGAAGGGTTTTTAGTTATGGTAGGAGGTGGAAATTGCTTGATTACCTCAACTTTTGCTTTGTCAATCTCTAATCCTCTCTCGGTCACCTTGTTCCTGAGAATAATGCCCTCCTTCACCATGAAGTGGCATTTTCCCAGTTCAAGACCAGGTTTGTCTCAACGCATCTCCTCAAAACTTGCTCTAAACTCTGAAGGCAATCCTCGAATGCCTTGCCAAACACCGAGAAATCATCAATGAATTCTTCCAAGTTATGTTCAATCATGTTGGAAAAAATCGACATCATGCAACATTGAAACATTGTCGGGGCATTACACAACCTGAATGACATTCTTTTGAAGGAAAATGTCCCATATGGACACGTGGACGTGGTTTTCTCTTGATCATCAGGGGCGACGACAATTAGGTTGTAACCTAAATAGCTATCCAAAAGTTGTTGCGTGTAAAAGTGTCTATCGCAATTGAGTGCAAGTGTACACGTTGCAAGTAATAAAGTGATACTAGAGTATCGGATATCGTCTCCAAAGGGATTGGGCTAACCCTTTCCTTCGCTATCTGCACAAGGGAAAAAGAATAGATTAAGATATTTGTCACGAAAATAATGAAATAAACGTAAATAAAAGAATAAAGATATCAAGATAGAGAGAATGGGCTAGTATTGAATTGCTTAGTAGTGCAGGTATTGTAGATTTTAGGAAATCCAGTTCTGTTGTCGCGCCCGTCGCGGACAGCACCTGTCGCGACAGCAAACACTCAACTCAATACTTTCAAGTTTGGCAAGAATCCTAGATCTTCCTTGGCCTATCCCTAGGTCCAAGTCTGTCGATGATCACGTCTTGATGATACCTCCCGGCGTGAATCGAAGGATGAACACCGATGTGTATGAATTCTTCTTTAGCCACTTAACCTCGTCCTATCCCTAGGCCCGAGATAGTTCAACTATAAACTAGAGAACTTGCTCTTATTTCTTTCGTATACTTAACTCTCCCGATGCTAAGTAAATAGATAACCTCACAATGCTCTCCCGATGCTCTTGCAAGATATTAATAACCAAAATAAGAGAACTTGAAGTTTTATTTTATTGAACTGAAAATTCCTAAAACAAAACAACCCTTGCAACTACTTTACAAATCAACCTGTGGCCCTAGGGGGAATTTATAACATGTCGAGGGTAGGAAAACGGCAGGGTTTGGGAAGGAGGCTTGGGTAATCGGTTCTCAGTTCTCCCTTCTAGGTTAAAATACATGCCCTTATATAAGCTTTGGGCTCAAGTTATCTAAAATAGCAAGAATAAAACTTTAATTGAAAGTATGATTCTAATAAAGACTAAATCTCCAAGGAATCTACTTTCCACCCGTCATCTTCTTGCTTGGGATTTTCCCGCCTTGAACTTTGGGCTTGACATATCTTTTGATCTGGGGCTTGGAAAAATATATGGTTTTCACACGACAGACGTGCTGAATTTTCTCTATCTATCGAGGTCCACTTTGCTTCTTCTTCTCAAAATTGTTGTCGTCCTTTGTTGTCATGGCAGCACCGTGGCAGCATCGTCCTCTTTGTCTGCTTGTCCAGTTCAGCTCTTCTGCTTCTCTGCCCAACGCCTGCCCTCAGCGTCTGCTACGACAGCAACCTGCAAAAACAACCATTTTCAGTAGAATCTATGCTTTTTAATATATTTGTGACGTTTTTCTGTAAACTAACCTAAATGCAATGAATAATGCTTGAATGCAGCAGAAATATGAGTTAAAAAGGGTGTAAATAATAGAACTTTTACACACTCAACACACCCCCAAACTCAAGTTTTTGCTTGCCCTCAAGCAACTAAGACCTAAAAGAAAAATGAAATATTTTTGCTCTGGCTTTCAAACAGTGAACTTTCCCTTACCCGCCGTTCGTTCTCTGTGACGGCAGCAACCTGTCGGATAATTTAGGATCTATCCGGAATCTCACTATAGTCCTCGTGCAGTGTGTGCATGCTTGTGAACAGTTATATGCCAAGTCTCTCTTAGTTTCACTAGAATATTCAACTCTTAACTCGAATTTTCATGCCAAAGTTTATCTTTTGAAGGCATTTTTTCATGCTTCTTTGAATTTTTTTTGTTTTGACTCGATTTCTCTATTTTTCAAGCTAAAGTTTTACTAGAGCCAGTTTTAGGCACCTCTAGTTAACTTTCTAGAGCCAGTTTCGGGCACCTCTAGTTAACTTCCTAGAGCCGGTTTCGGGCACCTCTAGGGCTGTTGAGTCTCTGTTGCTAAACTTCTTTCCTAGAGCCAGTGTTAGGCACCTCTAGGGGCTATTCAAGTGCTAAGTTTCCTATTCTAGTTTGGCTAAAAGAAGTCTAAGCAGTATAACAGTCACAATGGTGTTTAAGTTTTCAGAAGTATAGAAAGGCTCTAAACTTCTCCTTAAACTATCCTAAAGTTACTGCCACGACAGAGCTGTCACGACAGGTAAGTTTAATTCACAGTTTTAAGCCAAAATTTTTCAGTTTTTTTATAGAAAAATAACTAAGTAAAAGACACAAAATTTTAACTAAGATGTACTCAATTAATATGGAGGGTTGCCACCCCCAAACTCGAGGGTTGCATTACCCTCAATGCAAATGACAAAATAAAAATGAAAACATATGAAGGCAATACATCACAAAATATATATGGCAGGCAGCAATAAGAAGATAAGAAACTTAAATTTTAATCACTGTCTTCACTGCTGCTGCTGAGGCGGATCTGGCGAAGGGTTTTGGTTCGCGGGGCGGGCTGGGGTGGTTGCTGTACAACTTGAATATCAAAGTTGCTGCCGCTGCTGTCACTGCTGCTGCTGGCCTTTGGCAGAGTTTTCTTATCTGCCATTCTTTTCTGCCTTTTTACCGGTGTAAATTCCTTCGACAGGTTCCTATGAATAGAGGGTTCATCGTCGCTGTCTGCCCAGACGGAGGAGGAAGAGAACCCAACAACAAAGGCAGCAAGGTCATCTGAGGGCACTGGTCGCTTTGTTCCTCGAGCGGATGTTTCGGCATGGGTGCTGCCGGCTGCCGTCGGGGCAGGTGATGGTATGGAGGCGACCGATGGTGTTTGTGGGGTTGCAGCATGTGTAGGTGTGTGGACAGGGGTGGGGACAGTGAAGTAGTGGGTAGGGAAGGTGGGGAAAACAACATCAGGGAAATTTAAAGTAGTTTGAATAAAATTTACCGTGGATGCAGCAAAGTCCTTGATGAATGTCATGAGGCCCAACTGTCTGTTCTCCATCCTTTGAATGGCAGCTAGGATCTGATTGGAGGGTTCTGTCGAAGCAGCTGCTGCGGCGGCAGGTTCAAGATTTGGCTACTCTGATGATTCAGCTGGGGCGGCAGTGGGGTTGAAAGATGAGAGAGGGGTTGCCACTGTCAGCTCTATGAGGCTAATGATATTCTTTTCTGTCCAACCCCGTCCTTTCACTATGAAATCGGTGTCGGCTTCCGGCACATTATGACAGCGGCAAAGGGACGTGATGAGGCAGGAGAGGAAAAAGAGGCCCAACGGTCGATGTGCACTTTCCAAAATACTCTCTCGTATATAACTACCCACATTAGTGGGCCGCTCTTTTAAAATAGAGTGTATTAAGGCTAACCTTTGCTGGTCAACGGTTGTATGGTGTGACGATGGCATAATCCTCTTTTTGATGAAAGCATTCCATAGTTTTGCCTCTAGCAGCAGCTGCCCCCTCTTCACCGTGTGTGGATTTTTCCGGCTGGTATTCCATTCGGTCCCCTCTTCCATCAGTTCTGCCATGACATCGTCATAGGCAACATCATCCAAGGTGTCGAGGAACTGGTTATATGCATCATCATTGGGGCCTATGCAGAGGCCATATAAAGAGTTGATGTGCTCGGCTATGAATAGTACTTCTGTCCCTTTAACACTTACTGTTGTCGTTGTTTTGCTACTGATGGCAGCATAAAATTCTCTCACCAGCGTCTCATTCATTTCCTCTGGTTGCTCCGCAAATGATTGCCATAATAGATCTCTAATCTTCCTAGCGATGAAAGGCTTGAGGCCTAGATTCTTTGCCTTTGGAGTATAAATGAAGCCTCGTTCTTCCCACAGATCTCTGGTTGCAAAGGACTGTGTGGGAGTTGCTACCGGTGAGGAAGTAGAGGCAGCATTGCGGCGGGTTTTTCTGGAAGACATGTTAGTGCAAGGGTTGTGAAAAGTAATTGAAAGCAAATGAAAACTAAAGATGGAGAGCAAGTAAGAAAAGCAGAAGTGAGTGAAAATGAAAATGAAACGGGGTTTTATAAAAAAGGACTTGCTGCCCTTTGAAGCTGTAACGGCAGGCGCGAATAACGGGGCGACTGTCGAGCTTGAGCGTGTCTGACGCATCTGACACACATTTCCGCGTCTGTCACACGTTTCCGCGTCTGTCGTGACAACATAGTGACAACCTATCTTTTTCGCATCTGTCATGGCAACCGTAACGACATGCTTCAATATTGGGCTTTGTTGGGCTGATGGATGGGTGGTGGGTTGAGTTCACTTATCTTGTTCTTCTTGGCTCCTTTATTTCCTAAAAACATTATTCGAATAAAATAAACCTTATTTCCTAATAAATAATAAATAAAAAAAATTTAGGTTAAATTAGGGATGCCAGGTGGGGAATCTCCTAAGGTAACCACTTCCTGCATTCCTGGGGCTTCAGTCCCCTGATAATGCTTGAGGTGTCGTTTTCGGTACTTCTTGAACTCTATCTGTACCCTCCATCTGGTGATTATTCTCATGGTGGGGGCTCATTTCTTTCTCTTCCCTTTGTAGTCCATGAAGTCCTCCCTTCTTGGTAATGTTTCTGAGGGCATGAATATATGATTAGAAGAAATCAAATTGACATTCGACCATAAACTTACCTTGTTTTCGTTGAATGTATCCCTTGCTGTCGTGCCTGCTGCTGCGGCAGGCAGTTATTTTGACAGTTCTTTATCAGGTTACTTTGCAGGTCAATGGGACATTGGTAAGTGTCATCACTCTCTATATCAAATTCTGTTGACCACTCGTAGATCTCCATCAGTAGAGACTTTGATAATTCTGAGTCCACCGGTGTTGGTTCCTCTAATATCTGCAATGGAATCGGTGAGTTTTCAAAGAATTCAAAAGGTTCATTTATTACCTGCTCGTATTCCATTTGTGAAGAACTGTCATTGGGTAGCTCTTCTAGGTGGTCGTGCGAGTGCCATGACAGAGATGGATGTGTGCAATCTTGGTCGGGCATAACCGAGGTAGTGGCTTGAGAGTTTTCCTCGGATGTGGTTGCTGCCGTGACATTCTCTTGAATTTTACTCAGCGTTGTTGCGGTGTTGCTTTGTTTCGGCTCCTCGGTCATTGCCATGGCAGGTTGTTGCTCAGACTCATCATATATTGGGTATTCCTTCACATAGGCATCCTCGTCACATTGCCTCATGATTTCAGGTTCATCTGTGGCATGAATAAGGGCCGGTCTGCTCAAGATTTCATCCATCTTGGCGATACTTGCGTCCATAGAAGCTGACAATTCTTGAGTGAGTGCCATGAAGGCTTGCGGTGTGTCTTATAAGGATTTTGACTGCTCTTGAGGATGATGACATTGCCAGGGCAGGTCGGGTTCTGCAGCAAAACTGTTATGGTATAAAAAATTTTGTGGGTTTTGATCGTACCATAAAAAATTTTACTGCTGCGGCATCGACATTTGCTGTCCCTGTTACTGTCGTGGCAGAATATCTTGTTCTTGTTGGTTCCCTCGTTGGTTGTCCATATATTCACCGAAAAAATAGGGACGACTTTCGAATGCATGATTACCTTTATGGTAATTGCAAGAACTTTCCCACGTCAGCTCTCGAATGGTTTTTCCTGGCATGTTGATGCCCTTGAACCTGTATTTTCACCTGAGTTTTTGTTAAATTTTTTTAAAAAATATAATAATAAAAAATAAAAATAAAGAAAAGTGCAGAAGCTAGGGTAAGAGTGTGTTGCCAGTCCCCGGCAACGGCGCCAAAAACTTGTTGCGTGTAAAAGTGTCTATCGCAATTGAGTGCAAGTGTACACATCGCAAGTAATTAAGTGATACTAGAGTATCGGATATCGTCTCCACAGGGACTGGGCTAACCCTTTCCTTCGCTATCTGCACAAGGGAAAAAGAATAGATTAAGATATTTGTCACGAAAATAATGAAATAAACGTAAATAAAAGAATAAAGATATCAAGATAGAGAGAATGGGCTGGTATTGAATTGCTCAGTAGTTCAGGTATTGCAGATTTTAGGAAATCCAGTTCTGTCATCGCGCCCGTCGCGGACAGCACCTGTCGCGGCAGCAGTCCGTTGATTGTCGCGACAGCAAACACTCAACTCAGTACTTTCAAGTTTGGCAAGAATCCCAGATCTTCCTTGGCCTATCCCTAGGTCCAAGTCTGTCGATGATCACGTCTTGATGATACCTCCCGGCGTGAATCGAAGGATGAACACCGATGTGTATGAATTCTTCTTTAGTCACTTAACCTCGTCCTATCCCTAGGCCCGAGATAGTTCAACTATAAACTAGAGAACTTGCTCTTATTTCTTTCGTATACTTAACTCTCCCGATGCTAAGTAAATAGATAACCTCACAATGCTCTCCCGATGCACTTGCAAGATATTAATAACCAAAATAAGAGAACTTGAAGTTTTATTTTATTGAACTGAAAATTCCTAAAACAAAACAACCCTTGCAACTACTTTACAAATCAACCTGTGGCCCTAGGGGGAATTTAGAACATATCGAGGGCAGGAAAACGACAGGGTTTGGAAGGAGGCTTGGGTAATCAGTTCTCGGTTCTCCCTTCTAGGCTAAAATACATGCCCTTATATAAGCTTTGGGCTCAAGTTATCTAAAATAGCAAGAATACAACTTTAATTGAAAGTATGATTCTAATAAAGACTAAATCTCCAAGGAATCTACTTTCTAGCCGTCATCTTCTTGCTTGGGATTTTCCCGCCTTGAACTTTGGGCTTGACATATCTTTTGATCTGGGGCTTGGAAAAATATATGGTTTTCACACGACAGACGGGCTGAATTTTCTCTATCTATCGAGGTCCACTTTGCTTCTTCTCCTCAAAATTGTTGTCGTCCTCTGCTGTCACGGCAACATCGTGGCAGCATCGTCCTCTTTGTCTGCTTGTCCAGTTCAGCTCTTCTGCTTATCTGCCCAGCGCCTGCCCTCACCGTCTGCTACGGCAGCAACCTGCAAAAACAGCCATTTTCAGTAGAATCTATGCTTTTTAATATATTTGTGATGTTTTGCTGTAAACTAACCTAAATGCAATGAATAATGCTTGAATGCAGCAGAAATATAGGTTAAAAAGGGTGTAAATAATAGAACTTTTACACACTCAACAAAAGTAATAGAATGCTTTATTTGCCAGCCTGTAGAACATCTGATCGATGAAAGGCAATGGGAAGTGGTCCTTCCGTGTGGCATTTTCCAGCAACCTATAGTCCATGCACACTCTCCATCTTGTGATAGTCATGGAGGGAATCAACTCATCTTTTCTATTTTGTACAACGATCATGCTACCCTTCTTTGGCACGCATTGCATTGGGCTGACCCACGAGCTATTAGAAATGGGATAAATTATCCCGACATCTAGCCATTTTATGATCTCTTTCTTCAGTATCTCTTTCATGCTCGGGTTTAGTCTTCTCTGGCCTTCAATAGTTTTGCCATGGTATTCCTCCAAGATGATCTTGTGCATGAAAATAGTTGGGCTTATACCTCAGATATCAGCCAAGGTCCATCCCAAAGCTTGCTTATGATTGTTTAATGTTTCCAGTAATCTTTCCTCCTGATCATTAGTGAGATCAGCAACAATGGTCACTAGAAAAGTTGAGTGTTTACCTAAATAAGCATACTTGAGGTGGTCTAGAAATGGTTTCAACTCCAATTCTGGCGGCTCCTCAATTGATGGTTTAGGTGCCTTGATCTCTTTGCCAGCCAACTCTAGTGGCTCTGGTTGTCCAATATAACTCACATTTTTAGTTTCCAAGGTTTCTTCAGATCCTTCACTTATCCCATCTTCGCCATCTCTATAGTGAAAATCGACTCCATCAATTGAGGTATAAGCCCAACTCTATAGTGAAAATCGACTCCTTCACTTATCCCATCTTCGTCATCTCTAAAATGATAAAATTAGCTGGAAATATAAATTTGTTTACCTTTACCAACACATCCTCAATCTTACCCTTAGGATGTGCAAAAGATTAGTCTACCGGTTGTAGTGTTACCGTGGTAGGCCTTACTTCAATGCCAAGCTTCTTGAAAACTAACATTGGCATCAAATTGATGATGGCTCCTAGGTCACACAGTGCCTTGCCCATGAATCTGTTGCCAATGGTACATGAAATAATGAAACTTCCCATATCTTTCAACTTCGGTGGCAATTGATTGAGGATTATGGCATTACATTCCTCAATGAGAGCTACAGTCTCAAAATCTCCCGATTTCCTCTTTTTGGACAAAATGTCCTTCATGAATTTGAAATAATTGTGCATTTGTTCAAGAGCCTCTGCCAATGGTATATTGATTTGCAATTGTTTAAGAACTTTCAAGAAGTGCTTAAACTGCTGGTCCTACTTATGCTTTTCAAGCCTTGCTGGAAAAGATGGTGGTGGATAAGCAAATGCTGGCTCCATTGGCTTTGCCAAGGTGGTGTTCGCATCTGGTTTCTATCTGGCGTCAGATAATGGCTTGACATCAGATAATGGTTTGGCATCAGATTGCTGTTTGACATCAGATAGTGGTCTGGCATCAGATAATGGTCTGTCATCATCATCCTTCATTTCTTCTTTCCCTGCTTTCTTGGGGTCATCTATTGGAATCAACTTTTCCTCTTGACAATCAATTGACTGCTTGGCAGCCATCTTTCTCTCACATTGCCTGCCACTCCGAAGAGTTATTGCTTTGCATTGCTTATTATCTTTATGCCGAGCATCTTGTGCATCACTTGGCAAAGCTCCCTAGGGTCGATTACTGAGTGCATTGGCAATCTGCCCTGGTTGAACTTCCAAGTTTTGCATTGACGCTGCCAAACTCTAGACGGTTGAATCATTCCTCTCTATGTAATCGGTCAAACTATTCTCTTGGTTTGATCTCTTCCCTTGATGGAAATTGTTCTGGGCTTTTTGTGGCATGGCATTGTGGTTGAATCATGGCATGGAATTGTTGTTCTACCTCTGGATATTGATGTTATGACGTTGGGCATTGTATTGGTTACCTCCTTGATTTCCTCATGCTAAATTTGGGTGTTGTCTCCAACCTACAGTGTAAGTATTGGAATGTGGATTATAATTAAGATTGAAATTGCCAACAAAATTTACCGACTCAGGGTTGGCAGGGCAATCATCATCATGATGGTCCTTTCCACTTATCGTGCAGAATGGTTCTAATGCCTTGACTTCTTAAGAATCATTACTCTTTTGCAAAGTTTTCACAATGCTAGTGAGATTGGAAATTTGCGCATTGATGGATGTTAGTGCATCAAGCTCCAATTTTCCAGCGGTTTTTATTCATGTCCCTAGTCTGGCAGTGGGATATTCAAAATTGTTGGAAGCAATCCTCTCAAGGACGCAATCTGCCTCCATATAGTTCTTATCTAATAGTGAACAATTTGTCGAAGATTCAAAAACTGTCATGGCATGGCCATTAAGTCCATTGTAAAAGGTTTCTATATGGGTCCAATTAGGTAGCCCATGTATAGGACGCCTCCTCAACAGGTTTCTGAACATCTTATTGGAATCATATAAGGTTTCGTCATCAGCCTGCCTAAATGATGTGATCTCATTCCTCAACCTGGCATTAAGCTTAGGTGTTTGGAATCACAATAAAAACTTTTGGCATAGATTTGCACATGTAGCGACTAAGCCAGGTGGCAAAGAACTAAGCCACAATTTTGCTCTATCTGTAACACCCTTCGCCCGAGGTTAAGAGCGAGGAGCGTTACATGACAAGAATTCAAGATATCAAGATAACTTATACAATAATTTAGGACTCATATGTTCCTTTTTCAACAACTTAGCTAACAAGTTACTACTTAGACCATTCGACAAGCATAGACATCAAAATTAGCTAACCAATTGACTTAGCTACATTCTTTGCCTATGCATTCGATTGCATCAAGGATTAGGATCATTTTCCCCTACAATTCATTTTACCTTTATGTGCAGCCATTAGACCATTAGATTCATGGACTTAACATACTCAATTCATTTAGTTTAGTCTAAACTTTTAAAGCATACAATTGAATTAAGCAAGTAACCTAGAACATCCTAGTTCCATTCGATTAGGGTCATGTTAGACTAGAGTTATCTAGAATCAATCTAACAAGTTCACTTCTCAAATTTATATAATTATACTCGAACACAACAAGCTTGTAAACAAGATCTAGTTCGTTCATTCATTAGAAAAAACCATAATGTTCACAAGAGACCATTACTTACATACATTTGATACATACCAAAGTACTACTAACATTACAAGACTTTATCAAGTTCTACATACACACTTTATACATATAAGCCAAAATGCATGATCTAACAAGTCTAGACACAAGTCTAATGCCACCGTCTAGGAGTATAAAACGAAACAAGGTCCTACATTAAGTCTTAGCTTGTGTTCTGCTCCGGTTTAGGAAAGATAGCTTCGATCACTTTAGACCTGAGATTCGGGAAGAAGGAAAACGAGAATGATAAGTACATAGTGTACTTAGTGAGGTAGCAACTACCTAGCAAGTTATCAAGATTATTAGCTTTAGGGGGTTGTATGATCATTTTAGTTAAGATTAACCTAACTAGGCTTCATTTAAACACGGTTAAGTCTTAGCTAATTCGTCATGTACCATTCGAATGCATAAATTTAAGAAATCAAGGATTCATTTCAAGACTCACAACGTACAAGTCAAGCAAGTAGCCAAATACAAGTTCTAGTAATCAATCAAGAAATGTTTGGCAAGAATCAAGCATTTCAAGCATAGGCCCATAGATAGTCCAAGAACCTGCAGTCAACGCATGAGAATAGTTAGACTCAAGCACGAACCGAACCAAATAATAATCATTCTCAATGTCCACCACTTGAAACTCTCCACTTGTCTACCATAAGGATCGAATGCAGTTCATGAATGCTCGATATCCTATAGTATGTCTAAGAAGCCAAACAATAACAGTTTTACGCAGACTCCTCTCCAGCAATTCATGAGCGCGGTCCAAAATTCGAATCTTCGGAAATAGTCCATTCCTTTCCACCTCAACATCAGCATCACTAATCTCAAAATCCATATCGATTGAATTATTGCCTAAATCCTTAGATTGCGCATTTTGCACGCCAGCCACAGTCGCCGCATATGACCTCTTTATTGGACCTTCTGGCGACTTCCCATTCTCATTAGTTCACCCACCATCATCCTTCACATCACCCATCAAAATATCTCCACCAACACCTTGATAATCAACCATATTCCTTGTGCCAGAACCAGTGATTGCATCCTTAAGGTTACGACCTTTTTTGATCGGCAGTTCCATAGTCAAATCACCATGGGATACAGTCTCACTAGCTTGCCTCTGATTCTCATGACCCTCTTCAGTAGCGTGCACACTCAAACCCCCCACTTACCGGATCACAACCTTTCTGCTCATCGAAACACTTGATACTTGGGATATTAGGGTCTAGCGGTCTCCCCGTCAGAAGGTCGTCTGTCGTCTTCCCCATTTAACCATGGTCAACATCCAAACTCCGTGAAGACTCTGAGATTTTAGAAGGATATGAAAACATAATAGGGTTAAATTTCCTTCTACACGAAAGCTGAAATTTTACTTTATTATTAATTGAAATTTGTATAAAATTGGTTTTCCTTATTTAACTTGAAATAGGTTGGGAGTTAAAAGATACTCCATAATTCAAGTTAAAGACTACCTCTTTTTCCAAAAGGACAACACTGTGTGTTTTTTCTACACAAGTAATCTATATAAATAAGATGTTCCTTCAATGCAATCCCAACTTGAAGTCAAAAGCACAAAACCAAAACCAAAATCAATGGAATGCTTCACCACCTTGTCTATTCTCCTCATCTTCCTATTCCTATTCTCTTTCGTCATCACGTCCATGTCCCTGTCAACCAATTCACGTTGGATCATTGACCATACATGACGACACATGAAGCTGACATGCGTAAACTTGGCATCGCACATGGATCCAGTGCTTGCCGAAGGGCTAAGCAAGTAGCCTATGGATACCATTGCCAAAACAGATTGAGTCAATGGGGTTCAACTGCGTTAGGTTCACTTGGCCACTCTATCTAATCACAAATGACTCCTTGGCATCACTTACCGTTAGACAATCGTTTCAACGACTCTGCCTCCTCAAATCCATTGCCGGAATCCTAGCCAACAACCCTTCCATCATGACATTTCCCTCATCCAAGCTTATCAAGTATGACCAAGCCAATATATAGCATTGAATAACCTTTACGACATTGAATAAATATATCGGTACTTATATTTCAGGAAGTGGTGCCAAGCTTAGGGGAAAACAATGTGATGGTCATACTTGACAATCACATAAGCAAACCCGGTTGGTGCTGCACTAATCTTGATGACAATGGTTTTCTTCAGTGACAAGTATTTCACTCGGATCTATGGATCACCGGGATGACACGGATGGCCACCTTATTTAACGACGTCACCAACATGGTCGACATGAGCTTAAGGAACGAGCCCAAATATCCGAAACAAAACGTAAATGATTGGTACAAGTATATGTAGAAAGGAGTCGAAGCAGTGCACTCAACATACCTGAATGTTCTTGTTATACTTTCAGGATTGAGTTTCGACAAGGACTTTTCATTCATCCAGAATCAACCGGTAAAGCACATGTTTAGTGGGAAACTAGTATTCGAGACGCATTGGTAAGGATTTTCCGATGGGAAGACCACATGGATGAATGAAAACTCGAATGAAGTTTGTGATAGAGTGGTGACATACATGATGAGGATATCATGGTATTTGGTTGATCAAGGATACATGTTGTTCATTGGTGAGTTCAGGATCGATCAAAGTGAAGCCAATGTCAATGGCAATAAGTACATCAATTGCTTCTTGGGTGTGGCAGCTGAGCTTGACCTGGATTGGGCCTAGTGGATACTAGCTGGGAGCTATTATGTGAGAGACAGTTTAATTGGGTTAAACGAGTACTACATAGTCATGGAATTCGAGCTTCATACAAAGAATTTTAGCTCTACAGCCTCCTTTCCGGGGTAATCAAACATATACTACTTTCTTTTTTTATCCAAAATTGAAGTCAATTGAAAACTTGAGGTTGTTCCGTAATGACATATGCAGGTCCAGGTCTATCAGAAGGCAAAGCGCACAAAGTGATCTTCCATCCCTTAACAGGGTTTTGTATCACAAGGAAATCATTGCTCCATCCGTTACGATTATGTCCCTGTATCGAATCTTACCCTTGGAGTTACTCGCCCCAAAAGAGTTTAATAGTAAAATGAACTCGCTTTTGTATGCAAACTGACGCATCCGGGGCATCAGTGAAACTCAATATCTTCTACAACTGTAACACCTTAAAACTAGGCTTAGTCAGAATTAGGTTCTGGCGATAAAAAATCCTACACCGAAAAATCAAATTATTGCATTGACATTTGACCAAGTGGTCAATTATTCAAGTATTGTACCCTAATTAAGCGTTGATATTGATTAAGGACCTTATTGAATACATTGAAACTTGCTTGGCGACTAAATTGTAAAAATTAAAACTTTAGAGGCAAAAGAATAAAGAATAAAAAGTTGAGGGACTAGCCTCACAATTAATCCCCTCTCCAAGCTTAATCACCACTTACGTGGATTTTAGAAAATGGCTTTCTTCAATACAAGGAATCTAACTATGCTAATAATAATTAAAAGAATAAAGTAAAGAAACATACCCGGTTAGCTTTCTTCAACCTAGCATCTTCATCATCTTCTACCTCCATCATCTTCTTCATTAAAGAAAGCACGTCCCTACCTTTAAGCTAGCACCTCTATTGTTGCTAATTCAAAGCTCAAGCTTTCTTCGGTTTATTGATTTCATTGTATAGCCCTTGATTCGGTAAGTAAAAGCCCCCAAGTAATTTCTTGATTCCATGGCTAGATGATGGCCAATTTCAAGTGGGAAATTGACGAACCCCTAAGCTATCACCCATATAATCCAACCTTTAATCCATAGGAGTTTTGTAGTTAATAATCTCTACAATCTTGGATATTGATTTTGGTTTCATAGGATTCTTTGAAACATATTTACTATGTTTTCTATCTAGCTCAAGAGTTGGAAGGTGAAGAACAGCACTTCCATCAAATCCTACAAAGGATAAAGGCAATGGAATTACCATCTGAGAGCCCTACAAACTTCAAAAGATTAGGTGAGTGTAGTCAGAGTATCGAGATTGGCTAGGTGACTTTTCGATTTCATTTCCATTGTTTATTGCATAGCTAACATGTTACAATGTTCCATTGCGCCAAGTCCTCTTAGGAGGTATTATTGGTAAGCATCAGTAAGTTTATTGCATTGAATTATTGTCCATCAAATCATTTCTATTACCATCAACATTATCGAAACATTGATTCAAGATTATATTGATCATTGGACATTGCTATTGAACTATTGACATTGCTATTTTTACCGTTATTGTTATTGATATTGCTATTGGCTTAATTCACCGGACATTGGATTCGAATAGACATTGGATACAAATGACATGCCATAGAATTTATGAGCTCATTGGTACAGAGTGGACTATAGTCCTTGAGCTAAAGCTTTATATGGTGATGTTGGCGGAATGCGTTTTGATTTGTTCTATTGGCGATGTTGGAGGATTTGACCGTTCATTGATTGGCGATGTTGGATGGGAATTCGCGTATTTAATATCTCATATCGATTCAAAGAATTAGGTTGTACAAATTATTGTTATAGTTTGTAGTTGAGATGCATTCATATTGGGGTATTGAACTTAACACTATTACAATTAATTGTCATATTATTGCATTGTTATCGACTACCTCACTAGGCTATATAAGTCTAATGCATCTCATTTTCATACATTTCAGGTTAAAAGATACAAGGATCGAGGATCGGGAGAATGACAAGTTTTGCAAGTCACAAGCTAGACTGAAGTAAAGTCTTCTATGTTCTTAAACTCCTAATTAGGTGGCATAGTATTAGACATGTGTTAGAATGTCAATTTGTTGTGTAAATCGACTTATGTGGATATGTTGACTTATAAGGCTTAAAATGAGTAAAGTGTAACTTTTTATATGGTCTAAAATGGCAAATTTGGCTTACGATAGGCTAAGCTTATTGAATGGATTCTTATTGTTATGAAATTTGACATACATCAAGAATGTGGTATGAGCATCTTTTCTGCAAAATTTCACAAGCATTGGACATCATTTAGTTGCTTAAATCTGTTTAAAAAAAAACTAGATAAATTTTGTCATTATAGAACAAGGCTCGTACGGGTAGTGACGTATCGATATGAGTAAGCATTATTGGACTAAATTGTTAAAGCGTATCGGTACAGATTTTCATCACTGGAGTTTGTAAAATGAACAAGGTACCGGTACGAAGGGGGACCGTACCAATCCCCATATGCTTATGAAATTAGGTATCGATACGGCTCATCACATATCGGTACGGAAAAACGCTATTAGAATTTGTATTTTAAATAGCATATCGATACGGCCTAGCTCGTACTGATACCCACCTTTAATCCCAACTGTAATAACAGCTAGGCGTACTGGTACAACCTATCGAGTACCGGTACCAATACATGTAAGTTGGTTAAAAATACTGGAATTGGTTTAAGACTTTACAATTAAGTCATTAAAATAGAAATGACTAATTAGGCTAGTAAATGAACTCGAAATTCTTTGAAAATTGATATGCCCATTAATTACGCATTGAATTTTATATAGGCAAGAAGAATTACAGATAAGGACGTAGAAATTACATGATTTACAAATAAGTCCCTAAATTAGTAAAACTTACAAAATGGTTCCCTAAATTGCTTGGTGTTGCTTGTATTGGCCTATTGTCTTTATTATATCGAATAAATAATGCTAAATCATTGTAATGCACCGAAAGCGCTGTCAAAACACCAAAATTATTACACTAGACACCGTTATTGTTCCATGGTAGCGTCTCCAACCCGGTTCTCTATCAGACCGAGAAGGGGGTGTTACAGTAGCGACTCGATTTTTAAATGGAAAATGATAACGGGTTCCAAGATGCATCTATTGGTTAAGCTTAGAGATGTGTCATGAACCTCGAAGGAAAATTAGGGAAATTAGGGTTTAAAGGGAGGTAGATTTGGGAATTCAGACAAAAAAGGGGGAAACTTGGTGAAATTAGGGGAGAGTCTCAAGTTAGCCACTAAAGATAATGTCATTAAAGGGAACGACATCGTTTTAAGCTCAGGATTAATGACAAAGGGTCAGTTGGATGCAGATCACGCCAAGGGATTTAAGTTGGGCATGAGTTTAGTAACCTATAAGGAGCACATGAGTCTAGAAAAGCAATGAGTGAGTTGGAATGAGCTCAGGACAGTGAATCGAAAAGCACGAAGCTAGAACCTGAGCTAGCATAACTAGGGATGTAAAAACAGGTAATCGGATGAGTTTTAGGTCGGGTACTGTCAGGTCGGGTAAAATCGGGTACAGGTTATTTTTTTATTTTGACTCGACTCGTGTCGGGTGCGGGTCCATTTCAGGTCGGGTTCATTTCAGGTCGGGTCAAAACGGGTCAGGTCCGAAGCAGATAATTGACAGGTTAATTCGGGTTCGGATACATTTCAGGTCGGGTCCATTTCAGGTCGGGTCTGTTTTAGGTCGGGTCCGTTTTAGGTCGGGTCCATTTTAGGTCGGGTTCATTTCAGGTCGGTTGCATTTCAGGTCGGGTGCATTTTAGGTCAGGTAATTTTAGGTCGGGTAGTTTCAGGTCGGGTAATTCAGGTCGGGGTATTTTTAGGATTGAAATTCATATTAAGTTTGAGTTCGGTACAACCGTATAAGTAGTCGATAGACTTTAGGTTGACCTTCGTCAATCGTCATTGATTTGGAGTTAATTATTTAAAGTCATATCAAATTAAAATTATAAAACATTGGAGTAATTAAAAAATAATGAAAAGAGATCAATTTAGACCGAAAAGGGGTCAATTTGGATTAGAAATAAAGTTTCACGGATTATAATGAACAAAAATATCAAATTAAAATTATAAAACATTAGACAAATTTAAAAGAAAACAATGAAAAGGGGTCAATTTGGAATAAAAATAAAATTTTGGGGACTGTAATGAACAAAAATATCAAATTAAAAGTATAAAAATTAGAGTAATTAAAAAACAATAAGTAGATGTCAATTTAGAATAAAAATAAAGTTTTAGGATCTAGAATGAACAAAATTTCAAATTAAAATTATAAAACATGATGAATTAAAATATATATAGGGGTCAATATGGAATTAAAATAAAGTTAAAGGACTAGAATGAAGAAAATATCAAATTAAAATAATAAAACATTTGACAAATTAAAAAAATAAATGTGGATCAATTTAGAATAATAAATGTGGACAAATTAAAATAAAGTTAAGAGACTAAAATAAAAAAAAAAATACTAAAACACACATGTATACATACATACTAAAACACATATATATGCATGTATTTAAGATTTAGTATATATATACATGTATGTATGTAAGTTTTAGTATATATATATATATGTATGTATGTATGTATGTATGTATGTATGTATGTATGTATGTATGTATGTATGTATGTATGTATGTATGTATGTATGTATGTATGTATGTATGTATGTATGTATGTATGTAAGTTTTAGTATGCATATATATATATATATATATACACTAGAACATACATATTTGTATGTATATATGTATACCCCTAAACAATACCCATAAATTAAATCTTATAATCACTAATAATTAGAGTACAAGCCTAATCCCCTAATCCTTAAACTAATCTCATAACCCCAAATAATTAAGTTGACACATTTACCCCTAAACCCCAAACATGAATATCTAAATCTTACAGACACTATTCCCTAATAATTAGAGTGCAAGCTTATCACATAATCCCTAAACTAATCTCATAGCTCCAAACAATCAACTTGACACACTTACCCTTAAACCCTAAACATAAACTCATAAATCTAACAAGCAAAATAAATTGAAACATAAAAAGGACAAATCTAAAAATAAATTGTTAATTAGAGCCCAAATCACAAATTAATAAAATTATTAAACCTAATTACTTACCAAATCTTTATAGGAGGACCAAATCAAATTTAAAGCAAACAAAAAAACTTAATAATTAATTAATTTATAAGCATGGCCTAATTAAATAAAATTTAAAGAAACTAAACCAAAAAGTTAAGACTAAAAAAATAAACTAAAACCCATCTAATTAAAGAATGGCCTAAAGGATAATTAACCCCTAAATAAATAAAAAATCCCACCTCCACTCTCCATTTGTTTCATATGGCGGCAAATTCACCCCCCCCCCCTCATTTTGTTTTTGTTTGATATGCTGCCAACCCCCCCCTCCCCCCCCCCCATTTTGTTTGATATGGTGCCAAAATCCTCCCATAATTTCCTATCAGTCAAAAAAATTTCCCCCCATTAATTCAAAAAAAAAAACTTCCCCTAAACTAAAAATATATTTTATTATTTTAATAGTTATAATTAATTTTTTTTAATAAAATATTTCTTAAATTTAATGATCACAATTAATAAATTGATTTAAATTTTAAATAATTTGTTTTAAATTCATCAATCACAACTTATTAATTTAATAAAACTTTTAAATTTTAAATATTTTTAATAAAATAAATTTAAGTATGTTAATTCTTATTAAACTTCACAAATAATTTATATTGAACGAGTTAGTATTAAGTTAATTTAATAAATTAATACTTTACATTTATCAAACCGTAGACTTCTTCAACTATATATCAGGTAAATATCAAGTTAGATCAATATCAGTTCAGGTTAAAAATAGGTCAGGTTCAAAGCAGGCCGGGTTCAAAACAGGTCGGGTAATAACGGATCTCGGGTCAATTCAGTCGGCTAAAATCGGTTATCTGCCAGGTCGGCTTTGGGTTCGGGTTCGTTTCAGTCGGGCGCGGGTCGGGTTTCAGGTCCATAGTAACAGGTCCAATTCGGGTTCGGGTCGTTTTCAGTCGGACGCAGGTCGGGTTCGGTCACTACAGTAACAGGTCGAATTCAGGTTCGAGTCAACAACAGTCGGTTACAGATCGGGTTCGGGTCATTAAATTTTTAGGTCAAATCAGATTCTGACTCGAGCAGGTTTCAATCGGTTTTCAGGTTGGGTCAGCTTTTTACATCCCTAAGCATAACGACTTGTACTAAAGCAAAGACGAGGAACGTTGAATTGCACCACCTCTAAACAAATAATAAGTTGGGTAGCATGTATTATGACAATATAGAAAAAAGATGTAATGAGCAAGGCATGAATCAATTGAATGCAAATCTTATCTCCTTATTTCCTCTCAATTCTCTTTTGAAATCTCTATTTCTTTACTATTTTCTTTAATTTTGAAGCACAATCCTAACATCGTGCGGATTCCCCTATATTTCTACAAAGGCGCAAAAGCCAAGAAAATGAAGGCACATAAAGATCGAAGAATCAGCCAAAATTCTCATTAACATTTCAAGTGGCCACAAAAACCTTACAAAATGACACAAAAATGAATTCAACAACCAAAGGGTCACTTGTTTACAACCATCGGGGAGTCCTCTAGCGCGTCATCAAAATGGTGGTCCACCTCTGCAACCCGAGAATCATGACCCAACCTCCGAAAGGACAACAACATAAGGGACGAGTTCCTCCGCTATCAAAAAGGGAAGAAACACCATACGGGCGCCCTCCCATAAGAACCCCTCCTATATCACATTCCAGCTGCAGCAGAAGAACATGAGGAGTCCCTAACGCGTCATCAGAATGGTGGTCCACCTCTAGAACCCAAGAATCATAGCCCATGACTTCTGAAGGGACAATTGTATAAGGGAAGGGCTCCTCCGCTACCTCCCTATGTACAAAAGGAAGAATGGTCGTACGAGTGCCCTCCCAAGCCTCCCCTAAGGGATTATAAACATTGAATGAAACCCCTTTCTCCATCACATCTCACCAGCAACTGAGGTCCAAATTACTTACATCTAATGGCCCTATTGCTAATTTGAATGGCACACAAGCGACTACGCGTGTACCTATCAGTATACCGGGCATACCCTTACAACAACGCCTTTGCCCTGCACCTAAGGGTCTTATCCTTTTCCAACCTTGTTTCAAGCTGTTGGGTCCTTTGCCGTAAGCTTCTATCCAACTCATTTTTCCTCCAAAATTTGGGCGAAAGACCTCTCATTCTCCTAGACTTTAGCAACAACCTTCATAGCCGCCTAATTCTTCTTATGGGCCTCCATTTGAGCTGCAGTGCGACCTCTGTGGGTCTTTGCCACTCATTCTTCGGCCTCCCTTCGACCATCAAGAGCCTCTGCTAATGGCTGCCTTAGGGCCACCATCTCATCATTCATCAAGGCGATTTTGTTACCCTCCTCACCAGGGATTTAAAAAGCGTTCGCGGTCGCGTTTCCGGTCGCGTCGCGGTTATTGCGGTTGCAGACATAACGGATACCGTCGCGGTCACTGCGGGTGTCACAGTCGTGAATTTTTTTTAAAATTCACACAATTTGTTTAAAAATATAATAATTATAATTATAACTATAAAGATTTATTTTTAATGATTTTTAGAGGTCTTTCTAAGTGGAAATGGACATATTTAATATAGTTTAAAATTTCAAACAAATAAAAAACTAAAAATCTGGTGATAGAATAGGTCAAGATATATATCAACAATGTAAGCAATAACATAAAAATATGATATGTACAATAATTAAAGCAAACATACCTCATACAAGCTAACTATTTTTTTGCTAGTAAAGTCAACAATCATGTATTCATGGTTTGCCCACGACAAGTTTTACAGAAACAAAGGCATTCATGCATACCCAAGACAAATCATGATCATGTTCATATTCTAATAAAGCAATTGACGAAACAACTACTAAACGTGCAAAACATCAAATAAGCCAACTATTTGATCACATAATGAATTGAAGAATTCAGCAATTATCTCCCCTAAAGAAACCTGCAAACACTTATGTCACATACAAAGTAAAAAAGAAATTACATGCATCATGAACCATTCCAGTTCTACTTCTAGCTCAGCTTTCATCACTTGATTGGAAAAGTAACTAACCTTCTGAAACATGCCAAAATCACATCTTTGTGTTTTCCTGTAGGAAAAACAATCCTACCTACAAACCAATTTGAAACCAATCAAATAAATTAATTAAAATAAAGGAAATTTAGTTAACTAAATGACATAAAAAATAGATTCTTTTAATAAGCAAAACATACCTTAGAAATGGGGTAATATGCCTAGTGGTGGTTTCACCAATTAGTCGAATAGCGAGGAAGATCATATCCTTCACCTCCACTTGCACCTTCATCTTCACCTTCACAGTGGCTTGATCTTTGTGGTCTTTGTCCAAAAATATATCCAAAAAAGGTAACATTTTCACCTTGATTTTCAAATACTTGAGAAGGAGGATATATTTGAGGAGGAGGATACATATGAGGTGGAGGGTACATTTGAGGTTGATATGGCATACCGTAATTAGGAAACGGTGGATAATAGCCATGTGGAGGTTGAAAATGTGAAGATTGTCCCGGACCCGATGGATAAAAACCATGAGTGCTAGTAGATGAATCAATATACCCAGGGTTACTAGAAGTCGATCTCCTACCAGAAGTACGAATTTTGACGCCTTTCCCTTTTTCTTTTGATCGAGCTCTGGGTTCACTTCTATCTCTACTACCACTAGGTGCAGCATGCATATTTCCACCAAATTTTGATGTGTAACGAAAATGTCCACCAGCGGAACTAGTCCCATATTCTTCTCCATGCCATTGCCAACCAGAAGATCTAATTTCACCTTGATCACCACTTCCTTTATCATCATCATAATTTGGACTTAAATTGCCACCATCTAGTCCATCACCACCACTTTGACTAGGTGTAGCACTAGAACTTGAATCAGTTAAATTTTGTTGTTGAGGTTGATCAACAACATTGATTTCATCATCTGAGGTATCCACAGGAAACATACCGGCATTTTCACCATCTAGCAGTGGGTTCTCTTTCTCCTGAAGCCATTTTGATAGTGGATCGACATCTTCAAAGATGTGATCAAGGCTGATAGGATTGTAACTGGTGTTTATAGCATCATTGCTCATTCTTTGTTGATGCCTCATTTTAAGTCTCATATTATAATATGTAAACACCAGTGTCTCAAGCTTTTTATACTTCAACATGTTTCTTGCTTTGGTGTGAATATAGCTGAATGTACTCCAGTTTCGTTCGCAATTGATACAAAAATTGTTTGACTTAGCACTTTAATTGCTAATCGTTGTAATTCAGGAGTGCATGTGCCATATATCATCCACCACTCAGCTGCATAAAATTATTTAAATTTCAAACTAACATAAAAATGTACCATATAATTAAATAATATAAATTAAATAATTTAATTAAATATTTACCCGGATTCATTTGACTCCAAGCTCTTTGTGCTTGTGGAGTACCAAATGTCTCGTGTTTACCTTGAAATGTTTACAACTGCATAAATAAAAGATTGAGTAAAAATAAGAAAAACAATTCAATTTCAAATTATTTAGCTAAGTTACAAATAATAGTACTTGAATCGAATCTAACCTGATTAACCATTCTGATTTGGTTATCAATAGAAGGTTCTAATATTTCAATCACTGATCTTGTACCTTCTAATGTTTCCATCAATACATTGTAAGAATGCTCCACCCCGAATTGAAATTGAGGATTGAGAAAATAACCTAATCATAATAAAATAATATAAGATCTATAACTTAAAATAATAAAATAAAAAACAACTCTTAATTATATGAAACATTTCATCTTACCAGCTGAATGCAAGTCGGAATGCATGAAATTCCATCTATTGTCAATAATTCTTTCATACTCGGTGGAATATCGACAATTTTCCTTAATTGCTCTTTTGGCTCTATCAATAGCCTCATAAATAAAGCCCATTGTTGGTTTCTCATCGCTATCCACAAGTCTTAAAACTTTTACTAAGGGCTCGTAAACTTTTATAATGTCAACGGCTTTTTTCCAAAAGTCATTTCCCAAAACAATTTTTTTTGCTTCATAAGCAGTCCCTGACTTTTGTTGTCCCCATTTTGATTCTTTGAATTCCTATAAATTCATAAGGGAAAAAAATCAATAATATAATTAACTTATTTGAAAATTGAAACTAATAAAATCATTACATGTAATATTCAAATAACTTTATTAACTATTTATAAAATACTGACCTTTGTGTTAAACATTTCTCTAAGACCTTGCTTTTGCCTTGTTATCTCCTCCAGCTGAATGAAATGAGTAGCAAATCGAGTGAGAGCAGGTCGAAGAATTTGCTTACCGTTGGTATACTTCTTCATTAAATCAAAGGTCCAAATATGATTGTATATGAAGCAAGTAACTTTCTTCGCCTCCTCTAATACTTTTGCTACACTGAATTTTTTTCCAATATCCTCAAGGCATAAATCTAAACAGTGAGCTGCACATGAGGTCCAATAAAGGTGTTTTCTTTTCGACATTATTTTTTTCCAGCGGCTTTCATTGCAGCCTCATTGTTAGTCGCTATTTGAACAATGAATTCTTCTCCAATCTCTTCAATAACTTTATCTAACAGGTTGTAGTAGAATTCAGCATCTCTACTACGAACGCTAGAGACATCAACAGATTTCCAAAAAATAGTTCCTCTGCTGCAATAAACAAGGAAGTTGATGATGTGCATTTGATTTAAACTATTGGTCCAACCATCACACATCAGAGTTGCACCCAATTGTTTCCAATGCGTCTTCATTCCATCTACCCATGTACGAATTTGTTCATACTCCGATGCCAAATACACATAAGAAACCTCATAAGGTGTTGGAAGCTTCACACCTTTTCCAACTTCCATTGATACTTGAATTAGGTTATACAACCATGGCGAACTTGCTAATTGAAAAGGAAGTCAGTCATATATTAAAAATTTAGAGACCGCTTCACCCATCTTTTTACGCAAAGTCTTTAAAATAGACTCACTAACCTTTGGTTGTCTCAAGCTTTTGCTTTTAACCAATTCAGGAATAGTCCCCCTTAAATTAAATTCAAACTCACTTGGGGTGGATCTTTCTCCACGATATCCTCCAACTGATCCATGAGAAGAAGACCGTCCTTCTTCATAAATATTAACTCAACCACTTGTACTTCGTCTGAATTCTTCTCTTCAGTGCCACTCGTGTTGCGATTGAATACTTTCTCGAGTGGCTTGTCTCATAGCAGAAACATCATCAATGAATTCATCATTATCCTCTCCTCTTAATTGTGACAAGAATTCATTTGTTATCCTCTTTTTATCCATTTTCTTTTCCTTGGCTTCTTTGAGCAATTTCATAATACTTTCTCTAACAATACATGTAATCAAATAAATATAATTCACACTATTAAATATCAATTATGTATAATCTCTATTGTTGAAATAATAACATTTAAAGTTAATTGTAAAATATATGTGTTAAAATATTATAAAGTATAAGTGTATAACATACCAGTGACATTAGGCACGGTGCAACTTCACCGGTTTTATGAGCAATGTGCTCTTTAAATCGTGTTATGCCTCCTTTCGTAACTTTGCCACAAAGTTTACAAACAACATTTCCTCTTGAATTTGGAACCGGATCTCCAAAGTGCCAACCTATATCTTTGCTCGGTGCACTCTCCAATCCTTCGGTCGGGAACTTGTCCGTACATGGTGGCATACTTCAATTTCAATAAAAATCTAATATATGTTCATATTTGGAATTGAATTTTCTATATTCATAAACAATAATCATAAAGTTAAATAAAAAACTAATATATTTTTATAATTGATTAATTAGTACTAAATTAAATGAAAACTAAGACTAAGTTTAAATTGTATGAATTTAAAAATTTTAATTAAATAATTGGAATTAGGATATATAACTAAAGTGAATGAAAAATTGAAAACTAAAATCTATGCAAAATCAGGATAACAATCTAACATTAAGGACCAAATACATAATAATCCATAAAAATCCCTACTTTACCTTTTCTTTTATCTTTCACGATGCAGTTTCAAATTGAAACTTTCTTCTCTGCTTCTCACCCTTTCAAGTTTCACGATCACCTTCTCTGCTTCTCACTTCAAAATCTCAAGTGGATTGAAGGTTTGTAAAATGCAAACAAACCACTCGGCTCGGCCGTTCAACCTCAAGTCCTCAACGGCCTTAGCAGTTAGCAGTAGCACGACACCACCGGCGATGAAGCTCAACAGTCAGTCAACACTGTGACTTGTGAGAGAGGCCATATTCACTTCTTCTCTCTATTTTTCTTAGAAATCTCAACCCTCTCTGTTTTTCTTCACTTTCTTTATCTCTTTGCTTTGAAATTTGGTTTGGTCTGTGACTGAGAAAGAGATAAAGATTAGAGACTATTGTTTTGATTTTCAATTCAACTTCTATTACTTTTTATTTTTTCAATTTCTTTTTCCTTTTCTCATAGTCACGAGTCATGTCTTTTGCAGGGGAATAGATTCCCTATTTTGTCGGTAGTGTAATATGTTGAAAGCAGAGGTTTTTTCTGCATTTTTTTCATTTCTTCTTCAATCGCGCATGGTAACGGGGATAACGTCCGTTATCGCCGCGACAGCCATCAACACCGTTATATTGCGTCTGCGACTGGCCGTTATGGTCGTGAATCTGTTTCCCACCGTTATTTTCCCTTATAGCGGTTTCGGACGGTGGCGCGACCACGATTTCGCGGCCGCTATTGCGTTAGCGTTCCGCAATTTGAATCCCTGCTCCTCACCAAGCTCCTTTGCCCGGGAAGCCATCTTCTTGCTTCCGAGCACAAACTAGTTTCTCGTATCTTTTTTGAAGGTGATCTCGACTCCCCTATCGTGAGATATCGTTAGATAGACGATCTATCTCCTCCTCTTTCGTTTGTTTAGTCTAACCATGCACGTACCAAGAGGACTACATTTCTTTCACATTAGGATTAGTGATTGTGATGTTTAGCTTGGTGGCGTAGTGATACTTTTTTTATGTAGAGTTTGATATCATAGGTTCTAATTCAGGCAAGTGTTGGACCTAAACGTGAAAGGCGTTCTTTTCGATGTTAGAGTTATTGTTGCTTGAGATGTTATTTTACGGTGCTATATATATATTCTATGTGTTGGTGTTTTACACCTTATGTAATTGTTTATATGCATTATGGCTTGTATGGTTGACATCACATGCATACGATTTTATAATGTGTTTTAATAATGACTTATGGAACATTTGATTTATGAAACATCGGATTTACGAAACTATGATTTACATATTCATAGACTATGACTTATGAAGTATGTTTATAGAATATCGGATTTAGGGAATTGTGTTTATGAAATTTGAGTTTTAAACATCATACATGAGCATGAGTTGGGATTTGTCTTCCATATACGTAGACCCTAACTGTTACTGTACTTGGAGGATCTCCAGTTCAGCAACCATGAACCTTGTCTCTGTCAAACTTGAGCCAAACTGATCTTCAAGTTGTTGATCCTTCATGGTGACACATGTGGTTCTCGGACGAGTGGAAGATGCTTGATAAACACCTTGGCCTGCATGCTAAAAGAGAGACTATTCGTGAATACAATAGCATTCATGAACATCAAGACACACTTTACAAAATTGGTTTGTCTTTATACAACAGACTACTTCAATAAAGGAGAAAAAACCTTCTTCAATGTCGGCAAACCTCCGTAAAATCACAAGGAGCTGTCTTTTCCGTCGATGCAAGCTTTGTGAGTTCAACAACATCCTCCTTTCTTTCTGACCACTTGGTAGCTTTCTACAAGACAGATGGTGTTTCTACAAAAGCACATATTCATCACAAATACATACTAATAGGCTATTAATTGAATTTGTTCTAACATACAAGCTCTAATCGGCACACGTTCAATGGTTGAAACCCTTATTGACAACTCAAAATGGTCAAATATTGTTTAAGGTTTGTGTGTTATCTTTCTTACAATTGTCATAAGCATCATTTTCTTTTCTACAAAGAAAAAATGAACATGACTCTTTCAAAGTACTTTATTCTCTTACCCCTTACCTTAGTGCACTAACATCAGTCCTAAAAGAATTACACTCCTAAAAATGAAGGAATTTACTTCATCTTCCGTGATAGTTTGGATGTACCAATTACATTTAGGGCCGTAAATGAGATGAGACAAAGCACGAGCTACTTGAGTTCGACTCGGTCAAAACTCAACTTAGTTGGACTTGACTCGAGCTCGAATTCGGCTCGAGTTTTTAACAAGTCGAGCCGAACTACTTCATACCCGACTCGAAAAACTCACGAGCTACTCAAAAATATAATATACTAATTTTTTATTTTTAAAATTTAAAATCTAAAATCTTAAACCTAAACCATAAACAAAAAAATCAGCATATTATATTTAAAATATTGGACTAAAGTTTAAAAATTATAAAGTAGAAGGGGTCAATTGTGGATTAAATAAAAATTTTGAGGACTAAATTGAACAAAAATATCAGCATGTTAAAAATATTGGACTAATTTATAAAAACTAGAAAGAAATTGAGGTTAATTTCGGTTTAAATAAAGATTTTTTGGACTGAATTGAACAAAAGTATAATTATATTTAAAATATTAGACTAAATTATAAAAATTAGAAAGAAATTGGGGTAAATTTCAGGTTAAAATGATTTTTTGACTAAATTGAACAAAAATATGATTATATTTAAATATTAGAGTAAATTATAAAGAAATGTGGGTCAATTTCGGGTAAATAGAGATTTTATGACTAAATTGAACAAAAAATATAATTATATTTAAAATATTAGACTAAATTATAAAAATTATAAAGTAATAGAGATCAATTGTGGGATAAATAAAGATTTTAATGACAAAATTGAACAAAAATATCAGAATATTAAAAATATTGGACTAATTTATAAAAATTATAAAGTAGTAGGGGTCAATTGTGGGTTAAATAAAAATTTTGTGGACTAAATTTAACAAAAACATTAGAATATTAAAAATATTGAACTAATTTATAAAAATTAGAAAGAAATTTAAGTCAATTCGGATTAAATAAAGATTTTAAGACTAAATTGAATAAAAATAAAAATTGTACAAACTTAACGTGCAATTTACCCCATTAAAATAAGTCAGCTGATTTTTTTGTTTGTTAGTGACACATGGCACGTTCTGATTGATCAACAATTTTTTTTAAACGGGAGTTAACAACAAGGGCCAACTGAGGTCACAATTTAAAATTTAGGGGATAAAACATTCCAAAAAAAGACTTTAAGGGGCAGTTTAGTATTTTGTGTATAGTTCAAAGGCCAAACGAGAATGTACATTTCAAAATCGTAGAGAGGAGCTAAATCTAGTTCTTGCGCAACAGTTTATCTTCCTATAGCAATTTCTTTGGCTCCTTCAATAGTTTTTCTTCTTTAGACATTTTTTTAATCCTCATTTTCTTGTTGCTGGGAAAAAAGTAATCAAAAAATAACTAAATCATAAAAACTGGATTGAAATCAAGATTGAAGAGAGAAGACCCTAAAAAACCATCAATTAATGACATATGCAGGTCCAGATCTATCAGAAGCCAAATGGCACAAAGTGATCTTTCATCCCTTAATAGGGTTTTGTATCACAAGCAAATCATTGCTCCACATGTTACGATTATGTCCCTGCATCGAATATTACGCTTGGAGTTACTCACCTCAGAAGAGTTTAGTAGTAAAAGGGACTCGCTTTTGCATGCAGATCGACGTATCCTCGACATCGGTGAAACTCGATATCTTTTGCAGCCGTAACACCTTAAAACTCGGCTTAGTCGGAATTAGGTTCCGATGATCGAAAATCCTACACCGAAAAATCAAATTATTGCATTGACCTTTGACCAAGTGGTCAATTGTTCAAGTATTGAACCCTAATTAAGCATTGATATTGATTAAGAACCTTATTAAATACATTGAAACTTGCTTGGTGGCTAAATTATAAAAATTAAAACTTTAGAGGAAAAAGAATAAAAAGTTGAGGGACTAACCTTGCAATTAACTCATCTCCAAGCTTAATCACCACTTACGTGGATGTTAAAAAATGACTTTCTTCAATACAGGGAAAGCTACAATGCTAATAATAATTAAAAGAATAAAGTAAAGAAACATACTAGGTTAGCTTTCTTCAACCTAGCATCTTCATCATCTTCTACCTCCATGATCTTCTTCATTAAAGCAAGCACCTCCCTACCTTTAAGCTAGTACCTCTATTGTTTCTAATTCAAAGCTCAAGCTTTCTTCGGTTTATTGATTTCATCGTATAACCCTCAATTCAGTAAGTGTGAAACCAAAATTGATTTTGATATAACATTTAAACTTATGGACTAATTTGCAAAACAATAAATTTTTAAGTACTCCTTAAAGTCTCACTATTGACAAGTCTTTTAAACAAAATAATATCTCAAGACAAATTGTTCTTAAAATGATAAATATTTCTAAGTCTTTTCCTATGTGTTTTCAAGCCAAACTACACCAAAACGCCCAGGCGTATCGATTCGGTTTTTAGCCACTAGAATTTTAATGGACATAGTGTACCGATACGGTATTACCCCGTATCAATACGATATTCATCTAGGCAACACTTTCAATGATACCGTACCGATACGCTTTGCAACCGTATCGATACGATAAGCTTATCTTTGCAAAAATTTTTGCATTTAATTTTCGACCGTTGACTTGTCAATTAGTTGGTATCCCAATACTTAAATTACCGTTATACCGTACTGATACACTAAGTATGCGTATCGATACGCTTTTTATGAAAACAAAACTTGGGATTTCGGTGAGCAAATCCAATATTGATACGCTTTTTATGAACGACATGCTCAAAAAGATGAAGGAGGTAAGTGGGTTGATTTTAAGCTTTATAGATCCATTATAGGTTCTTTGCTTTACCTTACCGCAAGTAGATCGTATATCATGTTTAGTGTTTGCTTGTGTGCTAGGTTTCAAGCTAGTCCTAGAGAATCACACTTAGTTGCCATTAAGAGAATTTTTAGATACCTTAGAGAGACACCTAACTTAGGCCTTTGGTATCCTAAAGATTCCTCCTTTAGCCTTCATGCTTATTCGGATGCGGATTATGGTAGGTGTAAGATAGATAAGAAAAGTACCTCCGGGACATGCCAATTTTTAGGTAGTATGCTCGTATCTTGGTTCTCTAAGAAACAAAATAGCGTAGCCTTATCTACCACCGAAGCAGAGTACATATCCTTAGGGAGTTGTTGTGCTCAAGTCCTTTGGATGAAACAACAACTCTTAGATTAAGGAGCTGTCTTTTCCGTCGATGCAAGCTTTGTGAGTTCAGCAACATCCTCCTTTCTTTCTGACCACTTGGTAGCTTTCTACAAGACAGATGGTGTTTCTACAAAAGCGCATATTCATCACAAATACATACTAATAGGCTATTAATTGAATTTGTTCTAACATACAAGCTCTAATCGGCACACGTTCAATGGTTGAAACCCTTATTGACAACTCAAAATGGTCAAATACTGTTTAAGGTTTGTGTGTTATCTTTCTTACAATTGTCATAAGCTTCATTTTCTTTTCTTCAAAGAAAAAATGAACACGACTCTTTCAAAGTACTTTATTCTCTTACCCTACCTTAGTGCACTAACATCAGTCCTAAAAGAATTACACTCCTAAAAATAAAGGAATTTACTTCATCTTCCGTGATAGTTTGGATGTACCAATTACATTTAGGGCCGTAAATGAGATGAGACAAAGCACGAGCTACTTGAGTTCGACTCGGTCCAAACTCAACTTAGTTGGACTTGACTCGAGTTTGAATTCGGCTCGAGTTTTTAATGAGCCGAGCCGAGCTACTTCATACTCGACTCGAAAAACTCACGAGCTACTCAAAAATATAATATACTATTTTTTATTTTTAAAATTTAAAATTTAAAATTTAAAATCTAAAATCTTAAACCTAAACCCTAAACAAAAAAACATCAGCATATTATATTTAAAATATTGGACTAAAGTTTAAAAATTATAAAGTAGAAGGGGTCAATTGTGGATTAAATAAAAATTTTGAGGACTAAATTGAACAAAAATATCAGCATATTAAAAATATTGGACTAATTTATAAAAACTAGAAAGAAATTGAGCTTAATTTCGGTTTAAATAAAGATTTTTTGGACTAAATTGAACAAAAGTATAATTATATTTAAAATATTAGACTAAATTATAAAAATTAGAAAGAAATTGGGGTAAATTTCAGGTTAAAATTGATTTTTTGACTAAATTGAACAAAAATATGATTATATTTAAATATTAGAGTAAATTATAAAGAAATATGGGTCAATTTCGGGTAAATAGAGATTTTATGACTAAATTGAACAAAAAATATAATTATATTTAAAATATTGGACTAAATTATAAAAATTATAAAGTAATAGAGATCAATTGTGGGATAATTAAAGATTTTAATGACAAAATTGAACAAAAATATCAGAATATTAAAAATATTAGACTAATTTATAAAAATTATAAAGTAGTAGGGGTCAATTGTGGGTTAAATAAAAATTTTGTGGACTCAATTTAACAAAAACATTAGCATATTAAAAATATTGAATTAATTTATAAAAATTAGAAAGAAATTTAAGTCAATTCGGATTAAATAAATATTTTTAAGACTAAATTGAATAAAAATAAAAATTGTACAAACTTAACGTGCAATTTCCCCCTTTAAAATAAGTCAGCTGATTTTTTTTGTTTGTTAGTGACACGTGGCACGTTCTGATTGATCAACAATTTTTTTTAAACGGGAGTTAACAACAAGGGCCAACTGAGGTCACAATTTAAAATTTAGGGGATAAAATGTTCCAAAAAAAGACTTTAAGGGGCAGTTTAGTATTTTGTGTATAGTTCAAAGGCCAAACGAGAATGTACATTTCAAAATCGTAGAGAGGAGCTAAATCTAGTTCTTGCGCAACAGTTTATCTTCCTATAGCAATTTCTTTGGCTCTTTCAATAGTTTTTCTTCTTTAGACATTTTTCTAATCCTCATTTTCTTGTTGCTGGGAAAAAAGTAATCAAAAAATAACTAAATCATTAAAATTAGATTGAAATCAAGATTGAAGAGAGAAGACCCTAAAAAACCATCAATTAATGACATATGCAGGTCCAGATCTATCAGGAGCCAAATCGCACAAAGTGATCTTTCATCCCTTAACAGGGTTTTGTATCACAAGCAAATCATTGCTCCACATGTTACGATTATGTCCCTGCATCGAATATTACGCTTGGAGTTACTCACCTCAGAAGAGTTTAGTAGTAAAAGGGACTCGCTTTTGCATGCAGATCGACGTATCCTCGACATCGGTGAAACTCGATATCTTTTGCAGCCGTAACACCTTAAAACTCGACTTAGTCGGAATTAGGTTCTTACGATCGAAAATCCTACACCGAAAAATCAAATTATTGCATTGACCTTTGACCAAGTGGTCAATTGTTCAAGTATTGAACCCTAATTAAGCATTGATATTGATTAAGGACCTTATTAAATACATTGAATCTTGCTTGGTGGCTAAATTATAAAAATTAAAACTTTAGAGGAAAAATAATAAAAAGTTGATGGACTAACCTTGCAATTAACTCATCTCCAAGCTTAATCACCACTTACGTGGATGTTAAAAAATGGCTTTCTTCAATACAAGAAAAGCTACAATGCTAATAATAATTAAAAGAATAAAGTAAAGAAACATACTTGGTTAGCTTTCTTCAACCTAGCATCTTCATCATCTTCTACCTCCGTCATCTTCTTCCTTAAAGCAAGCACCTCCCTACCTTTAAGCTAGTACCTCTATTGTTTCTAATTCAAAGCTCAAGCTTTCTTCGGTTTATTGATTTCATCGTATAACCCTCGATTCAGTAAGTGTGAAACCAAAATTGATTTTGATATAACATCTAAACTTATGGACTAATTTGCAAAACAATAAATTTTTAAGTACTCCTTAAAGTCTCACTATTGACAAGTCTTTTAAACAAAATAATATCTCAAGACAAATTGTTCTTAAAATGATAAATATTTCTAAGTCTTTTCTTATGTGTTTTCAAGCCAAACTACACCAAAACGCCCAGGCGTATCGATACGGTTTTTAGCCACTGGAATTTTAATGGACATAGTGTACCGATACGGTATTACCCCGTATCGATACGATATTCATCTGGGCAACACTTTCAATGATACCGTACCGATACGCTTTGCAACCGTATCGATACGATAAGCTTATCTTTGCAAAATCTTTGCATTTAATTTTCGACCGTTGACTTGTCAATTAGTTGGTATCCCAAGATTTAAATTACCGTTATACCGTACCAATACGCTAAGTATGCGTATTGATACGCTTTTTATGAAAACAAAACTTGGGATTTCGGTGAGCAAATCCATTATTGATACGCTTTTTATGAACGACATGCTCAAAAAGATGAAGGAGGTAAGTGGGTTGATTCTAAGCTTTATAGATCCATGATAGGTTCTTTGCTTTACCTTACCGCAAGTAGACTAGATATCATGTTTAGTGTTTGCTTGTGTGCTAGGTTTCAAGCTAGTCCTAGAGAATCACACTTAGTTGCCATTAAGAGAATTTTTAGATACCTTATAGAGACACCTAACTTAGGCCTTTGGTATCCTAAAGATTCCTTCTTTAGCCTTCATGCTTATTCGGATGCGGATTATGGTGGGTGTAAGATAGATAAGAAAAGTACCTCCGGGACATGCCAATTTTTAGGTAGTATGCTCGTATCTTGGTTCTCTAAGAAACAAAATAACGTAGCCTTATCTACAACCGAAGCGGAGTACATATCCTTAGGGAGTTGTTGTGCTCAAGTCCTTTGGATGAAACAACAACTCTTAGATTAAGGAGATGTCTTTTCCGTCGATGCAAGCTTTGTGAGTTCAACAACATCCTCCTTTCTTTCTGACCACTTGGTAGCTTTCTACAAGACAAATGATGTTTCTACAAAAGCGCATATTCATCACAGATACATACTAATAGGCTATTAATTGATTTTGTTCTAACATACAAGCTCTAATCGGCACACGTTCAATGGTTGAAACCCTTATTGACAACTCAAAATGGTCAAATATTGTTTAAGGTTTGTGTGTTATCTTTCTTACAATTGTCATAAGCTTCATTTTCTTTTCTTCAAAGAAAAAATGAACATGACTCTTTCAAAGTACTTTATTCTCTTACCCTACCTTAGTGCACTAACATCAGTCCTAAAAGAATTACACTCCAAAAAATGAAGGAATTTACTTCATCTTCCGTGATAGTTTGGATGTACCAATTACATTTAGGGCCGTAAATGAGATGAGACAAAGCACGAGCTACTTGAGTTCGACTCGGTCAAAACTCAACTTAGTTGGACTTGACTCGAGCTCGAATTTGGCTCGAGTTTTTAACGAGCCGAGCCGAGCTACTTCATACCAACTCGAAAAACTCACGAGCTACTCAAAAATATAATATATTAATTTTTTTATTTTTAAAATTTAAAATCTAAAATCTTAAACCTAAACCCTAAACAAAAAACATCAGCATATTATATTTAAAATATTGGACTAAGTTTAAAAATTATAAAGTAGAAGGGGTCAATTGTGGATTAAATAAAAATTTTGAGGACTAAATTGAACAAAAATATCAGCATGTTAAAAATATTGGACTAATTTATAAAAACTAGAAAGAAATTGAGGTTAATTTCGGTTTAAATAAAGATTTTTTGGACTGAATTGAACAAAAGTATAATTATATTTAAAATATTAGACTAAATTATAAAAATTAGAAAGAAATTGGGATAAATTTCATGTTAAAAATGATTTCTTGACTAAATTGAACAAAAATATTATTAAATTTAAATATTAGAGTAAATTATAAAGAAATATGGGTCAATTTCGGGTAAATAGAGATTTTATGACTAAATTGAACAAAAAATATAATTATATTTAAAATATTAGACTAAATTATAAAAATTATAAAGTAATAGAGATCAATTGTGGGATAAATAAAGATTTAATGACAAAATTGAACAAAAATATCAGAATATTAAAAATATTTGACTAATTTATAAAAATTATAAAGTAGTAGGGGTCAATTGTGGGTTAAATAAAAATTTTATGGACTAAATTTAACATAAACATTAGCATATTAAAAATATTGAACTAATTTATAAAAATTAGAAAGAAATTTAAGTCAATTCGGATTAAATAAAGATTTTTAAGACTAAATTGAATAAAAATAAAAATTGTACAAACTTAATGTGCAATTTACCCCTTTAAAATAAGGCAGCTGATTTTTTGTTTGTTTGTTAGTGACACATGGTACGTTTTGATTGATCAACATTTTTTTAAACGAGAGTTAACAACAAGGGCCAACTGAGGTCACAATTTAAAATTTAGGAGATAAAACGTTTTAAAAAAAGATTTTAAAGGGCAGTTTAGTATTTTGTGTATAGTTCAAAGGCCAAACGAGAATGTACATTTTAAAATCGTAGAGAGGAGCTAAATCTAGTTCTTGCGCAACAGTTTATCTTCCTATAGCAATTTCTTTAGCTCCTTCAATAGTTTTTCTTCTTTAGACATTTTTTTAATCCTCATTTTCTTGTTGCTGGGAAAAAAGTAATCAAAAAATAACTAAATCATAAAACCTGGATTGAAATCAAGATTGAAGAGAGAAGACCCTAAAAAACCATCAATTAATGAAAAAGAAAACAAAAAAAAAAGAAGGAAGAGAGTACATGGATGGGTATAGGCTATGAACCCTTCGACGATTCTAACGTTTAACACGGCGTCGGTTAATTTTTTATGATAAAATGATGGGGTAAATGTTCTTAATGGTCTAGCGACGGATGTTGTGGGCAGCGGTGTGATAATCGGCGACGAAATCAAGTTAAATTGAGATTTGAGTTTTGAGTGTTAGAAAAATTTTAAATTTTGGGGCTAATTTTTAAAATAAAGAAAATAATTGTTTATTAATTTTTTTATTTGTTTTTAAATATAATTTTAGAATTTTAAGAAGCTGTGTCATTTAATGGTAAATATTAACAGACATTGACGGCGGGCACCTATTCGAGTAACATTAAAAACGTTAGGCACTTATTTGGCCCGAAAAATACTTTAGGTATCTATCTAAAAAAATTGTATAGTTTAGACACTTATTTCTCACTTAAGCCATTAAATATATGTAAAAAGAAAGAAAAAAAGAGTAAGGTATTAACACACACATCGTATTTGAATTCTCACTTGCATGAACAAAAGTATGTTTATGTTCGTTTATTTAATTTTAATTAAAAAAATACGAACAACTAAACGAACATAATTTCTTATCCGTGTTCGTTTGTTAAAGAATGTAGCTTGTTCGTTCGTTAAAATGGTAAACGAACATAAAATGACATGTGAATAAATTTAAACGAACAAACATGTGAATAAATTTATTTTTAAAAAATTATAATACTTTTGTATGAAAAACAACAAATATAAATGGATATATCTGAATAAATTTAAACGAACATAAACGAACAAACATAAATGAACATATTACCGAACATTCACGAACGTAAATGAACGAACGAGACCTTTATTTGTGTTCGTTTATTTAATTAAACGAACAAAAAAATATTGTCATATTAGTTTGTTTAGTAAATAAACGAACTTTTTGTCGAAACGATTCGCTAAATGTTTAGTTCGTTTACAACCCTAACTTTAAAATTATTCTAAAGTGAATCTTAATCTTTATAAAATTTGATTATAATTATTACTATTTACATTTACATCATTCGTACCTATAATTTTGATTGTGCTTGTAACTTGAGAAAAAATAGTATACGAATTCTTTTGAACCTAAAGAGAGTAATTATGGAATGTAATGTTCCAAGCACACAAAGGAAACACACCCGAGATTCACTAATTGGTTGGTCTAATGATTAAAGATATTCATACTATTCTATTTTGAATGAGTTTAAATTTTCATATAGAAATATAATACATTCATAATTAATTAAAAAGAAAAAGAAAACACCCGCCATTAACTGATTAGCAAGTGTTGAGTGCCGTCTTGTAGGTCAACACATTGCTATCAAATATTCACATATCAATACATCCCTGGATTAGGGGTGAGCGTTCGATCGAGTCGAGTCGATTCGAGTCAAAAAATTTCGAGTTATTCGAGTTGACGAGTCATATTTTACAACTCAAACTTTATTTGAAATTTTTTCAATTCGAGTCGAGTTTAAGAAATTCGAGTCGAGTCGAGTTTTCGAGTTCCTATAAAAATTTAACTGTAATTATTTATCATGTTATAGTAGGGTTTGATTCCAATTTAAACTCATTTCTCTAATTATATAAGATATGCACATATATATTTTTTCACATGTGGCAATATTTCTTCATATTTTTATATATCAGTATATATATATTATAAAAAATAGAGGGACTCGTCTCGAACTTAAAAATAAATCTACTAATTGCTAAAAATTTCGAGTTATTCGAATTTCCATTTTACAACTCAAACTTTATTTGAAATTTTTTCGAGTTATTCGAGTTTGTGAAATTTCGAGTCGAGTCAAGACGAGTCGAGTATTTTTGCCTCGAGTCGAGTCGAGTTATTCGATTTTTTCGAGTCAAGTCGAGTTTTGCTCACCCCTACCCTGGATGGCCAAAATACCACGATGAGCAGAACTCAACCAATCTAAAATTTATTGAAAAATAATTCAGATTAAACAATTATATTATTATTATTATTATTATTATTATTATTATTATTATTATATTAAATTTTTACTGAATCTTGGCTTTAAAACAAAATTTTAAGGATATAATTTGAAAATCTAAGCCACAATTGTTAAAAAAATAGTTATCAAATGTAAAAATATAGTGTCAGTATTTCAATTCCGCATAGTCAACAAGAAACGTCATCATTAGTCAACTGATGATTTTTATAAAATAAAAAAACAATCATTTTAATAAACAAAAGAAAGGTTAAGGATTAAATTGCTTTAAAAATATGGACTAGAATGATTGTTCAATCAAATGTTAAAGCACAAATTTGATGGAATTGATAAAATATCCACACAGGTAAAACATACCTGCATAGGGTCTCACCAAGTGGAATGGATGAAATTCCAAGTGTTGTATTATGTTGTAAGTTTAATCTGATCTCCCTTTGCGATTCATCAAATCGTGATAATATAAAAGCACACACGTTGGCTGGCCAAGAATGCAGAAAATGAACCAGAATATCATATTCCCCACCTGCCATTACCAAGAATCCAAAAACAAACATTCACCTTCACATATACCAATTAAATGAATATATCCGAATTCTAAATTACTCCACAAACTTCAAAATCTTCTAATTGAATCTCAAAGAATGAATATCATATCAGCTTAGGTATTAAACGTATGCTTGAATCATACGCATAACATATTTGAAACACATGTACTTACTTGCTGTATGGGCAAGTTAAAAAAGAAGAGATTGGCAATTAAACTTTCGGGAGGCTTTTTTTTAATAGGTCGGATACAAGTTGTTCATCACTTATTTTAAATATGTTCCGAGTCAAATCCGAACTAACATTTAAAGACTTGACTGATATGATGCTAGTACTCTGAGGAGTCAATTAGAATATTTTGAAGTTCAGGTAGGATATCAGAAGAAATTAACCCTTAAAAAAGGAAACATACCATTGAGCTCCTAAACTTGTTTTGTATGTAACTTGTGATCAAGACCAAGGGAACCTGATAAAATATTTTGAAAAGAAAGATTTTCATAAATCTCAGATCTGATATTAGTTGTTAAGTGATAATCGGTCTTCATTTTGCCGAGAAACAAGAATATGTTCCGTACCTGAATCATGATGCCAATGAAAGCCCAGAACTCGAACAAGTGACAAGGAACAGCAATGCAGAGCTGTAATGGAGTAAACACAATTAGGAAACGATACAAGAGAAAAATCAAAACGCAAAATGTATTCTCATATGGGGATGAAATTAAAATAGAAAACATTCTCGGTATAAAGCATAAACTGAGATTCAATCATAGAAACCTCAATACTAGCCTTAGAAAAACAAGTAACTGAACTTAAGCCATTTTGAAAAGGTTGTGCAATATTGTCAATTAGCAAAGCTGTGTGGGCTAATTACGATCCTGCATAACGTACTGTATGGTTTATCAGAACCAGTGATGTTGAAACTTCAGCATCAACAGAAATTAAGATACGGTATACTTGTTACGACAAGGTAGTTTATCCACTCTGCAACAAAATAATATCTGCTTCTGAATAAACTAATATGTAAACTGTATACTCTTTTATCCACATTGGCTGTCCTATGCTTTAGTTCCGTTGCGTGGAAAAGAAACATAGGAAAGAACATGGCCTCAACTCTCTTTTCTTTCTGTTTCCTCTGAGTTGCCAGGTATCCACAATAAGATAAAAATAAGCAAAATAGTTTCGGAAGTGATCGGTCAGGCTGGTTGGGAAAAATTGGTATCACTTGTTATGAATAACACTAGTCAAGTTTTCATGGTGAAATGATAGACAATCAAGTGTAAAAAGAGAAAAGGTAATGGTTGATGCATACCTAGAGCAGTAGTACTTAAGCATATTTGACAACCAATAATGCAAGTTAAATTAAGTAAACTATTAGAATCACAACTCTCTTCTCCGTCAACATGATTAAAAAGAATAGAGACTTGGGTGAAAATACATACCTCATGAAATACAGCAGAAACCAAGAAGGAAATAATAATGGCTACTCCCTGAACAAGGACAACAAAACAATATATACATTTATAACATGAAGTAAAAAAAACATGACCATTGAGAATAAATAACAACAGGATAACAGCACGCCTGATGGAAGGTAGTCATATTTCCCTCAGTAGAAAACTAGAGGGCTACAATAAATCATAACTAAAACACTGAAGTGTCCAGACATGAGAATTCACCTTGGGTATACCGTTCCTTAAGCATGGCAAATAGATATGGCGGACCATCCATTTATGAACCGGCTGTAATCATTTCAAATTCAGTCAGCAATGGAAATTGTATATCTTTCCTTCTTACTGTAAAAAAGGAAATTGGGAAAAAAAGGGCAAAACAGAAGGATGGAAAAAGGAGATAACACATTGGAAGCAACAATGCTTGAAGATCCCAATAACATTGGATGCTTTAGTTGGAAACAATTAAGAGAAATAAAGCGTACCATATTCCACATTCTCCAATACTGATGAAAGCCATAAATAGAACCCATGCAAGAAGCAGAAGACGTTCAGAGTGAATTTCACCAGTGCATTTTGTACAATATAGCCGAAGAAACATTTAAGGTGCTCCTGATTCTAAAACTTACCTCCTCAACAGTTTTTGCATTCCACCAATCTTTATAGAACTCTCGGTCCCCAAAACGAAGGAGCTCAGCCAGTATATTTAACCTGTATTTGTAAATACAAGTGAGGGTAAAATACAGCATGCAATATAAATGTATTATGCTGCCAAAGTTTTTTTAAGTGTCAGAAAAGGCTGATCTCTGTCTATTGTGCATGTGCATGTGCATGCGTAAGAGTCTTGCATGACAGCAAGAGCAATGTTACGCATTAACACTCCATCTTAAGAAGCAGAATCTAGTAAAATTGCTGAAGAAAGAATCTAGATGCACTGTGGTTAGGATAACATCGATGCCATTTCCTAACCTCCTAACAATTGTGAAGGAAAGCAAGGTGGTGCTTGAATGTGGGTCCACTATTAGGTGTCATACAGATGTAATTTAGCATTAAAGATACCTTCTTCTTGTTAGTCATTTGTATGATCATGCAAAGAGCTAATACACATGTACTAAAAGAAGAGATGAACAACTTGCAGCAATTAAATGGAGTTAGGCAAATGTACCAGAGATGAAAAAAGCTGTAGAACATGCAGAGCCAGACATATAAATTTGGAACTGAAAGCTTCAAAATTCTTTCTATGGCATATAAAAAGTTTGCCTTCAAGGGGTGCAGAGAGTTCTGAACAATTGGATTGATATACTGTAGAATATATAGAAACACCAAAAAAATTTAGTATCTGATGAAAATAATACTTGGGGGAAAGCAAAAGGCGGAGTAATGAATGCCAGTGGTAGAAATTGAATAATTGATACTTACCTGTTCAATTATGAAACCCATGAGTCCGGTAAATATTATTAACTTGATAAGTTGACGAACAACCCAACTTTTTCTAATTGCTTGAGTACGAGGATAGCTTAACTGAATGGAATTCATCAACATTCAAAACAAGAGATTGTCAATTCAATCCATGCATTAATGGTGTTTCATACTAATATAAATCAGAATTACAAAATGGTAACACAATAAATGAAAAAAAAAACTATTTTGGTAAATGAAGTCCATGTAAAATAGATTCCGGCTTAAGCATTGGGTAATAAAACATGCTAAAATGCGGCAAAAGGTATATGATTGTTACCTGGTAACATAAAGTGGGAGCTACCATGAAGTATACCAAACTCTTGAAGTTAACATCGTACACGCAGCCCGCACTTCCCTAACATCAACAAAATCATTTGAATAACCAATAATAATTAAATAGCAAATATTGCATTGATTGAATTGAAAACAAGGGAGAAGATAGAAATGGAAAGAAGTGGGGAGGCTGGGGGGTCCTTCACTTTAAATGATGCAGACAAGGTCCCCAGCTCTTGAAAGAGAAGCCCCGTCCCACATTAAACCAGGTTTGTATCTCATCCGAAGATCAGACGGCTATTTAATTCCCTATATGGTTTGGCCATCCAGTTTCTGTCTTGGTTGAAATATGAAATTGGTATGCAGCCGTTAAGGGGGGAAAACTCCATGCATTCCTATTCTTACTCTAACGAGAATTAAAATGCACCTAATATTTGACAAGACTAGTGATGCGATCCAAGAAGCATTTTATGATCAACAACTTTATTTCCAGGTCACATTCTCAATTCCCAAACAATCCCCCCCCCCCCCAAAAAAAAAAAAAAGTACAAATAAATCAATAATTTCACATACGATTCAACTGTGGAAAGAGAAACAGAAACGGCAGGGAATGATGAAAAGTGCTACATACTCTGTCTGATTAAACATGCACGATTTTCCATTTTATATCTATGAATACAAACATGCTACTACAAGCAAACAGTCTACCTTTTCGGCCGACTTGGCAACTGATCTCATATCACTATTCGTATGAGCATAGGATACCAATTTCATCCAGACAATGCAAGCAAATAGCATCAATGCAATGCCTGATAAGAATGCAGAATCACATCTGTACAATTCAGAGTAAGTCCAATCAATATAGAATTTTCAACAACTGTCCTTTTATTTATTAATTAATTAATAACATGACAACTGAATGAGGCAAAAGAAAAGCACATAAAAAACCCTCAAAAACCAAAGACTTTAAACAGAACAAGAACGAGGAAACACAGGAAAAAGCCTTTGGAAAAGGCATATGTGGTTAGCCACATATGTGCATTTTCTTTCAAAAATTAGTATATAGTGTAGGCCACATGCTCGTTCATGATACTCACTCTAAGCCCAGTTAACAAAGTACGGTATTAGTATATATGTGTGAAAAATTTGACAACCGTAATATCTATCAATGTTAAGTGCACTATCAATAGATAACTAGACACTTGGAATCAAAAGAAAAACAACTGAAAACTAAGGGTAAAAAAATGTTCACCTGAGAATGACAATAACTGGATATAAAACTGCAATTGTGCTAATTAGTACATGAAGCCAAATAATAGCCTGTGCAATATAAAAATTAGCAGTCAATCTTTTTGCAACATCAATAACACATCAATTTGCCTTGTTCTCTAGGAAGAATAAGTACACTTCGACAATGTCTGAACTGAACATATTAAAAAGCAAAGAAAATTCTTAATTGCCGGTTCTTTTCCGATGATGTTTTAAGTAATGAAATAAGAGGCGCAATAAGTGCAACCTACGGTTGAAAAACTTACACATTCCGAGATATGATTCTGTTGCAACAACTTTTCAACTACAAAGGCCGCAAGTGGGAATATTGGGAGTGTAAGACTGCAATGTGAACCGGCAAGCATAGGTAACAAGATAAATGATGATCAAGCCCAAATAACTAACATGAAAATAGTAATCCAAAAAGACAAGCCTCACCCTTGTGTAATCTTTGAAAAATATAAAATTAGGATTAGATTAAGAAGCATTACCAGCACATAAAAAGAGGCCAATCCCTCAACGATCTCGAACTAAACCAAAAGTCAGATCTGATCAACCACCCATACTGCAGCATTTATCAACAACACAATAGCAAGCCTTTTTATCCGAGAATCATAAACTCATAGCCTACCAGTAAGAGAGCTAAAATTTGAGCACAAACCATCATTAGGTTTTCAATAATAAGCCGGCTGTTTACAGCAACAAGCACTACAACACAGAGGTTAAACAGGCCTGCATGACTCTGCTATCAAGTAAAAAAAAAAATCACTAATCAGAGGTAGAAATACTAAATTCCACTAAATGCAAGCATTTTACTGTTCCTTTTAGCTATCAACTATCAAGCTTGTTATAAACTGTTACAAACGTAAGCTAACTACCGCAACCAACATAAAAATCTTTGTAAAATTAAAAACGAAGAATACTATTTTTAAAAGTTCCATAACAGAGAGGGGAGGGGATGAACATCTCAAATGAAAACACGCGTAAACAGAACCTGTTTGAAGATGTTTTCAGAGCTGAGAGGGCTTTCTCTGATCCTCCAATGAGCTGGAACAGAAGGCCGATACGTGAACCTTGTATCTGAATTAGTTGGATTCTCGTTCACGTTTTCCCCGGGGTTGCTCGTGAAATTTGCCGATTCCATTCGATCTCTATCGTCCACGGCCTCGCCAGCATTCGCGTAACCATTACGCTCCGGAATTCCTGTACCAGCATCGCCGGCGTCGGTCGCGGATCGCCGGCGAAGTGAAATGTGGCTAATGTCTGAGTCGCTATGAGAGCTGCCAATCACCGTCGCCGTACTCGATGAAATCTCCGGTGACTTGGATACCGCCATTCAAAAATATCTAACAAAAAACTGGAATATACTATATGAAATTTTATTAGAAATTTAGAGGATAAAACTGAACCGCATAATATAAAAAAAAAAGTAAACTATTGGATATGATTTGTTTTTATCACCAACTTTTTAATTAGTATAAATTTATCATCAAATTTTATTTTTCCGACTCGTTTATATTATTGTGCCATTAACTCCTATTGATTCTAAAGGTTTCTGGTTCAAATCTCATTGAGTGTATAATTTTTCATATTTTTTTCTAGTAAAACGACATCATTTTGGACAATTTAGTATTAAAATAGTAGCACCAAAACAACGTCGTTTTAGTCTAATATCCAAGTCATCATGGCGTTAAGGAGTTAACGGCGCAATGGTATAAACGAGTCAAAACTAAAGTTTGGTGGTAAATTTAGATCAATTGAAAGGTTAGTGGTAAAAACGAGAAACCCTCAATAATTTAGTGGTACAAATTTTATCCTAAGGCTACGAATATTTAAAAAAAATTTATTAAAAATTTAAAAGATAAATTTATAAAATTTTCAAATTTTGAAATTAAATCATCAACATAAATTATAAAGAATATATTATACGAAAATTTAAAATTTTCAAGAACAAGATTTAGGAGGAACTTTTGCATGCGTTTGGGAGGTACCCTCCCAAAAAAATTAAGTAATAAATATAATGAGATTTTTATTTCATGGACACTCATTTTCAATTCATTTAAGATATATCTCTTTTTTATAATTAATTATATTTTACTCCCTAATCTTAATTTTTATCCCGTTATTAATATGATATTGTCTGTCTATATTACTAACAGAAATATACTATTTAAAAAGTGAATTTATGGTTATAAATTATTAATAATAACATAAATTTTAAATTATATAAATTAAACTATATATTCATGTCTTATATTAATAAAACTGTTATAAAAGTTGTTAACTGACATATAAATATTGGTGTGTATTATAAAATAATATGATCTAGCATAAATGATAATTTAGGGATGAAATTAAAACGTTTAAAAAATAAAATTAATTTAGAATGAGAGTCATAATTTTAAGATAAAAATATAACATTTAAAAGTTTAAGGACCAATTTAAAATAAGAGTAATAGTTTAAAATATATGCTGCAATCATCTTTGAATTTAATAAAATATGTCAAATATTAATTTAATAATTTAATATTTTGATAGTATGAAATATATTGAATGGACCGTAAATGTAGATAAAAAAGATGGAAAACTTGCATAGCGGGGCTGGGTTCACGATGATGCTTAGATGCATTTTCGGCAAAATTGGTGGAATAGGACAAGTAAGAAAAAAATTTGACTTTTAGGGTTGTTTGAAAAAATTTTAATTTTTAAGATTATTTATCATATTTTTTTGGAAAATAAGCCAAATTTTACAGGATCACGTTATTTTTACATGGCGAGGTCTTGTAAATGAACAATGACATGCATGCATTTTTACATGGTCCAGTTAGATGAATAGTGACCTCGTCATCTCTACATGGCAAGGTCCTGTGGATGAACAATGACAACGCTATCTTCACACGACGAGGTCCTGTAGATTTTGGCTTATTTTTCAAAAAAATTCAAACAACCCTAAAAGCCAAAATTTTCTTTTTAACTTGGCCTATTCCACCAATTTTGCCTGCATTTTCACTAAGAATGGTAAAATTTTTCGGCTTCGACCCGATCCGATACATCCAGTCCTTTCTTGATTAAATTTTTTCTTTTTGAATTTGGGACGATTTTTTTGAAAAGAATTGAATTAGGACAAAGAGAATTAGAGTTTTGGAATAAATATTCCCGTCTCGTCCCATCCCAGTATATTTACATAGATTTATTATGTTTTTATCTGTTATATTTAGTTTTTTTATTATTTTCCCAGGGTAAGACCGGTTTAGTCAAATTTTTAATTAAAATTTTAATATCATATTATATTTTTATTATATCAAGATGAGACGGTATAAAATATATTAAGGTCGAGATGAGTCAGGATCGACGGTCAAAAACCTGCCCCAACCCGGACCAGTTACCGTCTCTAATTTTCCCATGGTAATTTTTTACGAAAATACTATCCTCCAATTACTTATTTTTTTCATGATTATGATTTAAGACCACCTTAAGCTATGGCCCGATGATTAATTTTGTTTTTAAATAAATTTAAATTCAACAAGTTTAGTCTATACGATGTGCGTAAATTTTATAATTAAAAAATAAATATTATCATGAGACCTCAATAAGTATTTTGATAATATTATTAAAACATATAATCTGAATTCAATCTAAACCGAAAGCATTCAATTTTGATAATATTATCGAAACTCGTGGAATAGGATTTACTTTCATATACCTAATATTAGGCGGTTGGATGCCAATTCAGTTGGGGGTTCGGATGATGATTGATGAATTCGGTTGCATATCATTGTTATTCGGAAAAATATACGTTACATCTATACAATTTTTTTTAGAGGTTAAAATTTAGGTTAGAATTAGGAGGTTAGAGGTCGAGTTTATAAAGTTTAAGTTTAGGGTTTAAATTTGATATACCGATAGTAAAAACTTTAATTTTTATAAGCGGATTAATTTGAAGTTTAAAGTTTAAGTTTAGGGTTTAAATAGTAGGGGTTTAAATTGCATGGTATAAAATTTAGGGTCTATTATTAGAATTTTGAGTTTATAGTTTAATATTTAGGAGTTTAGAGTTAAAATTTTCAATTTTGAATTTTAACCTTGAATTATTTACGTTTGTGTAAAAAAAAACTTTACACAACCTGTGTACGGAATAATTGTCTTCAAGTTAAAATTTTAGATTTTAGAGTTAGGAGTTTAGTTTTATTTTTTAAAAGAATAAATATTGAGGCTTGTGTATTTTTTTTACACAACACGTGTATAAAAAACTACTCTATTATTAACTAACAAATGTTAGGTGCAATGACAAAGACACATTGCTCTTCTAAGAAATAATCCGAGTTCAAATCTTGGAGAAGACATAAATGGGAGGGAGGACTACAAATTCTAAACATAAACCATAATTCTTTAGAGAAAAACTTTGATACACAAGTTGTGTAAATATAAATTTATTAATTTTAGGGTTTAAGGGTTAATTTAGAGTTTATAGTTTTAGGATTAAGTATTTGTATTTTAGATTTTAAAGAAAAGTTGTGTAAATATTTTACATATATTTGATGCAAACTATGACACCATTCTTTATCAAGGATGTCAATGGGGCATGTTTCGTGAGGATTCATACCACTTCACGCCCAACTGGACAAGGTGATAAAAAGATTAGACCTAATGTGGGTGGTGGGATAGAGGTGGATATGACATTGTACCCACCCAACCCCACCTGCTTCGCCTCATCCTCTTCTGTTAATAATCATATTTTAAAAAAAAATAGTAATAATTTTTATAATACTCAATTCACATTGATTGTTATATTTAAAAAAAACACAACACTCATAGAATAATAATTTCTCGATTCTCATCCATTTAAAGGGTTTCAACGATTTATCATTACTTTTAAAAATATGAGAGTTGAAATAATGCCGTATGTGTAATAAGAGTCTAGAAAAGGATATTTTATACATTTTTCATAAAAACATTTTATATTTATTTAACTGTTGCTTATAATTATGTTGTATTATATAAACTAGATCGTGTGACGAGTAGCAATGATTAGATGAGTCTTTGGACCCATATAAGTAGTGGGACATTGATAGTTTTAATATTGTGGGTGAGAGACGGGGATAATTTTAAACTTGTGGGTGAGAGACTGGGATAGTTTTAAATTTTGTACTCACAACAGATCGTAGGACAAAAAATACCATAGACAGCACCAACACCATACGATCAACATCCTATTCTTTTCAAATGTGTGTGTTTTATTAAATATATAATTATTTGATATATTAATGGTGAAAATTTTAAACTCAAAACGGAATTAAAAAGTCGTTAATTAATGTTAAAATTAAAAATAAATAGATGGAACACATAAAGATTACTCGTCTCTGTGTATGTAATTAGAAATTTTCAGCGCATGTACTAAGAGTTACGATGAATTGTATTAGATTTTTTTTTCACATTTATGTTGTGGGAAAAATATATTTTTTGTTATTTTTTTATATCTTTCAATAGTAATCATACTATTTGCAAAATAATATCAAAATATTTTTTATTTTTCCTTTTTTTATTAGTTTGATTTTCTCAAATCTATAAAACTCAAATAAAAATTTTGATATTATCTTGATTTAATATACAATCTCCACTGTCTGATCGTTGTGAAATTGAAATATATTTATTTTTTCTTTTCACTATTCGAATTTCGAAGAAAGTACTTTGATACTAGTAAATCAAGATGAGTCCAAAAATATGGGTTTAAGATGAAAGCTTAGTGTGGTTTTTGCATAAACTTACCAGAAAATTTAAACAACATTAAAGATTTAATAGTCCAATGGTTAAAACAACAAAATTCAAAAAATTAATGATCAATCAAAATTTATAATTTTTGAATCAAAGGCTGGTTGTATGTTTTATTAAAAGAGAAGACCGATACAAATTATAATTAGATAATCAAAAGAAACATATTAAATTTTTAAAGTTTATAATAAAACAAAACAAAGTAGAGATAAAAACCCCACTATTTCTCTAATCCTCCTATTTCTTGACCTTTAAGTAACGGTAACCGTAACGTAAAAAATCTGATCGCTATGTATATAATGATTGTTCCCTAAACCAAACAAAAAAACAAGCATTGAAATCAAGAGAAAACGTCTTTGGAAACATCAAAGAAATCCTAAATTCCAACAATTATCAATGTAGGTTGTTGATTACAAATAAACCTTGGGAAAATATCTACATGCACTTGCGTGAGAAACAAAAAGTTTTCACGAGTGTCTTAGTTTTAAAGTTTAGTGAAGCGATTTAGGAGTTTAAGTGTATGAGTTTAAAATTTAGTGCTTATGGTTAGAATTTAGAGTTTAGTGATGCGGGGGAAATCTACCTTATGTGCTTCTTTGCTAATATACTCGCCTGCAACAAGCATGTCATCCTTGGAGAGGTTCTCAATTTTCATTATTTCTTCAAAAATCGACATTCTTCGATCATTATCCTCTGCCTCTCTTTTGAAGAACGCATCAATGCTTTCTGCAGTTTTTTATATGCAACACCAACCTTACCCATCTCTTCGACAAGATTAGATAATCCATCATCAATGCGAGGTCGTTTTTTACTAGATACCTCTCTTTTCATTGTAGTGGCAGCAACGACATATGCTTGACAATTTGAAACTTCTATCTCCTCTATTGATTCAGAATCTTTCACTCCTTCGTCTTTATCATTAAGTGCATCTAAAAATACATTGTCTTCTGCAGCAAAATTTTCAACGGCATCAGCTGCTATCTCAACTCCTGTAACCCCCTCGTCCCGGTCTGGCCGGATGACCAGTCCGAGTGGGCCACACGGGGAAAACCGAAGCGAAACCCGTTAAGGTTCCCTCTCGGTTAGCAACCCTATTTTTTTCATTTTAATCTTGTCACATTCGAACCCCAAACCACATTCAAACAACCCAATTTTAATCTTGACTAAAGGCATCTTAGTACCTATGTGTTTTTCTCTTTAAAAAGGCCAACAAAGTTCAAACAGTGCATTTTTAAGTAAAGGTTTCGAAACCACCCCAAATGGTTTCGAAACCTAGACTGGCAGTAAGGTCTGGAACCCATATTTCTGCAAAGGTTTCGAAACCTTACCCATGGTTTCGAAACCCTCTTCCATGGTTTCGAAACCTTCCTCAGAGGTTTCGAAACTTAGGCTGGCAGTGAGGTCTGGAATCCCAGATTTCTGCAAAGGTTTCGAAACCTTACCCATGATTTCGAAACCATTGTGCAGGGGAGCACTTACTGCTTAACTCTAACGACTTTCCATAGAAGAAAAACATCAAGAGCATACATAGCCCAACATAAGAGCTTAAAAAGGGCTAAAGGCACACAACACCAACAAACCAAGTCCAGAGGCATACGTCCTAGATTTAAACAAACACAAACATACTCAAACATACTCAAGGCATGAATATGAACAATCATACATACATGGTAAATTACACCTTAAGAGCCTTTCATACAAGCATGCTTGAAGACATTGATAGACAAAAGCACCATTCATCACATAAAGGTTTACATGCCATCAAGCAATATTTATAGGTCAAACAAGGCATCCAAGAATCAAACCAATATCAACATACATCAAAACTCGAATCATCAATACCTATCCCATTGCTTAACTATTACAATCTATTACTTAAAATTCATACATTGAGCTAACCAATAGCATCACTTGGAGACCTTTCCTTGCCTTTGCCACCCACAAGCTATTTATCTGCATTGTCGAACAAAAGAGAGCGTAAGCATAAAAGCTTTGTGAGGGTAAGCTCATAAAACACACATTCGACAATGCAGGGTCCCAACACGAGCAATTTCCATAAAGAAATGCATGTTCTTACCTCCGATCCGCGTATGCCAAAACGATCATGATGCATGAACATATAAGCAACATTATACCATGCTCAACAACCCATAAGCTCAACGTACAAAGATACATAACTCAATGCATTAACCACATCATATATCAATTCATAAAGGGCATCACATTTCACATCAAGCAAGTATATATATACATAATCTCATATTGGTATACACATACAACCTCATATTGGCACCTAGCTATGACTCGAATACGCGGATAACCCGTTGGAACGCATTTCCAACAACAACATTACCTCGGTGGGATTCCACTCATCACCGGTCCTTGCATGGGCGGGATTCCACTCATCACCACATGCCCTACGGATGGGATTCTACTCATCATCACGTAGAAATATCTAAAAGCTTCCGGTGGAATATTACATCACCGTACTCCTCCTTGGTGCCTTAACGCCACCAAGGCCACGTACGTTTTGACTCAATTTGTGTGCACACTCATCCTAATGATCGATCATTGTACCCAAGCATACTAGTGCCAATATAAATCAAATTCCACAACCTTTTACAATATCAATTTCGATTCTCCAAAATCATGCAATCCACATCATAACCTCATTTCACAAACCAACACCACATGTATGTCATCCGAACAATTATCTCATCATATATCCACAGTATATTTGTCATCAACATGCATATAAAATCAATACACTAAGCCATACTTTCACATACATGTGTATCACATTATACATAATCATCATGAAGCATAACAATAATTAAAGAGTGCATCCAAGGTCTCTAACTAAAGCTTAGGATTAGGCTACCACCCTAATCCTAACTCTAGGTGGGTCTACCAAGCCGAACCTAGTTCACATGCTTGAACCAATCACTTAAAAACCAATTTAAAAACGTTAACCACTCACCTCTACCTCCAAGCTCAACTACCAAGCAAGCATCACCTTCAAGCTTCCGAATTTCTTCCCGAAGCTTCTCCAACGCAAGTTCTCGCTTCTAAACGACCTCAATACAATTCAAATAATCCTCAAATCAGCCCAACATCAAAATACCAACCCGGAATACAAATTCAAATATCAAACTCAACATTTCAAGTCATGACCAAACCCCAACTTCATCTAATCCAAAACAGCCCATAATCCTTGCTCAAAACCCAAGTTTCCAACACATTTTGTACTCACAAATGATTGCTAAATTCAGCCACAACATCAACCCATAGGTGCAAGCCAAGCTCCAACAATTTCCAACCCAAACAATCACCAAAATTCCCATTTTCGTACTTCTATTTTACCCAGCAGAAAATTTCATTTTCAAGCACCCAAATGACATCTAAATGGTCCCAAAACATCCCCCTAGCATACATATACCATTAGCCCTTTGTTTTCAACCTAAAACCCACCAAAAATGGTGTTTTTGACAACTCAAAAATGGATATAAGAGCTCACTTCGGATTTTTACCAAAATTCAACCAAATTAACATATAATGAGTATTTCCACATGATTAAACAAAACCCCAACTCAATTTATCAAAACAAAATGAAAAACCCATTAAAAACCCAAACTTTGATATAAACCCTAATTTTCAAAACTCCATAACTTTGAAATCTAAGACTATAGGTAGATAAAGGATAAAGAGGAGATTAAGAATATGATTTTACCTTTCAAAAACCCCTTGAATTGAAGTAGAAATCGAATGGAATATAAGCTTTGAAGTTTGAGAGGGTTTGAAGATGGTGATATGGTTTCCAACGTTTGGGAGGGTGAGTTGGAGAGAAGATGACAACTTAAATTTTAAAGTTGTCTTGCCTTTTTAAAAACATTTGGGTAAAATTGCACTGTAGGTCCCTCCCTTTTTATTAAAGCTCAATTACACCACATTTTAGGTTGAATTGTTTTAATTATATTTTATTGACTCAAACTATAAACCCGGCTAACTCCTAGCCCCAAAACACGGGTGTTACAACTCTTCCCCACTTAAGGAAATTTCATCCCCGAAATTTATCGGACAGTAAGAGTCACTGAAACACGCTCCTCCATACTTCCCTTGTCTTCTCACCACAACATTTTAACCAACTCGAATGACTTACCACACAACATTTGTTATCTGATACTAAGATCTCAACTGACTCTTCAAGGCATGTCAATTTCAAACTCAACTCAATCTCTTCTACAAACATAGCACAGAACATGTCTGACTCACACTCCCGAATTATGGATTCACAGGCACATCACAAACCTCTTTCTAACTCTGGTGGTAACCGCAACAGATAAACAACAGATCTAGCCCGACTCACAACTCATACAACACTGTTTAAAACTTGACCGATGACTTTCTCTGACTGATCATCTGACTTCATCAACTAACCAAACACTATGCAGACGTCTCCAAAAACAATCTAATTGAAGTCTCGGATCTCTATTACCCACTTCCATTAAGAACCTTCCACGGATGTAACAAACTAGAAGAAAACTGACGCTCGGTCTCAACACACTGGCAATTCACGCACTTACTCTCATACGGAACCACATCATTCATCCACTCAATTCAGAAGCATTCATCTTCAACCCACAATACATCTTCATACTACTCAGATGCAATACAAATGAACTACCGTGTGCTTCGGCTAAAACAATACGTCTCAAAACACTATGTCAATCGGTACAACTATTCTGTCTCTAAAAATACAAACTCTATCATCTCTGAAACTGTATTCTGACGGTCTTCCTTCCACTATGTCTTGCAACTGTTTCTCTTCAAGCATTCTGACTCAATGTAGGTTCAACATGATACTCGACCACAAAACCGTTATCCTTCGGTAAGCTGAATTCGGCAAATACATCTCGCAACTCAACTACTAATCTAACAACAATTACACTCGGAACATCGGTCACTACATTGACTATCTTCGGATGGTACTCAATCTGGATATTACAGTCTTCAAGCAGTTCTAACACTTCATGCTGTTCAAGTTTCCACCCTTCCTAAGTCTTCAAATATTTCAAGTTCTGATGATACGTACATATACACTGTGCATTTCTTACTATACGACTTTGTCTCTAAGTTTTCGAAGTAAATAAAACTGTAGTTAACTCTACGTCTCATATCGGATAACTCTTCTCACGGTCTTTCAATTATCTCGATGATCAAGCCACAAATCTTCCGTCTTGCATAAGCACACAACCTAACCCTACATGTAATGCATCACTATGGTTCACAAACTCTTTCTCTGACATGACTGGATCAAGGTCGAAGCTTTCTTCAAAGTTTCTTTCGGTTTCTCAAGGGCTCATTGTCTCGCATCTAACCACACAACTGAACATTCTTCTGTAGCAACCTATCAATGGAGCAACTATCTTCAAAAGACTATTTACAATTCTCTGAAAGTAACAATGCTAGACCTAGGAACTATAGATATCTGTCACAGTCTTCAATTTCTTCCAACTCGTATCTTCTTTTGCCTACTTGGGATTTACTCTAACACACTCGGCTGATCTACATGTCCTAGGAGAACATCTTCATTACTCGGAGTTCGCGTTGCACAACTTGGCATACAACTGATTCCCTAAAAGGTTCTACCACATTAACTTCAAAGCTTGTCATGGCCTTCTTCGGTACGTGGATATACTCATGTGTCATATATGAGAACTATTACAACTGATCAAGGAACTCGGGAATTATTATGTTCAACATCTCTATGAAGGTAACTAATACACTAGTCAAACAAAACGGCATAACTCAGAACTCAAGGTGATCACATCTCGCCCCTAAAACTGTCTTCGGTACTTCAAATTTTCTCACTTTCAACTGGTAGTAAACGGATCTTCAATTAATCTTCAAAAAGACTGAAGCACACACTAACTGATCAGCAATTCACTGACACTCGGAAACGGATACTAATTATTCACTGTCACTTGTTTCGACTGTCTGAAATCTAATCACATTCTTGTATTGTCTTCTCTCTTCTTCACAAATTGTACTGTCATACTCTAAGATGATGCACTAGGTCTAATGAGTCTAAGGTCCAACTAACCTCGATGTTATTTCTTCAACGTTCTCAATTCTTTCGGGATTCCTAAGTTATAGAGCTAACAACACAGAAGCAACCTCGGAGACGGTCTCAATAATGAACTCTTCTTCTCTATCAAGAGACAAACCGGGTAAATCTTCCAAACACTTCTAGGAAAACACAAACTATTCTAGCATTTTGCGGTCTAATCTTCTTTCAAAATCAAATTCATCACACTTGCTAAGCAAGCCTGCCAACTAAACTCAATCAATCTTCGACCTCCAAAGCTGGATCAACATTCGACAAGAAGTTCACATCCTCACCTACCACTACAGTCTCACAAAAATCTGCAACTTCAAGGCAACTCTCTCTTTGTCTCAACGTTTACACTAACTCTGTGCTCTTCAAGCCAAACCTTGTCAAAAGGTACATCAAAACCGTAGGAAGACAATCACTTCACATCTACTAGAAACTAGTAACTCTGAACCACCAACAAACATCTTCTGTACATCTTTCTGATCACTACTATCTCCCAAAGGCTAGTCACATGTGTCCCTACATCTAAGGTCTCAACAAAGATATCTAATTTCTTACATGCTCACACAAAAGGAGGTGTCCGCAGAAATTGTAACTTCACATGTACACAACTGATAGTCTTCGGCCCTCTTGTTTTCAGACTGGTTCTTCAACAAAATCTGACTCTTCTAAACTATTCCTTGAGCATCTCGTAACTTCAAGATTCAATTCTGATCACACACAACCTAGAGTCAAAGCTCAAGACTCCCTTCTCGACTCAACTATATCGGAAGTGACTTCATCTCTTCCGCTTGCTGGAAGACAACTCAACGTACACTGACCCAATCACACAAACTAGCTCCCACTCACGGACACTGACCGGCTGTCTTGCATTAAAATCATAGGCCGAACCCTAACGGTCACCAACTAACACTTCACCAGGCATGTTCAAACTTGCATACTTGCTAACGATATACAAAAGCACGGATTTAGAATCAACTGGAGGAAACCAACTTAATACTGTACCAAGGGCTTATCGGTTAGAACATCAACACCACTCTAACTCCCACTCATGTGGCTTCACTTCTTCTTACCGACTAATGTCAGAGTTGATCACATCGTCCCTCATCCACATGAATCAACCCACATACACACCGTCTCAAACGAACAAATTGTACCTCAAATCCGGTACAACCATACCTCCCTAACTAAGATGATGGACCCCCTCAACATCGTCCACCTTTTCAGAAACTACGACTTTTACTTACCGAAAAGCAATTAAATAAACAACAACATCAACAGTAAAACATACAAGATTGGGTTAGCAAGGCAAGGCTTCCAAGTGGCTCAAGTATGTTTCCCTCACTTAAAATCTCTTCTTCGATGTAATAGTAGCAATGGGACTCTACGAAACATGTTTCAAACAAATCAATACACATACATGCTCAACCAAGCATATAACAAGGCTTACTTGCTAAACAAGCAAACATATGCGCACGACCAAACAACATACATTCTCAATCAAACAATCATACATTACAACATTCACGGATAATAAGCAACATGCTTACATGGCAAGCCAACACCGTGCATATCAATCACAAAACACAACTTACCTCACTTACCTGCCCGAGGTCTCGGTAACCTCAGGCTCTGATACCAACAAATGTAATACCAAAAAATGTAACCCCCTCGTCCCGGTCTGGCCAGATGACCAGTCCGAGTGGGCCACACGGGGAAAACCGAAGCGAAACCCGTTAAAGTTCCCCCTCAGTTAGCAACCCTATTTTTTTCATTTTAATCTTGTCACATTCGAACCCCAAACCACATTCAAACAACCCAATTTTAATCTTGACTAAAGGCATCTTAGTACCTATGTGTTTTTCTCTTTAAAAAGGCCAACAAAGTTCAAACAGTGCATTTTAAAGTAAAGGTTTCGAAACCTCCCCAAATGGTTTCGAAACCTAGACTGGCAGTAAGGTCTGGAACCCAGATTTCTGCAAAGGTTTCGAAACCTTACCCATGGTTTCGAAACCCTCTTCCTTGGTTTCGAAACCTTCCTCAGAGGTTTCGAAACTTAGGCTGGCAGTGAGGTCTGGAATCCCAGATTTCTGCAAAGGTTTCGAAACCTTACCCATGGTTTCGAAACCATTATGCAGGGGAGCACTTACTGCTTAACTCTAACGACTTTCCATGGAAGAAAAACATCAAGAGCATACATAGCCCAACATAAGAGCTTAAAAAGGGCTAAAGGCACACAACACCAACAAACCAAGTCTAGAGGCATACGTCCTAGATTTAAACAAACACAAACATACTCAAACATACTCAAGGCATGAATATGAACAATCATACATACATGGTAAATTACACCTTAAGAGCCTTTCATACAAGCATGCTTGAAGACATTGATAGACAAAAGCACCATTCATCACATAAAGGTTTACATGCCATCAAGCAATATTTATAGGTCAAACAAGGCATCCAAGAATCAAACCAATATCGACATACATCAAAACTCGAATCATCAATACCTATCCCATTGCTTAACTATTACAATCTATTACTTAAAATTCATACATTGAGCTAGCCAATAGCATCACTTGGAGACCTTTCCTTGCCTTTGCCACCCACAAGCTATTTATCTGCATTGTCGAACAAAAGAGAGCGTAAGCATAAAAGCTTAGTGAGGGTAAGCTCATAAAACAAACCTTCGACAATGCAGGGTCCCAACACGAGAAATTTCCATAAAGAAATGCATGTTCTTACCTCCGATCCGCGTATGCCAAAACGATCATGATGCATGAACATATAAGCAAGATTATGCCATGCTCAACAACCCATAAGCTCAACGTACAAAGATATATAACTCAATGCATTAACCACATCATATATCAATTCATAAAGGGCATCACATTTCACATCAAACAAGTATATATATATACATAATCTCATATTGGTATACACATACAACCTCATATTGGCACCTAGCTATGACTCGAATACGCGGATAACCCGTTGGAACGCATTTCTAACAACAACATTACCTCGGTGGGATTCCACTCATCACCGGTCCTTGCATGGGCGGGATTCCACTCATCACCACATGCCCTACGGATGGGATTCCACTCATCATCACGTAGAAATATATAAAAGCTTCCGGTGGAATATTACATCACCGTACTCCTCCTTGGTGCCTTAACGCCACCAAGGCCACGTACGTTTTGACTCAATTTGTGTGCACACTCATCCTAATGATCGATCATTGTACCCAAGCATACTAGTGCCAATATAAATCAAATTCCACAACCTTTTACAATATCAATTTCGATTCTCCAAAATCATGCAATCCACATCATAACCTCATTTCACAAACCAACACCACATGTATGTCATCCGAACAATTATCTCATCATATATCCACAGTATATTTGTCATCAACATGCATATAAAATCAATACACTAAGCCATACTTTCACATACATGTGTATCACATTATACATAATCATCATGAAGCATAACAATAATTAAAGAGTGCATCCAAGGTCTCTAACTAAAGCTTAGGATTAGGCTACCACCCTAATCCTAACTCTAGGTGGGTCTACCAAGCCCAACCTAGTTCACATGCTTGAACCAATCACTTAAAAACCAATTTAAAAACGTTAACCACTCACCTCTACCTCCAAGCTCAACTACCAAGCAAGCATCACCTTCAAGCTTCCGAATTTCTTCCCGAAGCTTCTCCAACGCAAGTTCTCGCTTCTAAACGACCTCAATACAATTCAAATAATCCTCAAATCAGCCCAACATCAAAATACCAACCCGGAATACAAATTCAAATATCAAACTCAACATTTCAAGTCATGACCAAACCCCCAACTTCATCTAATCCAAAACAGCCCATAATCCTTGCTCAAAACCCAAGTTTCCAACACATTTTATACTCACAAATGATTGCTAAATTCAGCCACAACATCAACCCATAGGTGCAAGCCAAGCTCCAACAATTTCCAACCCAAACAATCACCAAAATTCCCATTTTCGTACTTCTATTTTACCCAGCAGAAAATTTCATTTTCAAGCACCCAAATGACATCTAAATGGTCCCAAAACATCCCCCTAGCATACATATACCATTAGCCCTTTGTTTTCAACCTAAAACCCACCAAAAATGGTGTTTTTGACAACTCAAAAATGGGTATAAGAGCTCACTTCGGATTTTTACCAAAATTCAACCAAATTAACATATAATGAGTATTTCCACGTGATTAAACAAAACACCATCTCAATTTATCAAAACAAAATGAAAAACCCATTAAAAACCCAAACTTTGATATAAACCCTAATTTTCAAAACTCCACAACTTTGAAATCTAATACTATAGATAGATAGAGGATAAAGAGGAGATTAAGAATATGATTTTACCTTTCAAAAACCCCTTGAATCGAAGTTGAAATCGAATGGAATATAAGCTTTGAAGTTTGAGAGGGTTTGAAGATGGTGATATGGTTTCCAACGTTTGGGAGGGTGAGTTGGAGAGAAGATGACAACTTAAATTTTAAAGTTGTCTTGCCTTTTTAAAAACATTTGGGTAAAATTGCACTGTAGGTCCCCCCTTTTTTATTAAAGCTCAATTACACCACATTTTAGGTTGAATTGTTTTAATTATATTTTATTGACTCGAACTATAAACCCGGCTAACTCCTAGCCCCAGAACACGGGTGTTACAACTCTTCCCCACTTAAGGAAATTTCGTCCCCGAAATTTATCGGACAGTAAGAGTGTAACCCTTTAACCCGGCCTAGACGGTTGACCCGAATTAAGAAGTTTACACGGGGAAAACCAAAGTCAACCCGAAAGTCAACCTTGATTAACGACCTTTTTTTTCTTTTTAATCTTATCTAAATGCATATTAACCCTAGGTGAACACCTGAGACAAACATATTCAAAAACCACAACAATCGGATAACATTTAGGGACTCAATTGCACAACATACAAATTTAGGGACCAAATTGCAAATTCAGAAAATTATGAGGACTTAACCAACTTTTGAGTTACCATTATGCAATTAGTCATGTTTCATGCTTCTCTGCCAAATTTCAACTCAAACGGACATCTCAAACTCATTCAATTGCATAAACCAAGTTCAGGACCAAAATGCAAAAATTTCAAAACATTTAACCGTCAATTTCAGTGCCCAACGGTCGGGTGTTCCGAAACGGGGATGATCCGTTCCGAAACGCGGGACCGTTCCGAAACAAGTTCCGGAACAGGGCTTGGCAGTGGCAAAACCGTTCCGGAACGGCTCTACCCGTTTCGAAACGCCAAGGCCATTTCAGGCCCTCTGTTTCGAAACGGTAGCACCTGTTCCGAAACGTGCTACTCAGATTGCAGAAATTTTGCTGGTTAAATGCACAATTGACCCATCAGACACATTCCAAAGGCAACCAAATCATTCCAGCAAGTCATTCAACACTCAATGAACATATTAGCATCAACCAATCACAATCATAGCCTCTAATTAAGAAATACCCAATTCTATAGGCATGCAACCTATGTAGAAAAACCATGAAACCTTCAATTCATCAAAACCACATAACAAAAGGCCATTACAAGTCTCATTATCACCAAAAGCATAAAACCAACTTAGGGAGTCCAAAACATCTCCCAAAACAACAACATAGGTTCCCCATTGCCAAATGCCAAAAGCTAAACAAGTTATGAAAATTGTCACCATACATGAGCTTAAGCTTCCACTTAGATTCTTGACCACCTTGCTGCCCCTTTTAGCACTTCAATGCTCTGCATTATTGGTTTAAGAATGAGAGAGCGTAAGCACAAGCTTAGTGAGGAATGCTCATTAAAAACATCTCAGTAATGCATTATTAAAACTCCTTTTCAAAACCTTTAGTTCAAACATCATTTGATCATGCACATAAGTATATAACCCAAGCATTTCATGCTTCAAATCATTACCATGTCATATTGGCTTTCAAGTGATAATCCATAAACTTTCTCAACTCAAAACACAATCGACAATCGGATACGCGGATTACAAGCGTTGTCCCTTACGCTTCATACACACTACCAATATCAAGGTGGAGCAAATGGTACAATCACAACCCCTCAACACCCGTGATGGAGACCATGGTACAATCACAACCCCTCCACATCACTCATTGGTAGTTGTATAACATCACTAACGAGATCACAGGACATACAACACAAGATCCACACATGGACTTTTAACCACCATTGTGATCTTACCAACACAAGGTCCACACATGGACTTTTAACCACCATTGTGACCTTAACAATACACAAGGTCCACACATGGACTTTTAACCACCATTGTGACCTTAAAACAAGAACCACCCATGGACTTTTAACCACCATGTTGTTCTTAACCATCTCGTTAGTGTACTTGGATGGAGCATGGTACAATCACAACCCCTCGACATCCAAGGCGACTTAATTCACGGTGCACCCAATCCTATAGCCGGCTAACTATATCCAATTCAAGCACTTTTAGACCAACCACATCACTTGCCAATATACATCATTTAACAACATTAATCCACTGTTTTAAAGCATTTAACAAAGCCATTGAATCCACATGCATCACTATGCATTGAAATCACATTTATCAATGTAAAACCAAGGATCTCTTACCTTGAGCATCCTTCAACACATGGCTTATAAAACCAGCAATAAACATGCTAAAATATGCTTTCAAAAACAGAATTAAAACATGCAAACAAATCACTTTGCAGTCAACCAACTCATGGCTCATCAACAAGAGAGTTTTTCCGAAAACTTACTCTTAAGCTTAACTAAGTTGTTTAGACTTAAACTAAGCTCCCAAACCTTCAAAACATTGGTTTCAAAGCTGAAAACCAAACTTCACTCACCGATTCCGTTTCGCAAGCTTGCTGAAACACCAATCAAGCTTCCGGATCAACACTACAAGGATCCGAAGATGTCTCCCCTGTTTTAAACACATCAAAGCAGAGGATTAATGCATCATCATGCATTAATATCTTCAACCAAAACACCTAAACTCGCTGCTCTCATCAACACTCACATTTCGGCTACCAAACACAACCGAAATCACATCCAAACATCTCTACAACACTACCCATCCAAGATCCATCAATTCCAATCATTCATAAACCTCAATTAACATCCAAAAAGGATCTAATCACGTCCTTATACCTCCAGCTATAGCAGAACATCAAGATCACCCCAAAAACCATCATTAACACAAGCCAAAACTTAGGAAAATCAACCTATTCGGGATTGCATTGATTAAACCTCAATTTTACACCAATTATACATCCAAAAATCATTAAAAAGACATCTCAAAACAGTGCCCAATCATTTCATACGAATTTCATCAAAATTAAACCAAATCTTGCATTTTAAAGCCAAGATCAAGAACACAACCCTAAAACCTTTAATAAACACAAATCAAGGATTGAGAACTTGGGAATTTCAGTAAAGAACTGAGTATTTAGAGGAGAAGGACGTTCATACCTCTAAATGTGAGTTTCTCCCTTTTTGGAACCAAGATTCTTGAAAATCCAATAAGCAAATGCTAAGGTTTTGATGTAGAAATGATTAGAGATCAAATGAAGATTGAAATCTCATCTTTAGAGGTCAAAATCAGAGGGAAGTTTGCTGGAGAAAAGTGTTTGGGTTGAGAGAAAAGTTGAGAGAAAAGAAATGGAAATTTTTGAAGAAAGTTAGTTATGACAACAAAATATCTTTTTCCCTCCTTTTAGCTTTAATTAAAAACCATTAATAAATTGTTTAATATTAAGAAAAATCTGGAGAAACTCTTCTTGGGTAAATTAGCTCCTTAAAAATTCAAAGTTTCAATCCTTTTAAAACAGTCACCAAGTTTTCAAAAATTACATTTTAGTCACTAACCCAAAATGTCACACTTCCAAACCTGATTTTGTAAAATTGATTTCACCACTCTCTTATATATAATAAAAGAGAATTTTAAGATATTTTCCCATATTTTTAATGCAACCCGAACTAGGTTTTCCTAAGAATCACCTTTTATATTCGAACCGCACTCTGACCGGTCCGGTCCAAACCCAAAACTTCTAAGCCCAAAATTGGGATGTTACAACTCTCCCCCCTTAAGAAATTTCGTCCTCGAAATTTACCTGAAGGAAAGAGGTACGGAAACTGCTTCAACATGTCATCCTTTCGCTCCCACGTGGCTTCTTCAACACCACGATGCTTCCACAACACCTTTACCAACTCAATGGTCTTGCCTCGAAGAACCTTACTATCCGAATCCAGAATCTTCACTGGTTCCTCATCATAGGTCTTTTCCGGATTCAATTCCACTTCTTCCACAGGCATCACATGTGAAGGATCCGATCTATACTTCCGAAGCATGGAAACATGAAACACATCATGAATCTTCTCCAACTCTTGCGGTAACCTCAACTTGTACGCAACAGGACCCACACGCTCAATCACCTCGTATGGTCCAATGTACCTAGGGCTCAATTTACCCTTCCGGCCAAACCTCATCACCTTTTTCCAAGGCGAAACCTTCAAAAACACACGGTCACCCACCGCATACTCAATCTCCTTACGCTTCAGATCCGCGTAAGACTTTTGCCGATCAGAAGCTGCCTTCAAGCGCTCACAAATGAGCTTCACCTTCTCGGTGGTCCCTTTCAACAAAGCTGGCATCGAAACCAACTTCTGACCCGTTTCAGCCCAACAAAGAGGAGTCCTACACTTCCTCCCGTACAAAGCTTCATAAGGTGCCATTTGAATACTTGCCTGATAGCTATTATTATAGGCAAACTCCACCAAAGGCAAATGTTTCTCCCAAGAGCCCTGGAACTCAATCACACAGCACCTCAACATATCCTCCAAAACCTGGATAACACGCTCGGACTGTCCATCCGACTGCGGATGATAAGATGTACTGAAGTTCAACCGTGTACCCAAAGCCTGATGCAAACACTGCCAGAAACGCGATGTAAACCTCGGATCCCTATCCGACACAATCGACTTAGGCACACCATGCAGCCGCACAATCTCAGCAATGTACAGCTCCGCAAGCTTATCCAAAGAGTACGTAGTATGTACAGGGAAGAAATGTGCACACTTCGTCAGGCGATCCACAATCACCCACACTGAATTCTTCTTTGATGGCGACAAAGGCAAACCAGACACAAAATCCATGGTAATCCTTTCCCACTTCCATTCAGGAATCCGCAACGGTTGCAACAACCCTGAAGGAAACTGATGCTCAGCCTTAACTCGCTGACACACCATGCACTTGCTTACAAACTCAGCAACATCTTTCTTTAAACCCACCCAATAGTACTCATCACGAAGATCACGATACATCTTAGTACTACCAGGATGCATAGCAAAAGGACTACTATGACCTTCAGTCAGAATAGCACGCCTCAACTCAGCATCATTGGGCACTACTATCCGACTCCCAAAACATAACACTCCATCATCATTAAAACAGAATTCCGAAGGTCTATCCTCCGTAATATCCTGAACATGCGATACCAAGGAATCATCCAACAACTGCTTTTCCTTGATCAACTGAACCAAAGATGGTTTCACTTGCAATTCAGCCACAAGACCACCATCACGCGAAATACTCAAACTGGCAAACATAGCCCTCAACTCAACAACTACTTTTCTACTCAAGGCATCCGCTACGACATTAGCTTTACCCGGGTGATACTCAATCGTCAAATCATAATCCTTGAGCAACTCCACCCAACGTCGCTGCCTAAGATTCAACTCCTTCTGAGACATCAGATACTTCAAACTCTTGTGATCCGTGTACACAATACACTTCTCACCATACAGGTAATATCTCCAGATTTTCAAAGCAAAAACCACTGCAGCCAACTCAATGTCATGCGTAGGATAATTGCGCTCATGCACCTTCAACTGTCGTGATGCATAAGCCACCACCTTACCCTCTTGCATTAACACACATCCCAAACCAACATAGGACGCATCACTATACACCACAAACTCTTTCCATGATTTAGGTTGAACCAAGATAGGAGCTTGCGTTAAAGCTGCCTTAAGCTTCTCAAAAGCCTGCTGTCTCGCTTCCGTCCACTCATACTTAACATCCTTCTGCAACAACTTCGTCAAATGTGCAACAATCTTTGAAAACCCATCCACGAATCTCCGATAATATCCTGCCAAACCAAGGAAACTACGGACTTCATGAACAGACTTAGGAGGCTTCCAATTCATCACTGCCTCAATCTTCTGAGGATCAACACGAATCCCTTCAGCAGAAACCACATGACCAAGAAACACCACTTCTCTAAGCCAGAACTCACACTTGCTCAGCTTGGCATATAGCTGATTCTCCAACAAAGCTTGCAACACAATTCTCAGATGCCCTTCATGCTCCTCCTCAGTACGCGAGTACACAAGGATATCATCAATGAACACCACAACAAATTTGTCCAAGTATTCATGAAATACTCGATTCATCATGTCCATGAAAGCTGCAGGAGCATTCGTCAAACCAAACGGCATCACAAGGAACTCATAATGCCCATACCTCGTTCTGAAAGCTGTCTTTGGCACATCCACATCCTTCACCTTCAACTGCTAATACCCTGACCTTAAGTCAATCTTAGAGAACACAGCTGCTCCCCGAAATTGATCAAAAAGATCATCAATTCTTGGCAATGGATACTGATTCTTGATAGTCAACTTGTTAAGCTGACGATAATCAATGCACATTCTCATAGTGCCATCCTTCTTCTTCACAAACAAGACCAGTGCACCCCAAGGTGACACACTCGGCCGAATGAAACCACGATCAAGCAACTCTTGCAGTTGCGTCTTCAGCTCTTTCAACTTCTTAGGCGCCATTCGATAAGGAGTAATGGACACTGGAGTTGTGTTTTCATACAACTCAATCCCAAACTCCACTTCGCGATTAGGAGGCAATCCAGGCAACTCCTCAAGAAACACACCAGGAAACTCTCGCACAGTCCTGATATCTTGCACACGCAACTCCTTAGAGCTAGGATTCATCACAAAAGCGAGATAAGCTTCACAACCTTGCCTCAGCATCCGGCTCGCCTCCAATGTAGACACCACATTGGTAAGAAACTTCACATTCTCACCAACCACAACTACCTCATAATCATTCGCAAGCTTCAACGAAACTCGCTTATTCTCACAATCTACCACAACTTGATGCTCAACAAGCCAATCCATACCAAGGATTACATCAAAACCATAGAAAGGCAATTCCATAAGATCAACATGAAAGACATGATCTTGCACAATCAAAGGACATCATCTATAAAGCTTTCGAGTCACAACGGTCTCGCCAAAAGAACTAGTGACACGCATACCAACATCCAAAGACTCAACAGGCAAACCAAGCAATTCAGCATGCTCACGCAATATGTATGAGTGTGTAGATCCAGAATCAATGAAGGAAAGTAATGACAAGGATTGTAAAGTGAAAGTACCTGCGATCACATCCGTGTCATTCCTCCCCTCCCTCTGAGCATACACTCTGGCCTGGCCACCACCCTCAGGCTGAACAGCTACAACATGAGCCACATTCCGACCACCCTCCTCTCTCCGCTGGAAGTTACCACGGCCGCGCCCACGACCTCTCTGTGGTGCAACAACTCCAGGAGCACGTCCTTGACCACCACCGGCCAACAGAGGACACTCCCTCCTCATGTGATCCGCTGATCCACAGTTCCAGCACGAGTTACCAGCCGCCCCAATAGGAGCCTGCACCTCCCTCACCGCTCGAGGACAATCACGCCTCAGATGGCCACGCGATCCACATGTCCAACATGTGTTCGTATCAGCTCTTGCCTTGTCTCCCTGAGTAGGCGCACCTTGCCCACCACCTCACTTAACTGAAGACTGATACTTTCGATCACGTCCCCTCTTGTTCCGTCCACCACCAGAACTATACTCAGCAACTCGCTTACCAGCACTAGAACCAGCACTTCTAGAAGATAAACCCAAATTCATCTCAATGTCTTTTGCTCTACCAACCAGCACATCAAAATCATTATACTCAGCAGCCAGCATATAGGTCTTTACTTCCGTCACTAAACCATAACGGAACCGTTCACACCTCTCTCGCTCGTCAGGAACAAGCTCAGGTGCGTACTGACTGAGTCAGACAAACTGAACCTCGTACTCAGCTACAGACATGCTCCCTTGAGTAAGGGACATGAATTCCCTTTTCTTCTCATCAAGGTATCGCACACCCAGATACCTTCTCTTGAAAATGTTCTGAAAGAACGTCCATGTCACATCAGCATCCGCCATCCCAGAGATAGTGGTTGTCCACCAAGTGTATGCATCGTCCTGCAACAACGATACTACACAGCCCAGCTTCTGCACATTAGTACAATTCATTTGCCCCAAGATTCTCTTGGTACTTTCCAGCCAAGACTCAGAACCTTCAGCAGACAAACCCCTGAACTCAGTCCCTCCCAGACTGCGCAAACGCTCCAAAGGTAGTCTAGCATTAGCATCTCCCTGATGCCCAGCTCCTTGAGCTCCAGCTACTGCTGCTCGAAAAGCTCCAGCAATGGCTTGTACCAGCATTGTCATGTCAGGAACAGCTTGCCCCTGACCAGCTTCAGGTCCAGCGACCCCAGCACCAGCACCAGCAGCAGCTCCTTCACCCCCAGCACCATCACCACCAGGTGGAGGAGGTAAATCCACTACGTTTTCAACATTCTCCTCATTCTCGTTTTGAGCCATGGCTCGCGTATTAATTCTCGTTTCTCTACGAGGTGCCATTCACTAACAATGCAATCACAATGCAATAAACAAAGTCAGGCTCAGCAAGGTAAGCAATCCAAGTACTCAAGCTCATTTCCAAATAAAATCAAATCATTTCATTAGCTTTGATTTGGCAATGGGTCCCTCTAACACGCTTCACCACAGCATACATCACAATTGCAGCATACTTACAAATCACACAACATACTTTCACTCAACAAGCATACAAAGCATTCATACACATATCACCCATATAACCGTTCCCAAATACTCGAGAACTCAGCTCTGATACCACCAAATGTAACCCCCTTAACCCGGCCTAGACGGTTGACCCGAATTAAGAAGTTTACACGGGGAAAACCAAAGTCAACCCGAAAGTCAACCTTGATTAACGACCCTTTTTTTTCTTTTTAATCTTATCTAAATGCATATTAACCCTAGGTGAACACCTGAGACAAACATATTCAAAAACCACAACAATCAGATAACATTTAGGGACTCAATTGCACAACATACAAATTTTGGGACCAAATTGCAAATTCAGAAAATTATGAGGACTTAACCAACTTTTGAGTTACCATTATGCAATTAGTCATGTTTCATGCTTCTCTGCCAAATTTCAACTCAAACGGACATCTCAAACTCATTCAATTGCATAAACCAAGTTCAGGACCAAAACGCAAAGATTTCAAAACATATAACCGTCAATTTCAGTGCCCAACGGTCGGGTGTTCCGAAACGGGGATGATCCGTTCTGAAATGCGGGACCGTTCCGAAACAAGTTCTGGAACAGGGCTTGGCAGTGGCAAAACCGTTCCGGAACGGCTCTACCCGTTTCGAAACGCCAAGGCCATTTCAGGCCCTCTGTTTCGAAACGGTAGCACCTGTTCCGAAACGTGCTGCCCAGATTGCAGAAATTTTGCTGGTTAAATGCACAATTGACCCATCAGACACATTCCAAAGGCAACCAAATCATTCCAGCAAGTCATTCAACACTCAATGAACATATTAGCATCAACCAATCACAATCATAGCCTCTAATTAAGAAATACCCAATTCTATAGGCATGCAACCTATGTAGAAAACCATGAAACCTTCAATTCATCAAAACCACATAACAAAAGTCCATTACAAGTCTCATTATCACCAAAAGCATAAAACCAACTTAGGGAGTCCAAAACATCTCCCAAAACAACAACATAGGTTCCCCATTGCCAAATGCCAAAAGCTAAACAAGTTATGAAAATTGTCACCATACATGAGCTTAAGCTTCCACTTAGATTCTTGACCACCTTGCTGCCCCTTTTAGCACTTCAATGCTCTACATTATTGGTTTAAGAAAGAGAGAGCGTAAGCACAAGCTTAGTGAGGAATGCTCATTAAAAACATCTCAATAATGCATTATTAAAACTCCTTTTCAAAACCTTTAGTTCAAACATCATTTGATCATGCACATAGGTATATAACCCAAGCATTTCATGCTTCAAATCATTAACATGTCATATTGGCTGTCAAGTGATAATCCATAAACTTTCTCAACTCAAAACACAATCGACAATCGGATACACGGATTACAAGCGTTGTCCCTTACGCTTCATACACACTACCAATATCAAGGTGGAGCAAATGGTACAATCACAACCCCTCAACACCCGTGATGGAGACCATGGTACAATCACAACCCCTCCACATCACTCATTGGTAGTTGTATAACATCACTAACGAAATCACAGGACATACAACACAAGATCCACACATGGACTTTTAACCACCATTGTGATCTTACCAACACAAGGTCCACACATGGACTTTTAACCACCATTGTGACCTTAACAATACACAAGGTCCACACATGGACTTTTAACCACCAATGTGACCTTAAAACAAGAACCACCCATGGACTTTTAACCACCATGTTGTTCTTAACCATCTCGTTAGTGTACTTGATGGAGCATGGTACAATCACAACCCCTCGACATCCAAGGCGACTTAATTCACGGTGCACCCAATCCTATAGCTGGCTAACTATATCCGATTCAAGCACTTTTAGACCAACCACATCACTTGCCAATATACATCATTTAACAACATTAATCCACTGTTTTAAAGCATTTAACAAAGCCATTGAATCCACATGCATCACTATGCATTGAAATCACATTTATCAATGTAAAACCAAGGATCTCTTACCTTGAGCATCCTTCAACACATGGCTTATAAAACCAGCAATAAACATGCTAAAATATGCTTTCAAAAACAGAATTAAAACATGCAAACAAATCACTTTGCAGTCAACCAACTCATGGCTCATCAACAAGAGAGTTTTTTCCGAAAACTTACTCTTAAGCTTAACTAAGTTGTTTAGACTTAAACTAAGCTCCCAAACCTTCAAAACATTGGTTTCAAAGCTGAAAACCAAACTTCACTCACCGATTCCGTTTCGCAAGCTTGCTGAAACACCAATCAAGCTTCCGGATCAACACCACAAGGATCCGAAGATGTCTCCTCTGTTTTAAACACATCAAAGCAGAGGATTAATGCATCATCATGCATTAATATCTTCAACCAAAACACCTAAACTCGCTGCTCTCATCAACACTCACATTTCGGCTACCAAACACAACCGAAATCACATCCAAACATCTCTACAACACTACCCAGCCAAGATCCATCAATTCCAATCATTCATAAACCTCAATTAACATCCAAAAAGGATCTAATCACGTCCTTATACCTCCAGCTATAGCAGAACATCAAGATCACCCCAAAAACCATCATTAACACAAGCCAAAACTTAGGAAAATCAACCTATTCGGGATTGCATTGATTAAACCTCAATTTCACACCAATTATACATCCAAAAATCATTAAAAAGACATCTCAAAACAGTGCCCAATCATTTCATACGAATTTCATCAAAATTAAACCAAATCTTGCATTTTAAAGCCAAGATCAAGAACACAACCATAAAACCTTTAATAAACATAAATCAAGGATTGAGAACTTGGGAATTTCAGTAAAGAACTGAGTATTTAGAGGAGAAGGACGTTCATACCTCTAAATGTGAGTTTCTCCCTTTTTGGAACCAAGATTCTTGAAAATCCAATAAGCAAATGCTAAGGTTTTGATGTAGAAATGATTAGAGATCAAATGAAGATTGAAATCTCATCTTTAGAGGTCAAAATTAGAGGGAAGTTTGCTGGAGAAAAGTGTTTGGGTTGAGAGAAAAGTTGAGAGAAAAGAAATGTAAATTTTTGAAGAAAGTTAGTTATGACAACAAAATATCTTTTTCCCTCCTTTTACCTTTAATTAAAAACCATTAATAAATTGTTTAATATTAAGAAAAATCTGGAGAAACTCTTCTTGGGTAAATTAGCTCCTTAAAGATTCAAAGTTTCAATCCTTTTAAAACAGTCACGAAGTTTTCAAAAATTATATTTTAGTCACTAACACAAAATGTCAAACTTCCAAACCTCATTTTGTAAAATTGATTTCACCACTCTCTTATATATAATAAAAGAGAATTTTAAGATATTTTCCCATATTTTTAATGCAACCCGAACTAGGTTTTCCTAAGAATCACCTTTTATATTCGAACCGCACTCTGACCGGTCCGGTCCAAACCCAAAACTTCTAAGCCCAAAATTGGGATGTTACAAAGAGTCACTGAAACACGCTCCTCCATACTTCCCTTGTCTTCTCACCACAACATTTTAACCAACTCGAATGACTTACCACATAACATTTGCTATCTGATACTAAGATCTCAACTGACTCTTCAAGGCATGTCAATTTCAAACTCAACTCAATCTCTTCTACAAACATAGCACAGATCATGTCTGACTCACACTCCCGAATTATGGATTCACAGGCACATCACAAACCTCTTTCTAACTCTGGTGGTAACCGCAACAGATAAACAACAGATCTAGCCCGACTCACAACTCATACAACACTGTTTAAAACTTGACCGATGACTTTCTCTGACTGATCATCTGACTTCATCAACTAACCAAACACTATGCAGACGTCTCCAAAAACAATCTAATTGAAGTCTCGGATCTCTATTACCCACTTCCATTAAGAACCTTCCACGGATGTAACAAACTAGAAGAAAATTGACGCTCGATCTCAACACACTGGCATTTCACGCACTTACTCTCATACGGAACCACATCATTCATCCACTCAATTCAGAAGCATTCATCTTCAACCCACAATACGTCTTCATACTACTCAAATGCAATACAAATGAACTACCGTGTGCTTCGGCTAAAACAATACGTCTCAAAACACTATGTCAATCGGTACAACTATTCTGTCTCTAAAAATACAAACTCTATCATCTCTGAAACTGTATTCTGAGGGTCTTCCTTCCACTATGTCTTGCAACTGTTTCTCTTCAAGCATTCTGACTCAATGTAGGTTCAACATGATACTCGGCCACAAAACCGTTATCCTTCGGTAAGCTGAATTCGGCAAATACATCTCGCAACTCAACTACTAATCTAACAACAATTACACTCGGAACATCGATCACTACATTGACTATCTTCGGATGGTACTCAATCTGGATATTACAGTCTTTAAGCAGTTCTAACACTTCATGCTGTTCAAGTTTCCACCCATCCTAAGTCTTCAAATATTTCAAGTTCTGATGATACGTACATATACACTGTGCATTTCTTACTATACGGCTTTGTCTCTAAGTTTTCGAAGCAAATACAACTGTAGTTTACTCTACGTCTCATATCGGATAACTCTTCTCACGGTCTTTCAATTATCTCGATGATCAAGCCACAAATCTTCCGTCTTGCATAAGCACACAACCTAACCCTACATGTAATGCATCACTATGGTTCACAAACTCTTTCTCTGACATGACTGGATCAAGGTCGAAGCTTTCTTCAAAGTTTCTTTCGGTTTCTCAAGGGCTCATTGTCTCACATCTAACTACACAACTGAACATTCTTCTGTAGCAACCTATCAATGGAGCAACTATCTTCAAAAGACTATTTACAATTCTCTGAAAGTAACAATGCTAGACCTAGGAACTATAGATATCTGTCACAGTCTTCAATTTCTTCCAACTCGTATCTTCTTTTGCCTACTTGGGATTTACTCTAACACACTCGGCTGATCTACATGTCCTAGGAGAACATATTCATTACTCGGAGTTCGCGTTGCACAACTTGGCATACAACTGATTCCCTAAAAGGTTCTACCACATTAACTTCAAAGCTTGTCATGGCCTTCTTCGGTACGTGGATATACTCATGTGTCATCTATGAGAACTATTACAACTGATCAAGGAACTCGGGAATTATTATGTTCAACATCTCTATGAAGGTAACTAATACACTAGTCAAACAAAACGACATAACTCAAAACTCAAGGTGATCACATCTCGCCCCTAAAGCTGTCTTCGGTACTTCAAATTTTCTCACTTTCAACTGGTAGTAAACGGATCTCCAATTAATCTTCAAAAAGACTGAAGCACACACTAACTGATCAACAATTCACTGACACTCGGAAACAGATACTAATTATTCACTGTCACTTGTTTCGACTGTCTGAAATCTAATCACATTCTTGTATTGTCTTCTCTCTTCTTCACAAATTGTACTGTCATACTCTAAGATGATGCACTAGGCCTAATGAGTCTAAGGTCCAACTAACCTCAATGTTATTTCTTCAACGTTCTCAATTCTTTCGGGATTCCTAAGTTACAGACTAACAACACAGAAGCAACCTCGGAGACGGTCTCAATAATGAACTCTTCTTCTCTATCAAGAGACAAACCGAGTAAATCTTCCAAACACTTCTAGGAAAACACAAACTATTCTAGCATTTTGCGGTCTAATCTTCGTTCAAAATCAAATTCATCAGACTTGCTAAGCAAGCCTGCCAACTAAACTCAATCAATCTTCGACCTCCAAAGCTGGATCAACATTCGACAAGAAGTTCACATCCTCACCTACCACTACAGTCTCACAAAAATCTGCAACTTCAAGGCAACTCTCTCTTTGTCTCAAAGTTTACACTAACTCTGTGCTCTTCAAGCCAAACCTTGTCAAAAGGTACATCAAAACCGTAGGAAGACGATCACTTCACATCTACTAGAAACTAGTAACTCTGAACCACCAACAAACATCTTCTGTACATCTTTCTGATCACTACTATCTCCCAAAGGCTAGTCACATGTGTCCCTACATCTAAGGTCTCAACAAAGATATCTAATTTCTTACATGTTCACACAAAAGGAGGTGTCCGCAGAAATTGTAACTTCACATGTACACAACTGATAGTCTTCGGCCCTCTTGTTTTCAGACGGGTTCTTCAACAAAATCTGACTCTTCTAAACTGTTCCTTGAGCATCTCGTAACTTCAAGATTCAATTCTGATCACACACAACTTAGAGTCAAAGCTCAAGACTCCCTTCTCGACTCAACTATATCGGAAGTGACTTCATCTCTTCCGCTTGCTGGAAGACAACTCAACGTACACTGACCCAATCACACAAACTAGCTCCCACTCACGGACACTGACCGGCTGTCTTGCATTAAAATCATAGGCCGAACCCTAACGGTCACCAACTAACACTTCACCAGGCATGTTCAAACTTGCATACTTGCTAACGATATACAAAAGCACGGATTTAGAATCAACTGGAGGAAACCAACTTAATACTGTACCAAGGGCTTATCGGTTAGAACATCAACACCACTCTAACTCCCACTCATGTGGCTTCACTTCTTCTTACCGACTAATGTCAGAGTTGATCACATCGTCCCTCATCCACATGAATCAACCCACATACACACCGTCTCAAACGAACAAATTGTACCTCAAATCCGGTACAACCATACCTCCCTAACTAAGATGATGGACCCCCTCAACATCGTCCACCTTTTCAGAAACTACGACTTCTACTTACCGAAAAGCAATTAAATAAACAACAACATCAACAGTAAAACATACAAGATTGGGTTAGCAAGGCAAGGCTTCGAAGTGGCTCAAGTATGTTTCCCTCACTTAAAATCTCTTCTTCGATGTAATAGTAGCAATGGGACTCTACGAAACATGTTTCAAACAAATCAATACACATACATGCTCAACCAAGCATATAACAAGGCTTACTTGCTAAACAAGCAAACATATGCGCACGAGCAAACAACATACATTCTCAATCAAACAATCATACATTACAGCATTCATGGATAATAAGCAACATGCTTACATGGCAAGCAAACACCGTGCATATCAATCACAAAACACAACTTACCTCACTTACCTGCCCGAGGTCTCGGTAACCTCAGGCTCTGATACCAACAAATGTAATACCAACAAATGTAACCCCCTCGTCCCGGTCTGGCCGGATGACCAGTCCGAGTGGGCCACACGAGGAAAACTGAAGTGAAACCCGTTAAGGTTCCCCCTCGGTTAGCAACCCTATTTTTTTCATTTTAATCTTGTCACATTCGAACCCCAAACCACATTCAAACAACCCAATTTTAATCTTGACTAAAGGCATCTTAGTACCTAGACTGGCAGTAAGGTCTGGAACCCAGATTTCTGCAAAGGTTTCGAAACCTTACCCATGGTTTCGAAACCCTCTTCCATGGTTTCGAAACCTTCCTCAGAGGTTTCGAAACCTAGGCTGGCAGTGAGGTCTGGAATCCCAGATTTCTGCAAAGGTTTCGAAACCTTACCCATGGTTTCGAAACCATTGATCAGGGGAGCACTTACTGCTTAATTCTAACGACTTTCCATGGAAGAAAAACATCAAGAGCATACATAGCCCAACATAAGAGCTTAAAAAGGGCTAAAGGCACACAACACCAACAAACCAAGTCTAGAGGCATACGTCCTAGATTTAAACAAACACAAACATACTCAAACATACTCAAGGCATGAATATGAACAATCATACACACATGGTAAATTACACCTTAAGAGCCTTTCATACAAGCATGCTTGAAGACATTGATAGGCAAAAGCACCATTCATCACATAAAGGTTTACATGCCATCAAGCAATATTTATAGGTCAAACAAGGCATCCAAGAATCAAACCAATATCGACATACATCAAAACTCGAATCATCAATACCTATCCCATTGCTTAACTATTACAATCTATTACTTAAAATTCATACATTGAGCTAACCAATAGCATCACTTGGAGACCTTTCCTTGCCTTTGCCACCCACAAGCTATTTATCTGCATTGTCGAACAAAAGAGAGCGTAAGCATAAAAGCTTAGTGAGGGTAAGCTCATAAAACAAACCTTCGACAATGCAGGGTCCCAGCACGAGCAATTTCCATAAAGAAATGCATGTTCTTACCTCCGATCCGCGTATGCCAAAACGATCATGATGCATGAACATATAAGCAACATTATGCCATGCTCAACAACCCATAAGCTCAACGTACAAAGATACATAACTCAATGCATTAACCACATCATATATCAATTCATAAAGGGCATCACATTTCACATCAAGCAAGTATATATATACATAATCTCATATTGGTATACACATACAACCTCATATTGGCACCTAGCTATGACTCGAATACGCGGATAACCCGTTGGAACGTATTTCCAACAACAACATTACCTCGGTGGGATTCCACTCATCACCGGTCCTTGCATGGGCGGGATTCCACTCATCACCACATGCCCTACGGATGGGATTCCACTCATCATCACGTAGAAATATATAAAAGCTTCCGGTGGAATATTACATCACCGTACTCCTCCTTGGTGCCTTAACGCCACTAAGGCCACGTACGTTTTGACTCAATTTGTGTGCACACTCATCCTAATGATCGATCATTGTACCCAAGCATACTAGTGCCAATATAAATCAAATTCCACAACCTTTTACAATATCAATTTCAATATAATATCCATACTTAGCACGTACTCACTATGATTCTCCAAAATCATGCAATCCACATCATAACCTCATTTCACAAACCAACACCACATGTATGTCATCCGAACAATTATCTCATCATATATCCACATTATATTTGTCATCAACATGCATATAAAATCAATACACTAAGCCATACTTTCACATACATGTGTATCAAATTATACATAATCATCATGATGCATAACAATAATTAAAGAGTGCATCCAAGGTCTCTAACTAAAGCTTAGGATTAGGCTACCACCCTAATCCTAACTCTAGGTGGGTCTACCAAGCCCAACCTAGTTCACATGCTTGAACCAACCACTTAAAAACCAATTTAAAAACGTTAACCACTCACCTCTACCTCCAAGCTCAACTACCAAGCAAGCATCACCTTCAAGCTTCCGAATTTCTTCCCGAAGCTTCTCCAACACAAGTTCTCGCTTCTAAACGACCTCAATACAATTCAAATAATCCTCAAATCAACCCAACATCAAAATACCAACCCGGAATACAAATTCAAATATCAAACTCAACATTTCAAGTCATGACCAAACCCCCAACTTTATCTAATCCAAAACAGCCCATAATCCTTGCTCAAAACCCAAGTTTCCAACACATTTTATACTCACAAATGATTGCTAAATTCAGCCACAACATCAACCCATAGGTGCAAGCCAAGCTCCAACAATTTCCAACCCAAATAATCACCAAAATTCCCATTTTCGTACTTCTATTTTACCCAGCAGAAAATTTCATTTTCAAGCACCTAAATGACATCTAAATGGTCCCAAAACATCCCCTAGCATACATATACCATTAGCCCTTTGTTTTCAACCTACAACCCACCAAAAATGGTGTTTTTGACAACTCAAAAATGGGTATAAGAGCTCACTTCGGATTTTTACCAAAATTCAACCAAATTAACATATAATGAGTATTTCCACATGATTAAACAAAACACCAACTCAATTTATCAAAACAAAATGAAAAACCCATTAAAAACACAAACTTTGATATAAACCCTAATTTTCAAAACTCCATAACTTTGAAATCTAAGACTATAGATAGATAGAGGATAAAGAGGAGATTAAGAATATGATTTTACCTTTCAAAACCCCCTTGAATCGAAGTTGAAATCGAATGGAATATAAGCTTTAAAGTTTGAGAGGGTTTGAAGATGGTGATATGGTTTCCAACGTTTGGGAGGGTGAGTTGGAGAGAAGATGACAACTTAAATTTTAAAGTTGTCTTGACTTTTTAAAAACATTTGAGTAAAATTGCACTGTAGGCCCCTCCCTTTTTATTAAAGCTCAATTACACCACATTTTAGGTTGAATTGTTTTAATTATATTTTATTGACTCGAACTATAAGCCCGACTAACTCCTAGCCCCAAAACACGGGTGTTACAACTCCAGCTCCTGTTGCTCTTTCTTTTTTAAATATTTGAACCAAGTCATCAAAGTATGAAAATAGCTTGTTTCTCAATCCAACAGCGGTTGGGTGACTCTACAAGAGAACAAATGAATATTAAATAACATAATTTTATAGCTATATATATGTATCATAAAAAAGAAGAGAACTTTAATTGAATTTTACATACTTACCCTAACCCAATCATCAAAAACATCCTTCGGTGCAATTAAACATTTTTCTTTTTCATTCCAACCAAATCCACTTTCAATGTTAAGCATTTCAGATAAAACATTGTATTGTCTTTTTAGCAACTTCACTCTAGATTCAATATGTGGATTGGCCCTAATTTCTGCAGTAGAAAGCTTGGTCGCTAACATTTTCTCAATATAAGAGAGATATCTTGATCTAAAAGTTTCATTATCTCATTTTCAACGTGGATCTAAAGCCAAAGTATGTAAGCATTCAATAAGTGCAGCATCTTCCTGTTTAGTCCACTTCCTTTTAGAAGCTATGGGTTTAGTCCTTCAAGTTGTTTAATTTTTTCCCCTTTGAGACTTCATATTTGATGTTTCCATGTCACACTTCGAAAAAGTTTAAGATGAAATAAAATAAAATAAAATATATATACATATAACACAAGATAAAATGAAGATAGAACTTGTCAAATTAAAGAAAAACGTTAAAGTAAAAATATGTCCAATCATATAAAGTCGATAAATAATATGTAACAAATGTCAATAACAATGTCTACTTAAATTTAAAATAAAAAATAAACTTTACTTAATAATGCATTACACTTTGTCCATTGTAAAAAAGATACTAATGTAAAAAGATGATGTGAAATACATTTGCCAGCCAACTAGTAAACATATTAGCTGCTAATTTATCTTCAATCAGTCCAAGCGGTGCTTGGCTCACAATGTCTGATCATTTCGGGCTCATTTATCTCTTCAACTTGACTAATATCTAATTCAGCAAAGTTAGTTTTCATAAGGTCAACTAACATCTCGGATCTAATGAAGTTATGGAGAAGACAACAAGCAGAAATAATTCTACATTGTGTTTTCACTAGATAAAATGATTTTTCCCTTAAAATGGCTCATCTTGCTTTCAAGATGCCAAAGCATCTTTCGATGCAATTTTGTGCTTGTGAGTGTTTCATGTTAAAATATTCTTGAGCCGTGGTTGGTTGGTGTCCTTGTCTCCAATCATTCAAGTGATATCTTTGGCCTCTATATGGTGCAAGAAATCCTCCTTCATTTGTGTATCCAGCATCACATAAGTAGTAACACCCTATATTTCAAGTTAAGAAGTGCATTAATATAAAAAATTAGTACAATTTTTACTTCATTTTATTATATGTTCATTATTTAAGCATTACCTTGTGGAACATTTAAACCATTTCTTCTACTAATAGCATCCTTTAGTACTTTACCATCAGCTGCAGAACCTTCCCATCTAGGTAAAACATAAATGAATTGCATGCTTAGTGTACAAACACCACGTACATTTGTTGCAATTTTATTTTTTTCTTGTTTTGTATCTAGGTCTGTCACTTGAAGCGACATTGACCTTAATAAGTGTTCTATCTAAAGCACCCAAGCACCTCTACATTTATAAAATAAATTAAAATCACATCATTAGTATTCAATTCTTGTTATGAATATCTTTATTTATGGTGGATATCCATATATTAAATAAGACTTTAATGGGTTTTATTATTAGGGTTTAATACCCATTGGAATTAGAGTTTACATCTTATTCCTATAAATATAGACTTTTGAAGAAAGCATTGTACACAACCCTACATTGAGAATATAATAAAAGTCTCTCTCTTTGTCTCTCATCTTTGCTCTTATTTATCTCTCTTGTTCTTCTTTACTTTATTCACGACACGTTATCAGCACGAGACTCTAATCAACTGAGGTGTTTGTCATTTGAATCTTAAAGGAGTTAATGAAAAGAATTTGTTACTAGCATGAATCAAAGATAAGTTCTTCTCCCTCTATTGTATTTTAATTATCGATTATTTTTCTCTCTTGATTTTTAATTTTTGAAAAATCATTGGTTATTTGGTGTTAGTGTAACGATAGAGTGACTCAATTAATGTGGTTCTTGTCGATAATTTCCGGAAAAGATTTTAACAAGATATTGGTGACTAAATCTACCATTTATTTAACTTAGCTTGAAAAGTCTGGTATGTTTTACTTATTTATCTTGATATAGTGAATGGTTAATTATTCTCAAAATAAGGTAAGTGTATTTTAATTTATTGTATCTTTGATGATATATCTAATATTAAATATACACATGATTATGATTTTTTTTAATAACGTGATTCTTTTACTTACCATCCAGGGATGGTTGTTCAAAGTGAGGAATTATCATGTGTTTAAAACACAATGACATATACGGGTAGTATTTTGCATCTATTTTATTTGAGATATTTTTAGGTATGACCAATATTTGTTTATTTTATTCTGATGATGAAAGTTTGTGTTTTTAATCATGTTTTAAGTATTACATGATATTGGAACAAATATTGAACCTTTAATTAATTAATATGTTCTCTTTTATTTGGTTTAATTCGAGTATATTGGCTGGACATCCCGTTCTTCGAGGCTACTGGTCTCAAAGAAGGTTCTTTTTAAAGAACCTTGTGGACTTGTTTAACAATATCGCGTATGCGGATTTAATCTTCGTTCTCTATAAGTATTACACAAACACACACACACACACATACACACACACACACACATATATATATTTGCTTGAAAGAAATATTATTTTTGTGTCAAGAAAATTTGACTATAGACTTCTCCCAAGTTCAAGTTACAAAAATCGCCTTGATCCAAAAATTTTATGGGAGGCATTCCCTGAAGTAAATGCGAGCATGATGTTTATTCCATGCGATTATTGGACTTATGTCATTCCTTGAAGTGAATGCGAGCATGATGTTTATTCCATACGATTATTGGATTTATGTCATTACCTAAAGTGAATGCAATCATGATATTTATTCCATGTGATTAGTGGATTTGTTTCATTTCTTGAAGTGAATGCAAACATGATAATTCACTATATGGTTAGTGAATAAAACTCAGTTATGTGCCAGAGTATCACTGATGAAGATATGTTAGAAAAACATACTCTACTTTTTACACATTAATGTTGTCCTGTAGACACAATATCGTGAAAAGGTTTTAATGTAACACCCGTGTTTTGGGGTTAGGAGTTAGTCGTGTGAGTTGGTTCAAGTCGGTAAAATCAATTTTAATTAAATTGACCTCAGTCTTGATTTAATTGGAGTTTAAAATAAAATGGGTGGCATTTTTTTAATTAATAGGAAAAAGTGGAAGACCACCTTTTTGATTCAAAAAGGAACAAAAAAGTTGTCTTCCTCCCCATTTTCCTCATCTTCAACGTGAAAACCACCCTAAACCCTCCATAACCCCAAATTCACTATTCCATCAAATCCCTCCATTGATTCAAAGGTGTTTTCAAAGGTAATTTCATATTTACACTCTCCTCATCATCCTCTTCATTTACCTAGTCTTAGAATTGAAAACTACCATCTTTTTGAAATTTCAAGTTTAAAGAAAGTTTGAATTTTTAAGGGGTTTTTCAATTGTTTTTGATTTGTTGAGTTGGGGTTTAGCTTAATCTCATCATAATGAACATAATATCTTAAAGTGGGTGATTTTGGGTGAAAACCCGAAATGGGTCTTTGGGGCCATTTTTGAGGTGTCAAAAATTGAGTTTTTAGTGAGTTTTAGGCTTGGGTTGAAGGGCTGATGGTTTAGGGATGTTAGGGAAGTGTTTTGGGACCATTTAGATGTCATTTGGGTGTTTGAAAACATGGTTTTCTGCTGGGTAACAAGGGAGCACGAAAATTGGAAGTTTGGTGAGAAAATGGGTTTGAATTTGGGTGAAGTTTGGCTTGTGTTGTAAGAGGGGTTTGTGACTGATTTTAGCATCGAATTTGTGAGTAATGGTTGTGTTTTGATTGACTAGAAACAAGAGGAGACATCGGGGAAGCATCGGGATCGAATCCGGGCATTTAGGAGGCTTGCTCGCTTGCTTGGGTTGCTAAGGAAGGGTGGTGAGTAAACTTTAAATTTGTTTTAAAGTTGGTTCAAGTGTGTGTAGTGGATGTGTTGGAATGAGCTTGGTAGGGCATTCCTAGATGGGAGTTAAATTGGTAGTTTAACTCCTTGATTCCTATTGATGCTTATTATGCCATTGCCTATTTGTTCTTATGAAATGTGGATTGATTTGTATGTGTATACCTTGATATGTGTATGTGATGAGTATGTGTTATAAATGGTAGATGTGTGATGTGGTTAAAGAAATTGGCACTAATTAACTTTCCGGGTGTAAATGATCGATCATTAGGATTAGTGTGCACACAATTGAGTCAAAATGCGCGTGGCCTTGATGGCGTTGAGTCATCAAGGAGGAGTACGGTGATGTAATATTCCACCGGAAATTTATTTATATTCTACGTGATGATGAGTGGAATCCCATCCGTAGGGCATGTGGTGATGAGTGGAATCCCGCCCATGCAAGGTCCGGTCATGAGTGTAATCCCACCGAGGTAATGTTGTTGTTGAGTGTAAATCCGCACATCCGGGTAAACTAATAGTGGCCAATGAACTTGTTATTATAATTATGATGTTGTAATGTTGGTTTACATTGTTGAGCTTAGTATGATGTGAGATACCATATTATGACTCTTAAAAGACTAGCTAGGTTGACTTTTTGATACCTATATATGTTGTATGTAAGGTTAAGGATTTGCATGCTTGGACCCTGCATTGTTGTTGTTTTTGGTTTTAGAGCATCCTCACTAAGCTTCTAGCTTACGCTCTCATTTTCAACAATGCAGATCATTAGCGTGGTGTTAGCAAGGAGCAAGGCGAAGGGGCTTTCCAAGTGTAGTTGCTCAAGTATGGTTTAGTAATTAATGTGGTAGTCTAGCAACGGGGCAATCATGTGTTTTGTATGAGCATTGTTTGACTCATAAGTGTTATTGGATGTTTATGTTTTGACTTGGTTTGTAAACATGCTATATCTTGTTGCATGCTTGTGTGTGATGGCATGCCTTATGGATATTTAGGTTGTTTCGGCTGTATGTGCAAACCTCGTATGTGGTAGCTTGTGCCTTTGGCCTTTTTGAACTCTTTGTATGTCCAAATATGCAATATTTATCCATTGTGTGAATGCCATGATATATAAGTGTTAATGTTCATCTAAGTTTCTCTCTTTGGTAAATCTTGGTCGTAGCATGTTGTATGGATGATTGCATGAGCTTAAGGGAGTCCAAAAATGCATTTAGAGTTGTGTTTGGTGTTGTTTTTGCTAGTTTTGGAGCATTGCAGAGCAGGGCGTATCGATACGGTCTTGCCTACAGAGCTCAGTTTTGGCTGGGCGTATCGATACACGGGGGTGTATCGATACGGTTTTTGCTCACTGGAATTCAGTGTTGGCTGGGCGTAGCGATACATTGGGGTGTATCGATACGCTCTTGACTCACTGGAATCCTGAGAGTTGGGTGGGTTGAAAGCGTATCGGTACGATGTTGAAGTGTATCGGTACGGTTGAATCTAGTTGACTACGCGATGTTGACCGAGAAGGGCGTATCGATACACTCAAGGGTTGTATTGATACGGTCTTCTCTGTGTTGACTGATTGAGTTGACCTGGTCAAGGCGTATCGATACTCTTGACTGGTGTATCGATACGGCCTGCCCTGAAAGCTTAAAATGGACTGCTTGAAGTGTGGTTGGGGATCGAATGTGTTTCTTTATTGATGTTTTCTGCTGTCGTGAATCACTTAGGAATTAATATGCCTTTAGACAAGATTAAAATGAAAGAAAATTTTTAGGGTTGCTAACCGAGGGGGAACCTTAACGGGTTTCGCTTCGGTTTTCCCCGTGTGGCCCACTCAGACCGGTCATCCGGCCAGACCGGGACAAGGGGGTTACATTTAAAAACCTACTAGCCTCTGCTACATTCCCTGAAGTGAATGTGATATTTTATAGCGAAAAGAATAAATGCCACATTAGCAATTGTGGTCGAGATTTAGGCCATAAAAATAGACATGGATAAGATGATCCTTTTGAGAATGTTTATATCCACCGAAAGTGGGATTATAAGGATGACAAGAATGATAGATATCATATCAAAATCTTTATGTTATCAATACGATGGTACAAACCATTGGTCTCGTACTTGTCAAACGCCAAAGTATTATGGACTTTATCCATAAGCATGAATGATAAATGAAAGAAAATATAAACAAGTTTTGTTTATGGAGAAAATAATTATGGCGTTGTTAGTCCAACTCAATTGGATAGTGTTAATTTCTTCATAACCCTTGAAGGAAATAATTCGCCATTTATTTTATTTCACTTATAACCTCTAAAGGGAATAATTGATCTTTTATTTATTTTGTTTTATGTTAATTTTATTATTTATTTATGTTAATTTACTTTATGTTAACTTGTTTTACATATTATTTATTTATGCTTTATGTTAATTTATTCTTTGAAGAATATGATTACTTTCGGAATAAAATATACAATGAATTGTGGCTATTTATGCCTATCAGACAGTGCAAGTACTCATATTATACTTAAGCGTAAGAAATATTTTCCCATTTAAATGCAAGAGGAAAATATGAGTACTATTTCCCAAAGTACTAAAATATCAATGCTTCGTAAGAGCAATAAGTTCTTGAGGGTTTATCTCTGATAGATAATCGATTTGATATGATGTGCTATATTTAATATTTTTCATTCCCCGAAGTGAATGAAACAAAGCACATTTTGAAATGTGCATAACTATGCATATTTTCCCATTTAAAATGCAAGGGAATAATGTGAGTATTATATCCGGAAGTACTAATATCACAGAAGGCTTCGACTGAGCAAATATGTTATTGCCAAATGGAACTCTATTCCATTTTCACAGTGCATTATACTCGTCAAAGACACAAAGAGACTTATTGAATTTTAAAGATATTTTCATAAATATATTGAGAATATTAGTCGAGGGGGTGCCGACTATCTCAATATTACGAGTATAACTCAATGCAATAATAAAATCTTGAAAAAAAATATATGCACCGCCATCCATATTTTACTACACAAGAATTAGTACAAATTGAAGCTCATGCTATTGTAAATCAGAAGTTTACTGATAACTTTATTATTTGACATGACCGGTTAGGCCATCCCGGTTCAATTATGATGCAAAAAAAATTTGTTGACACTTTCATGTGGTCATTATTGAAGAACTAAAATTTTCTTCAAGGTAATGTTTTTCATGTGATACTTGCTATCAAAGCAAATCGATTATTCAATAATCATCAGCTAAGATAGATTGTGAATCTATTAATTTTCTGGAATGGATACAAGGTGATATATGTAGGCCCATACACCTTTCTTACAGTCTATCTAGATATTTTACGATTTTAATCGATGCATCGAATAGTTTGCGAGGCTACTTGCTCAGTTGATAAAATTATGAGCACATTTTCCAGATTACCTTATAAAGACAATCAATCTTGATAATGCTGGTGACATGTCATTTTACATGTAGTATCACTAATTTGCATCAAGGCAACAAATTATCATAAGTTCTCCCCATTACAAATGGTTTTTTGTCAAAACCAAATATTTCTCATCTTAGATTTTTTTGTGCGGTATATGTTCTGATTCCTCCACCACAACGCACAAAGATGAGTTCTCAAAGGAGGTTGGGAATATATGCCAGATTCAAATTTCCCTTGATAATTAAATATCTTGAGCTTCTATTAGGGAATTTATTTACAGCTCGATTTACTACTATCATTTTAATGAGTCGGTTTTCCCAACATTTGGGGGAGAAAATAAAATAGCTGGAAAAAATAAATAAATTGGAATGAATTATCATTATCTTAGTTTGATCCACGTACTCAACAATGTGGACTATAAGCTCAAAGGATAATTCATTTAGCAAATCAATTGCCAGATGATTTTGCTGACCCTAATAGAGTGACTAAGTTACATATACCAACTATGAATGCTCCGTTTAAATTTGATGTCCCGGAAGGACAAACTCTAGTTACTAATGAGTCCAATTTACGCCTGTAGCGTGGTAGACAAGTAGGTTCCAAAGATAAAAATCCTCGAAAAAAGGAAGGGAGCTATAGTTATGATGGTCTGATCGAGGAATCAATGAATTATGAAAATCTCAAGAAGAGATTAAAAGGTCTCCAATACAGACATTAACATGACTCAGGTACCTGATAATAAAGAGATCTCAATAGATTATGTCATGTCTGGTAATAAGTGGAACTGAAATCAAATCGACGTTGATAATACATTTGCATGCAATATAGCACTAGAGAATTTATTTGATGATGTGGATCATGAATCATTATCAATTGGATAATGTAAACAAAAAATGATTGGCCATTATGAAAAGAGGCAATTGAGGCGAAACTAAGATCTCTTTCGAAAAGAGAAGTATTTGGGCCTATAGCCCGTATATTGAAATGTGTAAAGCTCGCGGATATTAATGAGCCTTTGTGAGAAAGAGAAATCAAAATGAGAAATCATAAGATATAAGTTTGTTTGGTTGCACAAAGATTTTCACAAAGACATGAAATTAATTATGAGAAAAATATATTCCTTGGTGGTAGATGCAGTTACTTTTAGATAGTCTGACAATAAATGAAATAACTCAGGTTCCGCCTAATGGATGTTGTTACATCTTATTTGTACGAGCCTCTTGATAACAACATTTACATGAAGCTTCTAGAAGGATTCAGACTGCCAGAAGCAGTTAATTCAAGTTCTTGAGAACATTATTCAATTATATTGAATATTTCTTTTTATGGATTAAAACATTTTGGGCACATTTGGTATAATCACCCCCATTGAATTCTTATTAGCAGAAAGCTATAAGAATGATTTAATTTCTGGAGCATTTTATTAAGAGGTTTAGCTCTAGATTTGTCTTTGTTTTTATTTTGTATGTTGGCGATTCATTGAGACTCATGAAGAGATACCCTTAACAATGGAATCATTGTGCAGCAATCGGCATACACAGAAAAATGTTTAAAGAGACTTTACATGCATAATGCATATTCGTTAATCACTATTTGGTTGTTAGGTCTCTTAATGTTAACAAAGATCTATTCCGCCCTCGAGAAAAAGGTGATGACATTCTTGGTCTAAAAGCACCATATATACATTAATTGATCTAGAAGTATCGTATCTTAGCTGGTCCAGAAATACTATCTAAGTGCTACGAGACCATTGCCTTTAAATAATGTCTATGCATGAGGCAAAGCCGAAATATGTGTTTGGCTAAACATATCCAGAAGATATATGAATTGCTTTCACAAGATAAGATGCAAGCTATCTTATGTAGAGATAATGTAGAATTTATATCTCAAGGTGGATTCATCAAATGTGATAAAACGAAACATATCTCTTTAAAGTTTCGTCCCTCATGATCTTCAGAAGAATAGTATTTGATGAATCATTTCAAGCAATAATTTGGAAGATTTATCCACTAGTGCATACTCTATTTTCAACATTTGAAGATTATATTCAAGATTGAATTATGAAGATTCAAATATCTTATGTGATATTTTTATGAGGGGGAGTAAATACGCGTTGCACTCTTTTTCCCTTAACCGAGGTTTTGTCCCAATGGGTTTTCCTGGTAAGGTTTTTAATGAGGCAACATGTTATGCGTATCAAAGATGTGTATACTCTTTTTCCTTCACTAAGATTTTTTTCCCACGGGTTTTTATCGAAGTAAGGTTTCAACAAGGCACATTATCTTTATGGATATCCAAGGGGGAGTGTTATGAATATCTTTATTTATGGTGGATATCCATATATTAAATGAGACTTTAATGGGCTTTATTATTAAGGTTTAATACCCATTGGAATTAGGGTTTCCATCTTATGCCTATAAATATAGACTTTTGAAGAAAGCATTGTACACAACCCTACATTGAGAATATAATAAAAGTCTCTCTCTTTGTCTCTCATCTTGGCTCTTATTTATCTCTCTTGTTCTTCTTTACTTTATTCACGACAAATCTAACTTTATCCTATATTATATTAGTAATTCAAAAATTATGGGATAATACCTTAAACCATTTCCATCTATCGTCACTTGAATTCTCTTGTAATGGTTTTGGTTTTCTAAAAAACATTGAATGCATCCTCAAAATCGAGTTTAATACTGCATGAAAATCTCTACTAATTGTTTCACTGGACCTGATTGTTTGACGTTTTAGAACCCTATTCTTTGTATGGTGGGATACAATGTGAAGGAAGGTAATAACCATTTCTTCGATACACAAGTATCGACTTTCTTTTAACCCCCTTGGTTTTTAGCAAGTGACACAATTTGAAAAATGTTCTCCTATCCATTCGACAATTATCGACACTTTGTCTATCACTTTCAAATACAATTTTTTGTAAGTTGAGTGTCCGAATATTCTGTCTATAAAGTTTTTCATGTGCATATCATATTTTTGGTCTATTTTTACATTTTCTAAGGATAAGTGCAATGACCACAAGCATTAGCATTTGAAACATAGTTTCCATCATCTGTAGTTGTACAATGAGTATGGTTACAATGCACATCTTCTTTCGTACGACTAAACGAGCCATAACTGCTTTTTAGAACAAAATATAATATTAGAAAATGCATGATGAAATAAATTTAAAAATGTAACATAAATATAAAAGTTATAATTTTTCACAGCTAAAAATAACTTACTCTAAATAAGATATCTATCATACATTCCCCTTTAAATTCTTAATAAGAAAGCTGTAAACTCAACTATTTATGTTAAATGATCACATTTATAGTTCTAAAATATCAATTACAGCTCTTACTTTTTAGGGTACGACTATCTACTTTTACAAATATAAATTTTCTAAACTTTTAACTACATGAATGCAAGAAGAACACGTGATTCTGCAATTATTTTGCATAAAAATTCAATATGTTCCAGCTTATAAACATAATATCTAAAAATACAATAAAAAATAGGGTAATCTTCACCAGTGGTCCCTTTCGTTTAGGGTGTGTTCTATTTTGGTCACCAAAATTTAAAAAAGAGTATTCTGGTCACTTACGTTTTCAAACGTTTCTATTTTGGTCACCCGGTCGTTAGTCTCCGTTACTTAAAAAAATTAGTTTTTAATTTAACCCCCAAACTTTTAAAACTTTATTTTTCACCATCTTCCCCAAAAATTGTAAAACTAAAACACCAAAAAATAAAATCAAATTTAAATATCAGATGGTACATGCTCACGAATTTGAAAATTCGTCTCCATAAATTGTAGAATACTGACTAAACATTTCAGATCCGTGAATCTCTGTCAGTTTTAATCAGTAGATAAATGTTTAATATGCATAACATCTCATGAAGTCAACGAGTCATTGAAGTAAAATGAAAAAAATAGAATAAAATCTTGGCTAGTATTTCTGGATAACAACTGAACTAGCAACGTCGCATGCTCTACGGTTTGGTCCAAATCAATAAGTTGTTTAGGGGGAAACCCATTGTCTGCAATTGGTAGTTTCGTGCTCCACCTGGCTTTGATGCATCGATGAATCTATAGACGTTTCTGATTGTATGCTGGTAATTAAAACGTGAGACCATACGTGTACCACCCTATAACCTTAGTTGAATAGAGGTTGTTGGCAATGATGAATCCACAACCAGCCCCATAGATGGGGCCGATGCAGTGGTGATACTATTGGCAACAGTAGTTGGTTCAGAGGGAGTGGGGCTTGAGCTGCTACTGCCTAGAGTTCTTTGAACACTCTGAAATGTAATTTGGCCTTTTTTTTATCATTTTGGGGTTGAATCAAATCAAATTAGTTGTTAATTGTAGTTTGTTTAATCCGACACTTTTATTGTCTGCAATGATTATTAATAAGTACAAAATGAGGGGAAATATTAGGAGTTTTAATATTGGGTGAATGGGTCGTAGGCTAGGGTTATAGGATTATAGCCATTGATTTAATTTTTTGGGGTTTTAGTTTTATAATTTTTGAAGAAGATGGTGAAAAATAAAGTTTTGAAAGTTTGGGGGTTAAATTAGAAACTATTTTTTTAAGTAACGGAGACTAACGGTCGGGTGACCAAAATAGAAACGTTTGGAAACGTAAGTGACCAGAATACTCCTTTTTAAATTTTGGTGACCAAAATAGAACACACCCTAAATGAAAGGGACCATGGGTGAAGATTACCCTAAAAAATAATATGTACAAAATAGTAGTGGTTTTTCTTCATAGAAAAATCTATTTTCACATTAGTGATAGAAGGTATGAAACATACCTAACATGCACTCTACACTCAACCTGAAGTCTCCATTTCAACAAGATAAGATTAATCCCTATTGCAGAAAGTAAAAATCACATAGAACAATCAGAAATGAGATAAACTTAATCCAAACACCCATAATAGAAACAAAATAAAATATGAAGAAACCAATTTAAACAAAATGTAAATAAGCCATCATCCAAGAGAATCTTGAGATTCAAATATTAGATGAAAACTGCAAGAGGCTAGCAGTAACCTTCTAATCTTGAAGTAGTCAAATACATCTCATCCACAAAGTTACAAGCAATTCAAGTGCTTATAAATTTTCTACCAAGCATGACTATCCATAATGAAACTAATGGAATCAACTATTGACTGGGGACGTTTTGAAAATTGGAAAGCAGAAAATCAAAGAAATCAAAGAGAAAGTGTTATTAATCGAAATACAAGAAGGAGACGAGGAGAGAAGAAAAGACTTACGGGGGACATTCTGAAAATTAGAGAACTGATTTCCTTCCTTATAGCTCTACAGATTTCACGAGTTCTATAATCCCCTCGTCCCGGTCCGTACGCTTGACCGGTCCGAGTGGGCTACACGGGGATAACCGAGGCGAAACCCGTTAAGGCTCCACTTCGGTTACCGACCCAAGAAAAACTTTTTCATTTATATTATCTTTTCTAGATGAGATATTAAATCCTATGTGAGAAAAGCAACAACGAAAGAAACAATTAGGTAAACAACCAAACAACCCAATTAAAACAACCCATTTTAATTTTAAACAACAGGCCGTATTGGAACGCCTATAGGGTGTTTCGATACGCCTTGACTAGGTCAACTGGCAAAAGTCAACCTGAAGAGACCGTTTCGAAACAGGGGTGGACCGTATCGAAATGCCCTCAACGGTCAACTTCTCGTGGTCAACGATACGAAGGCCGTTCCGAAACACCAAGGCCCGTTTCGATACTTCAAATTATCGTCAAATTCTCAGATTTCCAGTAGCAAAATCGTACCGAAACGGCCCCCTAGCGTACCGAAACGCCTGACCAAAAACAAAGGGACCGTATCGAAACGGGACCAACCGTTTTGAAACGCCCTCTGTCTCCAGATTGGTTTTGGCTGGTTTATGACACAAAGCTGTCCCAAAACACAACTAAAACCTCACACAACACACAAGCATTAACTCTAGATACAAGACATCCTATATGAACATGCTTAACACACATCGAACATATAAAAACCATACATTAAGAGATCAACACCACCACATAAGATTCATACATAGCATTTAGGATTCATGCTTCACAAGAACATACACTTAGGCATTCAAGGTAGGCAATTTAAACATGGTTTACAATCTAAATGTGGCATCCAAAAGCCAAACCAACATTAACATATAAAAGAGTCTAAACATGATCATAAAGACAAACATCCACCTCCATAAAAAGCTCAAGACAACAAATACATATCTCATTGCTTGACTATTACACTTTATAACTTAAAAGTCCATACTTGAAAGCTAAGATAACACCACAATGCACACTTGGAGGCCCTCTCCTTGCACAAGCAATCCATGGACTACTGATATGCATTGTCGAACAAAAGGGAGCGTAAGCATAAAGCTTAGTGAGGGTAACCTCATTAAACAATCTCGACAATGCAGGGTCCAAGCACAAGCATAACCAAGGTAGAATGCATGTTCTTACCTTCGAACCACAAAAGCCAAAATGTAATATGATGCATGAACATAAACACAATATTATGCCATGCTCAACAAGTCCAAATCCACATCATATGCAACCACATATATTAATTCATATTGGCAACACATATCAAATCATATTGGCACCTAGCTATGACTCGAATATGCGGATAACCGTTGGAACTCACATCCAACACAAACATTACTTTACGGTGAGATTACACTCATCACCATTTACGCGGAGGGGATTCCACTCATCCTCACACCCCGTCGATGGGATTACACTCATCACCGACTAACATATATAAGAAGATTTTCCGGGCGAACCTGTACTCCATCTTGATGACTACCATCATCAAGACCACACGCGCATTTGACTCACGTGTGCACACTAAACATCCCAATGATCGATCATTGTACCCAAGCATACTAGTGCCAATACTAAACACAATTCACAACATCATTTCATATCAACTTCGGTGCTTAGCACGTACTCACCATGATCACCATCATGCACAATCCACATGCATATCACAATGCATCAATACCATGCCTCAACATACATGCATAACACATTATACATAGCCACCATAAACACAATTAAACATGAGGCATAAACAACAATTTGAGTCCAACCAAAGTCTCTACTAAAGCTTGGGATTAGACTACCAATCTAATCCCAAATCTAGGTGGGTCTACAAAGCCCAACCTAGTCTACATGCTTGAACCAACACTTGAAAACCATTTAAAAACATTTAACCACTCACCAACTATTCCAAGCTCAACACACTAGCCGATCAAGCTTCCAACGATTCTGGATTTGTTCCTGAGGCTTCACCAACACATATTCTTGCTTCTAATCAACTCAACACAATTAAAACAATCTCAAATTAGTTCACACATCAATGTAGCAAACCCAGAACACTAATCAAGCATAAAACACAAGATTTTCAAGCTAAGAACAACCCCAAAACCTCAATCCCGAGCAGCCCTCAAACACAGTCCAAAACTCTTGATTTCAACCTTTTTAACATTAAATGCTCCCAAAACAACCCCTAACTATCATACTAACATCAGCCCTCAATTTCCAACACATAGCAACCCAAAACCAACCTTAAAACCCTTCAAAACCCCTCTAAAACCCAAATCCAAGAATCTTCATAAAACTCTTTAAAATTCATATATGTTGGACCTTATGGGTTATAAACAACTTATCTAACATTAAATAATCAAAAGCTTTTGTTAAAGACAATAAAGTTCTCATTTTTAATCTAAACTTTCAAAACACCCAAATCCAAAAACTAGGAGCTTTGAGAAAAATAAAGGTACTAGCTTGTAGAGGGCAAGGAGGACAAGTCAAAAACGAAATTACCTTTCAAAAAGCCCCAAAGATGAAGGTGTATGGTGATGGAATAATGTTTTGGAGAAGAAGAGCTCCAATGTCGTGAAATTGCAAAATGGAGGGGATGGGGAAGAAGATGACAAGGCTATTTTAATAAAAGGGGTTTTAATTTGAAAGTCCATTTAATTACCATAATGCCATTAATGAGGATAACTATCTCAATTTCCAATTTCTATGGAATTGGACTTTAAAATCAAAACATGTCCAACATAAATTATTTGCTTTGAAAACCCGATGCTCAAAATAATATTTTATCATTTTAATTATAAAACTGAAACCCGAAAAATTATTTTAATATTATTTTCACCCGACCCCCAAACCCGGGTGTTACAACTCTCCCCCACTTAAAGAATTTCGTCCCTGAAATTACCTGACGGAAACAAGTACGGAAACTGCTCAAGCATATCAGCTTTCCTCTCCCACGTGGCCTATTCCACACCTCTATGTCTCCACAACACCTTGACCAACTCAATGGTCTTGCCTCGCAACACCTTACTATTAGAAGCTAGTATCTCAATTGGTTCTTCATTGTAAGATAAATCCGGATTCAACTCTATCTCCTCAACATGCATAACATGAGATGGATCTGATCTATATCTCCTAAGCATCGACACATGAAAAACATCATGAATCTTCTCTAACTTAGAAGGCAATCTCATACGGTAAGCTACCGGCCCAATCCGCCCAACTATCTCATATGGACCAATAAACCTCGGACTCAACTTGCCTTTCCGGCCAAATCGCATTACCTTCTTCCATGGAGATACTTTTAGAAACACTTTCTCACCCACGGAGAACTCAATCTATTTTCTCTTCAAATCTGCATAAGACTTCTGACGATCAGAAGCTGCTTTCAAGTTGTCGCAAATCAACTTCACTTTATCAGTAGTCCCCTTAAGCAGATCCGACACAGGTAACAATCTCTGACCCGTTTCAGCCCAACAGATCGGAGTCCTACATCGTCTACCATACAATTCCTCATAAGGAGCCATCTGTATACTAGCCTGGTAACTGTTGTTGTAAGCAAACTCAACTAAGGCAAGTGCTTCTCCCGAGAACCCTAGAAGTCAATCACACAACAACGAAGCATATCCTCTAATATCTGTATCACTCGCTCTGACTGTCCATCTGACTGAGGATGATAAGAGGTACTAAAATGCAAATGGCTACCTAGGGCACTATGCAAACAACTCCAGAACCTCGAAGTGAATCTCGGATCTCTGTCTGATACAATAGACTTTGGAACTCCATGAAGTCTCACAATCTCGCGATTGTACAAATTTGCCAACTTGTCTAAAGAATCTGTAGTGTTCACTGCTAAGAAGTGAGCACACTTAGTGAATCTATCAACTATCACCCAAACAGATTTCTTCTTCGAAGGAGACAACGGTAACCTTGACACGAAGTCTATAGTGATTCTCTCCCATTTCCATTCTGGAATCTTCAAAGGCTGTAACAAACCTAAAGGAACCTGATGTTCTGCCTTCACTCTTTGACAAACCATGCAACGGCTCACATACTCGGCTACATCCTTCTTCAAACCAACCCAGAAATAATCATTCTTCAAATCATGATACATCTTAGTACTACCCGGATGCATCGAAAAGGGCTCGAATGTGCTTCACTCAGAATCAAACGTCTCAACTCAACATCTTTAGGTAGTACAACTCTGTCTCTGAATCACAACACATTCTCACCACTGAAACTATATTCGATCGGTCTACCTTCGGCTATGTCCTAAACATGAGAAACTAAAGACACATCTTACAATTGCTTCTCTCTAATCAACTGAATCAAAGAAGGCTTTACTTGCAACTCAGTAATCAAACTACCATCACCGGATACACTCAATCTAGCAAACTTAGCTCGCAACTCAACTGCAACTTTCCTGCTCAAAGCATCAGCTACAACATTAGCCTTACCCGGTTGGTACTCTATGGTCAAATCATAGTCTTTCAACAGCTCAAGCCATCTTCTCTGTCTCAAGTTCAACTCTCTCTGAGTCATCAAATACTTCAAGCTCTTATGATCGCTGTAAACTATGCACTTCTCACCATACAAGTAATGACGCCAAATCTTCAATGCAAACACAACTGCGGCTAACTCAATATCGTGAGTAGGACAGTTCTTCTCATGCACCTTCAATTGTCTCGAAGCATAGGCAACAACTCTTCTTTCTTGCATCAAAACACAACCTAACCCTATGTAGGAAGCATTACTATAGATAAAAAATTCCTTACCTGAAACTGGTTGCACTAACACTGGAGCATTCATCAAAGCTTCTTTCAATTTCTCAAAAGCCTTCTGTCTCGCGTCTGACCACTCAAACTTAACTCCTTTTTGCAACAATTTAGTCAAGGGAGCAGCTACTCTAGGGAAACCATCAACGAATCTCCTATAGTAACCGGCTAATCCTAGGAAACTCCTAATCTCAGTCACTGACTTAGGTTGTTTCCACTCAACAATAGCCTCAATCTTCGTTGGATCAACGCAGATACATTCAGCTGATACAACGTGGCTAAGAAACACAACTTCTCGAATCTAGAACTCACATTTACTAAGCTTAGCATACAACTGATTTCTCATCAATTTCTGTAAAACAAGTCTCAAGTGCTCATCATGCTCTTCTTCTGATTTCGAGTACACGAGAATGTCATCTATGAAAACATCTACAAATCGGTCTAGATAGTCTCTGAAAACCCTGTTCATCATATCCATGAATGCTGCTGGTGCATTCGTGAGCCCAAACGGCATCACAAGGAACTCATAGTGACCATATCTAGTCCTAAAAGCTGTCTTCGGAACATCACATTCTTTTACCTTCAACTGAAAGTACCCTGATCTCAAATCTATCTTCGAGAACACTAAAGCACCACTCAACTGATCAAACAAATAATCTATACGAGGAAACGAATACTTGTTCTTCACGGTCAACTGATTCAACTGCCTGTAGTCAATACACATTCGCATGCTGCCATCTTTATTCTTTACAAACAACACAGGAGCACCCCAAGGCGAACTACTAGGCCTAATAAAACCACGGTCTAACAACTCCTGAAGCTGACTCTTCAATTATTTCAACTCTTTCGGAGCCATACGGTATGGAGCTATAGAAACTGGAGTAGACCCTAAAACAGTCTCAATCACAAACTCTACATCTCTATCAGGAGGCAACCCTGGTAACTCCTCTGGAAACACATTCGAAAAGTCACAAACTGTTCTAATATCCTTCGGTCTGACCTCACTCATATTCGAATTCATCACATATGCTAAGTAAGCCCCACATCTGGAATCCATCAACCTATGAGCCTCTAAAGCTGACACAACATTCGACAAGAACTTAATGTTCTCGCCTACTACTACTACCTCGTAGTCATCGGAAAGCTTCAAAGAAATTCTCTTCGTCTCAAAATCTACACTAGCTCTATGGTCAACCAACCAGTACATACCCAGAATAATGTCAAAACCATAGAATGGAAGCTCCATCATATCAACGAGAAACACATAACCCTGAATCTTCAGCAGACACCTCCTATACATCCGTCTAACTACAACTGTCTCACCAAAGGAACTAGTCACATGCATACCTACATCTAAGATCTCAACATGTATGTCTAACTTATTTTCTTGCTCACTCAAAATGTAGGAATACGTAGAACCCGAATCAACTAAGGAAAGAAAAGACATAGACTGTAACTCAAAATTACCTGCTATCACATCCGTGTCGTTCTCGGCCTCTCTCTTAGCGTAGACTCTAGCTTGTTCACCGGCTTCTGGCTGTACGGCCACAACATGAGCAAGGTTCCTCTGTGCCTCTATCCTAGGTGTATCAGCCCTAGGCTGGAAGTAGCCACGACCGTGCCCACGACCTCTCTGATAATCAATGGCCCTCGTAAGAGCCTGAGCAAGATTCGGTGCTTGTGCCGCCTGATGCGGACACTCCCTCCTGAAGTGGTCCCTCGAACAACAGTTCCAACAAGCATGGAAGTTACCCCAACACTCTCCAGAATGCTGTCTCCCACAACGTGTGCACTCGGGAAAATGCCCTCCAGCTCTATGGCCCTGGTGGCCCCTACCATGGTGGCCACCGCCACGCCTATGGTCAAACTGCTATCCACCACCCCGATGCCTCTTGGCATCACCATGGTCAAAGTTGTTATGTCTCTTTCCATAACTAGATCCTCATGAACGCTTGGTCAGCCCCAAGCTATGCTCGATGTCCTTGGCCCTAGCAACCAAGACATCAAAATCAGAATAATCTGAAGCTAAGGTATACCTCTTAACTTCCTCATGAAGCCCATATCTGAAACGGTTACAACGGCCCCTCTCAGTAGGAACCAACTCTGGAGCATACTGACTCAAACGAACAAAACGGATCTCGTAGTCAGTCACTGAAGCATCTCCCTAAACAAGAGCCATGAACTCTCGTTTCTTCTCATCAAGATATCTCGGCCCCAAGTACCTCTTCCGGAAAGCAGACTCAAAGAAATCTCAATCAATCTCAGCCTCAATAACCCCAGTAGTAATGGTGACCCACCAGGTGTAGGCATCACCCTGAAGCAACGAAATCACACAGCCCAATTTGCGAGCTCCCACACAACCCATCTGAGCTAAGATACGGACAGTCTTCTCCAACCACAACTCGGATCTCTTAGGTGTAGACCCTCTGAACTCTTCTTCTCCTAGGCTACGGAGCCTCTCTAACGGTAAACTAGTATCATCACCTCTCGGCTGAGCTGCAGCCTGAGCTCCGGCAACTGCGGCCTGAAATGCTCCCGCTATAGCTTGTACAAGCGGAGCCATATCTATTCCTGCAGGACCTTGGCCACCCTGACCAACCTGAGGTCCTGCTCCCTCAACTCCAGCCTTGCCTCCAACTTCAGGCTGATGAGGTGGTGGTGGAGGAGCTCCAACTCCAATAACAGGCTCTTCCACATGAGCCTCTACTCCAGCTATTGGCTCATCAACAGGAGTCGCAACACGTGGTTCCTGACGAACCAACCTCGGTCTACCCCTAGGCCTCGACATTCGCGCTCACAGATACAACTACAACAACAACAACAAAGCACAAAAATAGAGTTAGCAAGGGCAAGGGTTCCAAGTGGCTCAAGTATGTTCCCTCACTTAAAAATCCTTTTTCCGATGTAATAGTAGCAATGGGACTCTACACAACATGCTTCAAACAAAACAACATACATACACGCTCAAACAAGCTTACAACAAGGCATACTTGATAAACAAGCAAACATACTTTCATGGCAAGCAAACACCGTGCAATTAAATACAAGAACTTAACTTACCTAACTTACCTGCCCAAGGTATCGGAAACCTTAGGCTCTGATACCAACAAGTGTAACCCCCTCATCCCGGTTCGGACGCTTGACCGATCCGAGTGGGCTACACGGGGATAACCGAGGCGAAACCCGTCAAGGCTCCACTTCGGTTACCGACCCAAGAAAAACATTTTCATTTATATTATCTTTTCTAGATGCGATATTAAATCCTATATGAGAAAAGCAACAACGAAAGAAACAATTAGGTCAACAACCAAACAACCCAATTAAAACAACCCATTTTAATTTTAAACAGCATGCCGTATCGAAACGCCCATAGGGTGTTTCGATACGCCTTGACTAGGTCAACTGGCCAAAGTCAACCTGAAGAGACTGTTTTGAAATAGGGGTGGACCGTATCAAAACACCCTTAACGGTCAACTTCTCGTGGTCAACGATACGAAGGCCGTTCCGAAACACCAAGGCCCGTTTTGATACTTCAAATTATCGTCAAATTCTCAGATTTCCAGTAGCAAAATCGTACCGAAACGGCCCCCTAGTGTACCGAAACGTCTGGCCAAAAACAAAGGGACCGTATCGAAACGGGACCAACCGTTTCGAAACGCCCTCTGTCTGCATATTGGTTTTGGCTGGTTTATGGCACAAAGCTATCCCAAAACACAACTAAAACCTCACACAACACACAAGCATTAACTCTAGATACAAGACATCATATACGAACATGCTTAACACACATCGAACATATAAAAACCATACATTAAGAGATCAACACCACCACATAAGATTCATACATTTCATTTAGGATTCATGCTTCACAAGAACATACACTTAGGCATTCAAGGTAGGCAATTTAAACATGGTTTATAATCCAAACATGGCATCCAAAAGCCAAACCAACATTAACAAATAAAGGAGTCTAAACATGCTCCTAAAACCAAACATCCACCTCCATCAAAAGCTCAAGACAACAAATACATATCCCATTGCTTGACTATTACACCTTATAACTTAAAAATCCATACTTGAAAGCTAAGATAGCACCACAATGCACACTTGGAGGCCCTCTCCTTGCACAAGCAACCCACGAACTACGGATTTGCATTGTCTACAAAAGGGAGCGTAAGCATAGAGCTTAGTGAGGGTAAGCTCATTAAAACGACCTCGACAATGCATGGGCCAAGCACAAGCATAACCATGGTAGAATGCATGTTCTTACCTTCGAACCACAAAATCCAAAATGTAATATGATGCATGAACATAAACACAATATTATGCCATGCTCAACAAGTCCAAATCCACATCATATGCAACCACATATATTAATCCATATTGGCAACACATATCAAATCATATTGGCACCTAGTTATGACTCAAATACGCGGATAACCGTTGGAACTCACATCCAACACAACCATTACCTTACGATAGGATTACACTTATCACCGTTCACGTAGAGGGGATTCCACTCATCCTCACGCCCCGTCGATGGGATTACACTCATCGCCGACTAACATATATAAGAAGATTTTCTGGGCAAACCCGTACTCCATCTTGATGACTACCATCACCAAGACCACGTGCGCATTTGACTCACATGTGCACACTAAACATCCTAATGATCGATCATTGTACCCAAGCATACTAGTGCCAATACTAAACACAATTCACAACATCATTTCATATCAACTTCGGTGCTTAGCACGTACTCACCATGATCACCATCATGCACAATCCACATGCATATCACAATGCATCAATACCATGCCTCAACATACATGTATAACACATTATACATAGCCACCATAAACACAATTAAACATGAGGCATAAACAACAATTTGAGTTCAACCAAAGTCTCTACTAAAGCTTGAGATTAGACTACCAATCTAATCCCATTTCTAGGTGGGTCTACCAAGCCCAACCTAGTCCACATGCTTGAACCAACACTTGAAAACCATTTAAAAACATTTAACCGCTCACTGACTATTCCAAGCTCAACACAGTAGCCGATCAAGCTTCCAACGATTCCGGATTTGTTCCTGAGGCTTCACCAACACAAATTCTTGCTTCTAATCAACTCAACACAATCAAAACAATCTCAAATCAGTTCACACATCAATGTAGCAAACCCGGAACACTAATCAAGCATAAAACACAAGATTTTCAAGCTAAGAACAACCCCAAAACCTCAATCCCAAGCAGCCCTCAAACACAGTCCAAACTCTTGATTTCTACCTTTTTAACACACTTAAATGCTCCCAAAACAACCCCTAACTATCATACTAACATCAGCCCTCAATTTCCAACACATAGCAACCCCAAAACCAACCTTAAAACCCCTATAAAACCCAAATCCGAGAATCTTCATAAAACTCTTTAAAATTCATATATGTTTGACCTTATTGGTTATAAACAACTTATCTAACATTAAATAATCAAAAGCTTTTGTTAAAGACAATAAAGTTCTCATTTTTAATCTAAACTTTCAAAACACCAAAATCCAAAAACTAGGAGCTTTGAGAAAAATAAAGGTACCAGCTTGTAGAGGGCAAGGAGGACAAGTCAAAAACGAAATTACCTTTCAAAAAGCACCAAAGATGAAGGTGTATGGTGATGGAATAGTGTTTTGGAGAAGAAGAGCTCCAATGTCGTGAAATTGCAAAATGGAAGGGAGGGGGAAGAAGATAACAAGGCTATTTTAATAAAAGGGGTTTTAATTTGAAAGTCCATTTAATTACCATAATGCCATTAATGAGGATATCTATCTCAATTTCCAAATTCCATGGAATTGGGCTTTAAAATCAAAACATGTCCAACATAAATTATTTGCTTTGAAAACACAAGGCACAAAATAATATTTTATTATTTTAATTATAAAACTGAAAACTGAAATATTATTTTAATATTATTTTCACCCGACCCCCAAACATGGGTGTTACTAGTTCAAAAAAGAAAAGGACATGAAAATGAAACCAGGGGTATTTTTGTTCCAAGCGTTAGGAATCGTCTAAAACCTAAGAAAGAAAAGAGAATAAGATTTCAGGACAAAATCCCCCAAAGAGCTGTTGTAGGCAATGTTTTATTACCCGTGAATTAGGATTCCCTCAAACTAAACATAACTATTCTATTCCGGGGAAAAATTACCTGGGGTAATAGTTTTATGCTTGATCCAAACGGGCCCTAAGAGTAATAGTTTAAAACATATGCTACAATCATCTTTGAATTTAATAAAATATGCCAAATATTAATTTGATAATTTAATATTTTGATAGTATGAAATATATTAGATGGACAGTAAATGTAGATAAAAAAGATGGAAAACTTGCATAGCGGGGCTGGGTTCACGATGATGCTTAGATGCATTTTCACTAGGAATGGTAAAATTGTCCGGCTTCGACCCGACCCGATACATCCCGTCCTTTTTTGATTAAATTTTTCCTTTTTGAATTTTAAGTTTGGGACAGTTTTTTTAAAAGAATTGAATTAGGACAGAGAAAATTAGAGTTTTGGAATAAATATTTTCCGTCTCGTTCTATCCTAATATATTTACATATATTTATTATGTTTTTATCTGTTATATTTAGTATTTTTATTATTTTCCCGAAGTAGGACCGATTTAGTCAAATTTTTAATTAAAATTTTAATATTATATTATATTTTTATTATATCAAGACGAGACGATATAAAATATATTAAGGGTGGGATGGGTCAGGATCGAGACGGTCAAAAACCTGCCTTAACCCCGACCTGTCTCTAATTTTCCCATGGTATTTTTTTTACGAAAATACTATCCTCCAATTACTTATTTTTTTCATGATTATGATTTAAGACCACCTTAAGCTATTATGGCCCAATGATTAATTTTGTTTTTAAAGAAATTTAAATTCAACAAGTTTAGTCTATACGGTGTGCCTAAATTTTATAATTAAAAAATAAATATTATAATGAGACCTCAATAAGTATTTTGATAATTTTATCAAAACATATAATGCGAGTTCAATCTAAACCGAAAACATTCAATTTTTCAAAATATTTAATTTAAAATTAAGTTGCCAACTCGAAATCCTAATTTCTAAAAGATAAATAAAATTATAGATTCGGATTAGGTCGAAACTCGTCGAATATAATTTACTTTCATATACCTAATATTAGGCTGTTGGATGCCAATTCAGTTGGGGGTTCGGATGATGATTGATCAACTTTATGACTTGTCCAATTCATTTTTGATTCATGTCTATCTCCTTTTTGCATATCATTGTTATTCGGAAAATTATACGTTACATCTATACAATTTCTTTAGAGGTTAAAATTTAGGCAAAATGACAAAAGATGCCCCCAACGTTTGCATGTTTTGTCATTTAGCCACCTATTATTTTTTTTGGTCAAAATATGCTCCCAACGTTTGTTTGTTTTGTCATTTGGCCCCCTATTCTTTCTTTTGGTCCAAATATGCCCCAAACGTTTCATTCGTAGTCCAAATATGCCCTCAACGTTTCAATTTGGTCCAAATATGCCCCCGTTAGATGGAAACTGTCAGTTAACTGACGTTCAACAACTGATGCTGACTGGACTTGCCACGTATTAAGATCTGCTGATGCCACGTCAAAAAAAATTTTATAAGCCGTTGATCGTCAGTTGATTGACGGTTTACATCCAACAGGAGCATATTTGGACTATGAATGAAACGTTGGGGGCATATTTGGACCAAAAGAAAGAATAGGGGGCCAAATGACAAAACAAGCAAACGTTGGGGGTATATTTGGACCAAAAAAAAGAATAAGGGGCCAAATGACAAAACTTGTAAACGTTGGGGGGCATCTTTTGTCATTTTGCCTAAAATTTAAGTTAGAATTAGGAATTTAGGTTAGAATTAGGAGGTTAGAAGTTCAGTTTATAAAGTCTAGAATATAAGTGTAGGATTATTATTTTATATACTGATAGTAAAAATTTTAATTTTTATAAGCGGATTAATTTAGAGTTTGGAGTTTTAGTTTAAGGTTTAAATTGTATGGTATAAAATTTAGGATCTATTATTTGAATTTTCGATTTATGGTTTAATATTTAAGAGTTTAGTCTTTAGAGTTAAAATTTTTTAATTTTGAATTTTAACCTTGAATTATTCACATTTGTGTAAAAAAAAACTTTACACATCCTGTGTACGGAATAATTGTCTTCAAGTTAAGATTTAGGATTCTAGAATTAGGAGTTTAGTTTTATTTTTTTAAAAGAATAAATATTGAGGCTTGTGTATTTTTTTTTACACAACACGTGTATAAAAAACTACTCTATTATTAACTAACAAATGTTAGGTGCAATGACAAGACACATTGTTCTCTTAAAAAAAATCTGAGTTCAAATCTTGGAGAAGACATTGATGGGATGGAGAACTACAAATCCTAAATATAAACCATAATTCTTTAGAGAAAAACTTTGATACACAAGTTGTGTAAACATATGTTTATTAATTTTAGGGTTTAAGGGTTAGTTTAGGGTTTATAGTTTTAAAATTAGAGATTTGTATTTTAGATTTTAAAGAAAAGTTGTGTATATGTTTTACATATATTTGATACAAACTATGACACTATTCTTTATCATGGATGTCAATGGGGCATGTTTCGTGGGATTCATACCACTTCACGCCCAATTGGACGGGGTGATAAAAAAATTAGACCCGATATGGGTGGTGGGACAGAGATGGATATGACATTGTACCCACCTGTTTCGCCTCATCCTCCTCCGTTAATATACATAATAAGCATATTTTTAAAAAATTAAATAGTAATAATTTTTATAATACTCAATTCACATTGATTGTTATATTAAAAAAAAACACACAACACTTACGGAATAATAATTATTTTATTCTCATCCATTTAAAGGGTTGCAACGATTTATCATTATTTTTAAAAACATGAGAATTGAAATAATATTGTATGTGTGGTATGAGTCTAGAAAAACATATTTTATACCTTTTTCATAAAAACATTTTATATTTATTTAATTGTTACTTATAATTATGTTCTATTTTATAAACTAGATCGCGTGACGAGTGTAGCAATGATTAGATGAATATTTGGACCCATATGAGTAGTAGGATATGGATAATTTTAATTTTGCGAGCAAGAGACGGGGATAGTTTTAGATTTTGTACCCACAACATATCACATGATAAAAAGACAGTAGACATCGTCTTTCGCACCAGCACCATACGATCAACATCCTATTCTTTACAAATGTGTATGTGTTTTTTTATTAAATATATAATTATTTGATATATTAATGGTGAAATTTTTAAATTCAAAACTGAATTAAAAAGTCGTTAAAGTCGTTAATTAATGTTAAAAATAAAAATAAATAGATGGAACACATAATGATTACTCGTCTCTGTTTATGTAATTAGAAATTTTTATTGCATGTACTAAGAGTTACGATGAATTGTATTAGATTCTTTTCACATTTATGTTTGGGGAAAAATATGTTTTTTTTTGTTTTTTAGTAATATGTATGTCCGTCTTACAGTTCATATTCGGGGTGCGTAGTTGCCCCTCCCAATAATGTCGTCTCCAAAGTCTGAATTCACGTCCTCTCCTCGAGAGTGCAATGTGCCTTACCAATGCACCCGGCCCTTGTTGATTTTTTTGTTATTTTTTAATCTTTCAATAGTAATCATACTATTTGCAAAATAATATTAAAAATATTTTTATTTTTTTCCCTTTTTTTATTAGTTTGATTTTCTCAAATTTATAAAACTCAAATAAAAGCTTTGATATTATCTTGATTTAATATACAATCTTCACTGTATGATCATTGTAAAATTGAAATATATTGATTTTTTCTTCTCAACCTTTTTACCATTCAAATTTTGAAAAAAAATACTTTGATACTGGTAAATCAAGGTGAGTTCAAAAATATGGGTTTGAGATGAAAGCTTCGTGTGGTTTTTGCATAAACTTACCAGAAAATTTAAACAACATTAAAGATTTAATAGTCGAATGGTTTAAACAATAAAATTCAAAAAATTAATGATCAATAAAAATTTATAATTTTTGAATCAAAGGCTGGTTGTATGTTTTATTAAAAGAGAAGACCGATAAAAAAATATAATTAGATAATCAAAAGAAACATATTAAATTTTTAAAGTTTATAATAAAACAAAACAAAGTAGAGATAAAAACCCCACTATTTCTCTAATCCTCCTATTTCTTGACCTTTAAGTAACGGTTACCGTAACGTAAAAAATCTGATCGCTATGTATATAATGATCGTTCCCTATACCAAACAAAAAAACAAGCATTGAAATCAAGAGAAAACGTCTTTGGAAACATCAAAGAAATCCTAAATTCTAACAATTATCAATGTAGGCTGCTGATTACAAATAAACCTTAGGAAAATATCCCCATGTACTTTCGGGGAAAGCGAAAAGTTTTGCGAGTGACTTAATTTTAGGGCTTAGTGATGCGATTTAGGGGTTTAAGTGTATGAGTTTAGTAAGAGCTAGTTTAGCATTGCATTTGAAAAGTGATTTTTAAAAGTGCTCTTAGAAAGAGATTTTAAAAACTTGGTTGTAAGATTTTAGTATTTATCATTGCTGTCAAAAAGTGATTTTAAGAAGATAAATGACCATTTTGGACATGATATTGTAAGTTATATATATTTTTATGTATAGATATATAAAAATGATATTCAAATTTTCTAATGTTATAATATATGAAATATATCAGCTTAAATTATTATAAAAATATTTTTATTAATAAATATATTTTTTTAACAATTGTACGTGTTCCATGAAAATATAACAAATTTGACATAATTTATTTAAAAAACTTGACATGAATAAATATATATCATTTAAAATTTAAAAAAATAATTATTAATTATATAATTATATCTTCGCAAAGAATTATAAATTTATAAATTATAAATAAACACAATAGCAAATGTAGATCAAAATTGTAATTTGTCTCTCAAAATCACTTTTACAACCGCAAAAGCAAAAATTTTAGCTTTTGCGTTTGGGTTGAAAATCACTTTTCAAAAGCAGATTTTTCTCCAAAAGCTAGTTGTTTAGCTCATGCTAAACAAAGCCTTAGTGCTTATGGTTAGAATTTAGAGTTTAGTGATGCAGTCCTTTGCCAACTGGAATGAAACCTGGCTAATTTGGGTTATTATAGCCGTTATTTCTTTATTTTATGTTTTATCTTTGAGCGTTGTCGTTTTATGTGTTTTGTGGACAAGTAGGAAAAACTCTCCTGAGTTAGGTATGCTTGTAATTTGGGAATTTTCTCGGTCTGTCTTATCCCTTTTCTTCTGTTGGAATGAACCCTACCTTCTCGGGTTTTCTTCTTCACCGAATCTCATTGTTCCTTCTTGATTATTTGTGGTTGTCTTGTTGATTAACCAATTTTTCCTGTAACAAAGGTATAAGAGACAAATTATCGTCAAATTCTCAGATTTCCAGTAGCAAAATCGTACCGAAACGGCCCCCTAGTGTACCGAAACGTCTGGCCAAAAACAAAGGGACCGTATCGAAACGGGACCAACCGTTTCGAAACGTCCTCTGTCTGCATATTGGTTTTGGCTGGTTTATGGCACAAAGCTATCCCAAAACACAACTAAAACCTCACACAACACACAAGCATTAACTCTAGATACAAGACATCATATACGAACATGCTTAACACACATCGAACATATAAAAACCATACATTAAGAGATCAACACCACCACATAAGATTCATACATAGCATTTAGGATTCATGCTTCACAAGAACATACACTTAGGCATTCAAGGTAGGCAATTTAAACATGATTTATAATCCAAACATGGCATCCAAAAGCCAAACCAACATTAACAAATAAAGGAGTCTAAACATGCTCCTAAAACCAAACATCCACCTCCATCAAAAGCTCAAGACAACAAATACATATCCCATTGCTTGACTATTACACCTTATAACTTAAAAATCCATACTTGAAAGCTAAGATAGCACCACAATGCACACTTGGAGACCCTCTCCTTGCACAAGCAACCCACGAACTACGGATTTGCATTGTCTACAAAAGGGAGCGTAAGCATAGAGCTTAGTGAGGGTAAGCTCATTAAAACGACCTCGACAATGCATGGGCCAAGCACAAGCACAACCATGGTAGAATGTATGTTCTTACCTTCGAACCACAAAAGCCAAAATGTAATATGATGCATGAACATAAACACAATATTATGCCATGCTCAACAAGTCCAAATCCACATCATATGCAACCACATATATTAATCCATATTGGCAACACATATCAAATCATATTGGCACCTAGTTATGACTCAAATACGCGGATAACCGTTGGAACTCACATCCAACACAACCATTACCTTACGATGGGATTACACTCATCACCGTTCACGTAGAGGGGATTCCACTCATCCTCACGCCCCGTCGATGGGATTACACTCATCGCCGACTAACATATATAAGAAGATTTTCCGGGCAAACCCGTACTCCATCTTGATGACTACCATCACCAAGACCACGCGCGCATTTGACTCACATGTGCACACTAAACATCCTAATGATCGATCATTGTACCCAAGCATACTAGTGCCAATACTAAACACAATTCACAACATCATTTCATATCAACTTCGGTGCTTAGCACGTACTCACCATGATCACCATCATGCACAATCCACATGCATATCACAATGCATCAATACCATGCCTCAACATACATGTATAACACATTATACATAGCCACCATAAACACAATTAAACATGAGGTATAAACAACAATTTGAGTTCAACCAAAGTCTCTACTAAAGCTTGAGATTAGACTACCAATCTAATCCCAACTCTAGGTGGGTCTACCAAGCCCAACCTAGTCCACATGCTTGAACCAACACTTGAAAACCATATAAAAACATTTAACCGCTCACCGACTATTCCAAGCTCAACACAGTAGCCGATCAAGCTTCCAACGATTCCGGATTTGTTCCTGAGGCTTCACCAACACAAATTCTTGCTTCTAATCAACTCAACACAATCAAAAAAATCTCAAATCAGTTCACACATCAATGTAGCAAACTCGGAACACTAATCAAGCATAAAACACAAGATTTTCAAGCTAAGAACAACCCCAAAACCTCAATCCCAAGCAGCCCTCAAACACAGTCTAAACTCTTGATTTCTACCTTTTTAACACACTTAAATGCTCCCAAAACAACCCCTAACTATCATACTAACATCATCCCTCAATTTCCAACACATAGCAACCCCAAAACCAACCTTAAAACCCCCTATAAAACCCAAATCCGAGAATCTTCATAAAACTCTTTAAAATTCATATATGTTGGACCTTATTGGTTATAAACAACTTATCTAACATTAAATAATCAAAAGCTTTTGTTAAAGACAATAAAGTTCTCATTTTTAATCTAAACTTTCAAAACACCAAAATCCAAAAACTAGGAGCTTTGAGAAAAATAAAGGTACTAGCTTGTAGAGGGCAAGGAGGACAAGTCAAAAACGAAATTACCTTTCAAAAAGCACCAAAGATGAAGGTGTATGGTGATGGAATAGTGTTTTGGAGAAGAACAGCTCCAATGTCGTGAAATTGCAAAATGGAAGGGAGGGGGAAGAAGATAACAAGGCTATTTTAATAAAAGGGGTTTTAATTTGAAAGTCCATTTAATTACCATAATGCCATTAATGAGGATATCTATCTCAATTTCCAAATTCCATGGAATTGGGCTTTAAAATCAAAACATGTCCAACATAAATTATTTGCTTTGAAAACACAAGGCACAAAATAATATTTTATTATTTTAATTATAAAACTGAAAACCGAAATATTATTTTAATATTATTTTCACCCGACCCCCAAACATGGGTGTTACTAGTTCAAGAAAGAAAAGGACATGAAAATGAAACCAGGGGTATTTTTGTTCCAAGCGTTAGGAATCGTCTAAAACCTAAGAAAGAAAAGGGAATAAGATTTCAGGACAAAATCCCCCAAAGCGCTGTTGTAGGCAATGTTTTATTACCCGTGAATTAGGATTCTCTCAAACTAAACATAACTATTCTATTCCGGGGAAAAATTACCTGGGGTAATAGTTTTATGCTTGATCCAAACGGGCCCTAAGAGTAATAGTTTAAAACATATGCTACAATCATCTTTGAATTTAATAAAATATGCCAAATATTAATTTGATAATTTAATATTTTGATAGTATGAAATATATTGGATGGACAGTAAATGTAGATAAAAAAGATGGAAAACTTGCATAGCGGGGCTAGAATTGGTTGCCCTAGAAGTTGCTGAGGAGCACAAGGATGAGGATTGTGTCATTGTCGGTGAAACAACTTCAAATCCCTACAACTCAAATGTCCTAACTTTGATGGGTCTTAGTTTCGAGATTGGTGGTCGAAGCTGGAATAGTTTTTCACTACTGAAGCAGTTCTTGAGCACACGAAAGTCAAGCTTGTGATGCTCCATTTGGAGGGTGCAGCTCTTCAGTGGCACCGTTTTGTGGTTCGGAGCAATGTAGGAATAGAGAAGCTCAGTTGGGACAAGTATTTGCAGCTGATGCAGGATCGCTTTGCTCCAGAGGGTTTGGAGGATCCGATGCGCGAGTTAGTTTCCCTTAAGCACACATCTTCAGTGGATCAATACTAATTTGATTTTGTAAGTGCTCTGAACCAAATTGTAAAATCAATGTTTGATTTTGATATAACAAATAATCTAAGGATCAAATTACAAAGTAAATAAATTTTTAAGTACTCAAAAGACTCACATTTGACAAGTAAATTTTAGACTTAAAATGTTTTGAAGTCAAAACTTAAACCCCATAAATTTTTATAAGTGTTTCAAAGCCAAAATACTCAAAATTTCCCAAGCGTTTTGAAACACCCCTAAAGTGTTTCGATACGGTTTGCCACTAGAAACGTTTGTTTCGATACAGACTAATTTGTTTCAAGACAAGGGTTTCGAAATGGACAAGCCCATTTCGATACAGCCTTCACCTGGCTTTTGTTTTTAAGTGTCGTTTCGAAATGGCTTATACCCGTTTCGATACAGGGATTAAGTATTTTCAAAATAGAGCATTAAATGAACTAGCCGTTACTTGTCAGGACTGAATTTTTGAAAATTGGTTACCTGTTTTGATACACCCCTTTGGTGTTTCGAAACACCATTTTACAGTTTCAAAACATTTCGATACACCCTTTAGGTGTTTCAATATGGGTTTTTTACAGTTTCAAACTATTTCGATACGGCCTAAAGCTGTTTCGATACGATCCCCTTTTTACACACAATGGCTCTTTCTTTTTTAGTGTCCGTTTTGATACAGGGCCACGTGTTCCGATACGGGTTGTTGTAGAACAACATTTATAGAGGGAAGAGAGAGCCCCAACGACTCTATTGATGATCTCAACCACCCAAATGGCTAGAAATCAATGAGAATGTGTAAAAGCAAGCTTCAAAAGCACCAGCAACAACTATTGAACCTCAAAGCAACATCCAAGAAATCAAATCCAAACCCTAAACACTTATTGTCAAATTCTTGTACCCAACTCTTAGAGTTCTTAGTGTAAATTAAATTTTGAGAGTTTGGGGAGTGTTTGTAATCTATTTGGGCTATATTTATCTTGTGAGAGATCAATTGTAATAGCCAACATCTTCTTTGTAAAGTAAGAGTCTTGTGATTCAATCTTTGGGTAGAAAGATTGAACGTTTATAAAGGTTGCCTCCTTAGCCTAGAAAAAGGGGAAGAACAAATTAGTAGAGAGATTGTTGAAAATCCTTAGTGGGAGTTAAGGTAGTGGATGTAGAGCTTGTTTAGAAGCTTGAACCACTATAATTGCCTTGTCCATCATTTTTAATTGTTCATTTTGCTCCCTTCAATTTTTAAAGTGCCAATTCACCCCCTCTTGGCCATATCGGTTAATTCGATCCACTCAACAATTGGTATCAGAGACTACCTCTTTGAAGGCTTCACAAGTATAAGAGGAGATCCTAGAAGAGTGTTGATCAATTTCCAAGTCAAGCCATGACATCTACCTCCGGGCCAAGCATGTACGAGTCATAATCTATCACCAAACCACTCTTCTTTAATGGGGATAACTATCCTTATTGGAATAACTGAATGCGCCTCTTCATCAATTCAAATGATTACACCATATGGGATGTGGTAGAAGATGGACCAACCATTCCCATGACGAGAGATGGAGAATGAAGGCTTTTTCCAAAGAAGAAGGTGAAGATGAGTGAAGAGGATAGGAAGAGATTGAAAATGAATGACAAAACCTTACACATGCAATTTTGCTCATTCGGGCCGGATATCTACTTCAACGTGTCCTCGATCACAAGTGCCAAAGAAGTGTGGGACACTCTTAAGACCACTTACGAAGGAACAAGTGATGTAAAGGAGACGAAGATCGGGATCATCAATCTTAGTTAAGAGAACTTCAAGATGTAGGCCAATAAGACCGTAACGAATATGTTTGATCGCTTCTCCGTCATCATGAATGGTTTAAAGGGCTTTAGAGAGATCATCCTTGAAGACAAGCTAGTCCGGAAGCTACTCTATTCACTTCCCAAATCATGAGTTAGTAGGATCTCTCCTTACTCATGAGATCATGAAACAAAGGAGATAAGAAGAGAAGAGAGAAGAGTAGTCAAACAAGAGGTAGAGAAGAAGAAACAATGAGTTGCTCTCAAAGCCTCTCTACCACAAGAGGAGAGCACTTCTAGTGGGGAAGAATAGTTTGAAGAATTGGCTATGATAGCCAAAAGATTCTCAAGGTTCATGAAGTCCAATCATGGTAGAAAGTTCTCAAGAAGAAAAGACCTCAAGAACAAGAACAAAGAAGATGAGAAATACCAACTCATTTGCTATGAGTGTAACACCCCCTTCCCGGCCTGGTCGAGAACCAGGTTAGAGTGTGTTACTAGTGAACGATATGGTGATCGGTGCGATAAAATTTCAACTTATTAACAACATTTCATCAATATTACACAAACAAAACATTACCAATATACATATTAGTCCAATTCATTCATAAGAAGGCCACACGTAACTATTTAGGACCAATTTGTAGTTATTACAAATTTTAGGGACTATTCTGTAAATCTTACAAATTAAAGGTCCTTCTATGCATTAGACTACACCACAATGAAATTCAGTACACCATTGATTAGCCTGCAAAATTTCATGCATAACAGTGATCATTTACTCATTCAATTTAATCATCCTAAACTCAGTGACTAAACTGTAAACAATGCAAACCTTCAGACTAAGCTTCTTAACCACTTTAACTAACCTTGTATCGAAACGTTCAGAGCCGTTTCGATACGGGTGAATGGTGGTCAACCTTTTTGAATTTTCCCTTTTGACTGTATCGATACGGGCAAGCCTTGTATCGGTACGGGTTGACTCTCTCTGACTTTGACTTTGACCCATTTTGATATGCTATGAACCCGTATCGAAACGAGGGATTCCAGTAGCAAAATGTTTCGGAACTACCCTAAACTATTTCGATAAGCCCTGTTCCCTATGCTCATTTACGCTTACCCGTATCGAAACGCCATCACCCGTTTCGGTACAGTCTGACTTGTAATGACAATTTCTTGCTGGTTTTTATTCATTTTAACTTATCAAACAGTGTCCAAATGAAGTGAAAATTTACACACAACATTATAACCACAAATTATACTATCATGTCAAATTTTAGAGCCATATGAATCCATTTACCCACTTTTTACCTTTTAGTGCCAAAACATGCATTTAAGGCCATTTTCCACTATATAGAAGACTCATCTTAAACATATCACACTTATAGCACTTAACCATGACATAGACACATCAAAAGAGACTTAAAAGAGTTATACATAGACCTTGCCACCAACTAGGAGTTTCAAGGGGTCAATATACATTACTTAGAGCTTGATTGTGACTTGTGCAACGCTTCAACTCCTCCGATCTCGATCCAAACTTGACTAACCTGAAATGGATGCAATGATATGCATTAGGCATACTTTTCCTAGTGAGGTAGTCACAATTACAATGGATGAACATGCACGCCATATAACATGCTTCAATGCTAATCATAATATTAATTATGCGATAAACATAACATGCTCCTTATTCATAATAAGAACATAATATCATGTCATCAATGGCAATATCATGATTTCATAGCAAACAATATCAATAATCAATAGTTCCCTTGGATCGATTCATGGTACTTGGATACACGAATTCCACCTCATCGCCAAATCAATAAATGGTCATCCCGCCGACATCGCCAATAAGACCAATACACAATACATCCCTCCGCCTCGCCAAATCAATATAGGTCGTAGCCCTAGGACCGTAGTCCACCCATACCAATGAGCTCATGAATTCTATGGCATGCCAATTGTATCCAATACTTCGAATCCAAGGTCCAATAACAATATTTCAATATCCATGATTCATTAAACAATATTTCAATAATCATATGGTCATAGCAATAGACATTAGCAATAATATCATGTCAATGATTCTATATGTCAATACTTCAATGATTTCCATGACAATGATAGCAATGCTATGGACAATTAATCGATGCAATACTTACCACAACTTACCAACATGGCTTACAATAATGCTTCATGCAAATCCCTTAAAACCAAATGTTAGTAAATCAATAAACAATGATTCAAGATGGCACCTAGCCACTCTCGAGACTCCGACTACACTTACCTTGACATTTCGAAGCTCCTAAGGCTCTCGGATAGCGATACCCTTATTCCTAGCTTTCGATGGAGGCAATGGATTAGTCTTTTCCACTTTTTGAGCTAGGAAAAGCAATAAGGGATCATTAGAATCAATATAACAATCTCTATGCTTGAATAGCCATTAGCTATAAACAAAGCTTATCTTTAAGCTTGCAATTGAATATCTAAAAATCAAGAGAATCGATGATTGACTTACGACTTTCACTTACCCGATCGATAGCTATGACTTGCTGTTCTTAAATTAAGGAAGGCCCAAGCTTATGGCTCACAATAGAGAGGTGTGTGCTTGAGCTTGATGGAGAAGATGACAATGGAGGTGTGTGTTTGTTCTTTCCAAGCTAAAAGATGGGAATGGTTCTCGATGAAGCTAAACAAATATGAAAGCTTTCTTTTGTTCATTTTACGGGAATTTCAAACCTAAACATTACCCACCTTTCTTTAAGCCAATAGGAAGCTTTCCAAGCTATTTAATCATATTTTCTACCTTTCCTTTATCCTTTCCAAATTAGACATATAGATGACTATAAGTCATCTTTTCTGATCATTCACGTGAGAGAAGGTGATAAGCAAGCTGATGAGTCATCACCTAATCATTTCTTTTCAATTTTACCTTCAAACATATTCGAAACAGGAGACACGTTTCGAAACGAGTGAAACCGTATCGAAACAGTTGAGCAAAAGTCCAAAAGTTAGTTAATTCAGTTACACCGTATTAGAACACCCCTTAACCATTTCAAACGCCTTACCTAGGCCGTTTCGAAACAAGTCTGAGTGTATCGAAACGCCTAGCTCAAACACATTAATTTGAGCATTCTCAAAGCAATCTTAACTAAGGACTTGATTCAATTAGAGTACTTAACAACATAATCTATAGCAAGGGTTTAATATTTCAATATTTTAATACCAATACTCCGATCATCGAAATCCAATTCTGACTAGATCGATTTTTGGGGTGTTACAATGAGTGCAAGAAGTCGGGTCATATTCACATTGATTGCCCTCAACTAAAGAAGAAGAGCTTTGAGAAGAAGAAGAAGCTTAAGGCTTAAGTAGCAACTTGGAGTGATGAAGAGTCATCATCTGAGGATGAGGAGAATGAAGTGGTCAACCTTTGCCTCATGGCCCTTGAGGAGGAAGCTATGGTAAAATCTAACTCATCATCTCTTACTTATGATGAACTATATGATGACTATGATGAGTTGCAAGAAGTTTACGATGAATTGGTTGAAAAATATAAAGAGTCTATTTTGAATAACAAGAAAAATATTTCCGATTTGAAATCTCAAAACGAGTCTCTTTCAAAAACCAATTCTGAATTGGAAAAGAAGGTTTTATACTTATTAAATCTTTCAAAAACTTATTTCCGATTTTCAAGATTATCACACTAAGGAAGTGGATAGTCTTAAAACTTCTCTTGCTATTTGGAAAATGGTTTTAACATGGGTAGTTCTTCAAAAACCCAATATGTAAAGAGAAAGAATTTTAACTACAAACAAAGTGGTTCTCAAAGGCATTATAGAGCTAATAGGATTCGAAGTGTATGGGTTCCTAAGGAACTTGTAGCTTCTAATAATATTGTTGCTATTTCATCTTGGATTCATAAGGGAACCAAGTTTTGGGGAGCTAACACTTATAAACCCAAAATGGTTTGGGTACCAAAATAAAAAATCTAATCTTTGTTTGTAGGGGGGCATTGCTACAAGGCCAAAACATCAAGTCAAACACATGGTACCTTGATAGTAGATGTTCAAGACATATGACCGGAGACAAGAGTAGATTCATAGAGCTCAAGCCAAAGCATGGTGGAGTGGTAACTTTCGGTGGCAACTCCAAAGGCCATATTGAGGGCATTGGCTCTATTGGTAATCACTCATCCATTCTTATTGAAATTGTATTACTTTTCAATTGTCTTAAACATAATCTATTGAGCATGAGTCAACTTTGTGACAAAGGTTTTGATGTTCATTTTGATAAAAATGGGTGTAAAATTGTGAACATTAAAACAAATAAAATAATGCTCATTGGTCATCGCATAGGAAACGTTTATATGGTGCATTTAGATGACATACATTCATCCCATGCATGTTTAGTTGCACATGATGAGAATGATGCATGGTTGTGGCATAGGAAACTAGGGCATGTTAGCATAAGTGTTTTAGAAAAGTTGGTTTCCCAAAATCTAGTTAGAATTTTACCCAAACTAAAATTTTTATTAGATAAACTATGTGATGCTTGTGCTAAGGGTAAACAAAAGAGAACCTCATTTAAACTCACTAATGATGTTTCAACTAGTAGGGTGTTACAATTAATCCACATGGATTTATTTGGGCCTATTAGAACTATGAGCTTGGGTGGTAAGTCATATGCATTTGTATTGGTAGATGACTTTTCTAGATACACTTGGGTTATATTCATAAGTACTAAGGATGAGGCTTTAGAAAATTTTATCACATATACAAAAATTACGCAAAATAATTTTGATCTTAAAATCTCACATATTAGAAGTGATCATGGAACCGAGTTTCAAAATATGGGTTTTGAAGATTTTTGTAATGAAGATGGTATTAGCCATAATTTTTTGGCTCCTCAACAAAATAGGTATATGACTTTTCTAGATACACTTGAGTTATATTCATAAGTACTAACTATGAGCTTAGGTGGTAAGTCATATGCACTCCTTAACACAATGGGGTAGTTGAAAGGAAAATAGAATTTTAGAAGAGATGACTAGGACTATGCTTTGTGAAAATAATTTACCTAAGTATTTTTGGGCGGAATCCACTAACACACCTTGTTATATCATTAATAGAGTAATGATTATGCCTATTTTAAAGAAAACGCCTTATGAGATTTTGAAATCCAAAAAACCTAACATTAGCTATTTCCACCATTTTGGTTGTAAATGTTTTGTTTTAAACAATGGAAAAGACAATTTAGGTAAATTTGATGCTAAAAGTGATGAAGCAATATTTTTGGGTTATTCCCTAAATTCTAAAGCCTACCGGGTATTTAATAAAAGAACTTTGGTTGTTGAAGAGTCTATACATGTTGTTTTCGATGATAACTTCCTTCCGAGGAAGGAATCTTGTGATGATGATGTAGGGATCATTGAAGCCATTGATGGAGGACAAACATCAAAGGTGGATGAGATTCCAACTAAAGAAGAGAAAGCACAAGATCCACCTCTTGAAGCCTTGAAGGACTTGGCTCTTGAGGAAAATGAGGTGACATACCCAAGGGAGTTCAACTATGTCAAAGGTGGTAAAATCTTGGGTGATCTATCCAAGGGGGTAACTACTAGATCCTCTCTCAAACTTATAAATCATGTTGTATTCATCCCATGCATAGAGCCTAAAAATATCAAAAATGCTTTTAAAGATTATTTTTGGATATTGGCTATGCAAGAGGAACTTGATCAATTTGAGAGAAGTTGAGTATGGACATTAGTTTATAGGCCTAGTAATCAATCTACTATAGGAACTAAATGAGTATTTAGAAACAAACTAGATGAGAGTAGTAACATAGTGAGAAACAAGACTAGGCTTGTTGCTCAAGGTTACACTCAAGAAGAGGGAATTGATTTTGATGAAACATATGTATTCGTAGCTAGAATGGAAGCTATTAGGATGCTTCTTGCATTTGCATGCTATCATGATTTCAAGCCTTTTCAAATAGATGTGAAAAGTGCTTTTCTAAATGGTTTTATAAATGAAGAAGTGTATGTTGAACAACCACCGAGTTTTGAATATCCACAATTTCCAAATCAAGTTTTCAAACTAACTAAAGTGCTTTATGGTTTAAAACAAGCTTCTAGAGCTTGGTATGAAAGGCTTTCAAACTTTTTGATTCAAAAAGGTTTTGAAAAAGGCAAGGTGGATACTACACTTTTCATTAAAAGATATGACAATGACATCTTAGTAGTTCAAATATATGTTGATGAGATTATTTTTGGTTCTACTAATGAATTTTATTACCAAGAATTTTCTAAGCTAATGCAAGGTGAATTTGAGATGAGCATGATGGGAGAGATCTCATTTTTCTTAGGGCTCCAAATCAAGCAAAGGAAAGATGACACTTTCATCAATCAAGCTAAATACATAAAAGACGTGCTCAAGAATTTTGGCTTGGAGAACGTAAAGCCTGAAGCCACTCCAATGAGCTCATCAATAAAGCTTGACAAAGATGAGGGATGTAATTGTGTTGATTCTAAGCTTTATAGATCTATGATTGGCACTTTGCTTTACCTTACCGCATGTAGACCAGATATTATGTTTAGTGTTTGCTTGTGTGCTATGTTTCAAGCTAGCTCTAGAGAATCACACCTAGTTGCCATTAAAAGAATTTTTAGACACCTTAGAGATACACCTAGTTTAGGTCTTTGGTATCCTAGGGATTCGTCCTTTGACCTTCATGCTTTCTCCGATGCAGATTATGGGGGATGTAAGATAGATAGGAAAAGTACCTCCGGAACATGTCAATTCTTAGGTAGTATGCTCGTATCTTGGTTCTCTAAGAAACAAAATAGCGTAGCCTTATCTACCATCGAAGTGGAGTACATATCCTTAGGGATTTGTTGTGCTCAAGTTCTTTGGATGAAACAACAACTCTTAGATTATGGTGTTCAAGTAGATACCATACCCCTTAAGCGTGACAACACTAGTGCCATTTGTCTCACTAAGAATCACATCCAACACTCTAGAACCAAACATATAGAAATTAGACATCATTTCATTAGAGATCATGCCTTGAAAAATGTTGTAGTTTTAGAATATGTTGATACCTTGAACCAATTGGTGGAAATATTTACCAAACCTTTAAATAAAGAACATTTTTGGACCCTTACAAAAGAGTTGAGTTTAACCAGCCTTCTTTGACCCTTTTAGGTCCCAAATCAGCAAAAATGTGTTTGAAATTATTTAATGCTCATGCTTGTGTTGATTTGCCTCCTTTTGCATATATGCTTGTTGTTAGGGGGAGTATGACTTTATTTTAGTTCATATAACATGCTCATATATCATTTACATGCATCTAGGCTCGATCTAAGTTGGCATTTTGGACTTAAAACTACCCAAAATGTATTTTCTGGCAAAGGTGTATCGAAACAGGTGTATCTGTTTCCATACAGGCTCGGTCTAAGTTGGTTACTGTAATTGGTCGTATCAAAACGAGATCTTTGTGTTTTGATACGAATTTGCGGTGTTGTTTCGAAACAGGGTCTACCTGTATCGAAATAGGTCTCGTACCAAAACGGCTCGAATATGTTTCGATACCCCCGTTCTGATATGCCTAGTGGCGTATCGATACGCATCTGCACAGATTGTTTTAAATAGCCTTAAATGAATATCCAACTTTAATAAAAACACAAACTCTCTTTTTCTCTCAAACCCTAGTAAAAAACCCTTATTTAAACTCCTCAAATATCTTGATTTTTCACATCAAAACCTAAATTTTTTTAGGGTTTTCAATCTACACATCAAAGCTAAAGATTTGCAAGCAATTTGGTGCATTAATCATCCCTCATTCATCCATTTTCCTATATCAAGGTATAAACCTTTTTTTCTTTTTAAATTTTTATTTGATTCTCTTTAATGTTTTTACTCAATTTTTGTATAGAATATATACTTATAGTATGGGTTTTGAAGCTTTTGCAAAATTCTTTAAAACTAGAATTTTTTTGTTCGAATATAAAATTTATATCCTATATTTTTCTTTACTATTTTTCAAAATTCTTTTTACCAAAAATTTGTTTTATATTTATATATGTTTTTAAACTATATTATATAGATTTTTATCAACACCTTGACTATTGGATTGCCTATTGGATTGAATTTGGTTGATTTACGCATACATGTGTTTTTGTGTCTTGATTTATTTCTAGATTTCGAGTATAAGTTCTAGGAAGAGAGTACGAACCGATGAAGCTGGTGGAAGTTCTAACATCGAGGACGATTCCTCTTCTCCCAACCTCACTCTACTCTATCAAAACAGTCTTCGAAAAAAAGACGTCCATACCAACTTCAAGCTCTTTCAAGATCATGCAATCCGTCGTGAGTGTATTGTCTCTATACTCTTTTTAGATTCCGAACAATTTCAATTCTGTTATCTCCATTTATTGAGGCGTTGGTGTTTCTTACCATTTTTGAGCTTACCCAGTACTTTGTATCGTAACATGGTTCTCCTCTTCCATGTCAATGCGCGATGTATCTCCAATGCCGATCATTCTCAAGTGATTGCCATTGAGTCCTACCTATTGGGGAAGAAGTTTCGGGTTGATTCACAAACCTTGGTCAATCTTTTTGGGTTTGAAGATGAGGGTATTTTGGATGAGAACTCGTTGGGACATAGTCTTGGTGGCTCCGTCAAGGTCCTTGATGCTTATGATCGCATCCTTCATCTCATTGTCTCGTGGTGGTTTCGTCCATCCGGAGAAAAGTTCTCCCACATTCGGCAAATTGATGATTTTTGGATTCGTTGCTTTCTTGAGGAACGTCGACCAAATCTTTGCCAAATCAAATTTGCCGAGATGGTGCATCTTGTCCAAAATCGTAACTCAGATCTTGTTACTTACTTCACTTATGGCATCACCTTGAGTTACTTGTTTTCAAAGTTGGGGATCGATTGCTCTCTTGACTTTCCAAAATCTCTCAAGGATCCCATCGATGGGCGCACTCTTCTTCGTTGCAAGTTTCATTTCATTGATGGAGAATAAATTCGTATTGAGCATCCTCCTCAAGTTTCGGCCCTAGAACCTCAACCTCGAGTTGCTTCACCAAACAATAAAGCTCACATGAATTTTCTCACCAAGCAATTCAATGGCTTGCAAATCCACATGGACTCCGGTTTTGCCGCTATTGACACTCGCTTCACTTCCTTGGAGGGACGTGTCCAAAGTGTTGAGAATCAACTTACTTCGTTTGAAACTCAACAAACATCGATGGACATGTCTTTTACCGACTTTTATGGCAAGTGGAGACAATTTCAAAGGAGCGCCACCAATGACGAAGATGACGATGAGCCTTAGATCTTTGTATTCCATTTCATATCATCTAGTTTAGGATTTCCCTATTTATGCACCTATCTATGTTTTAATTTAAGACCTATGCTTTGATCTATTGTTTTTAAGTATTAAGTTTGGATATTATGTTTGGATATTTTAAAACTTTTTCTTTGGTTTATTATGCTTAATGAATTTATGTTGCTTTAATTATGCTTTTTCTTGTGCTATATTGTTTTATATTATTTATTCCTTCATTGATTTTGATCTAACAAAAAGGGAGAGAAGAGGGTTAAACTAAATTTTTAAAATCTTTTTCAAAACCTAGCTTTAATTTAGGGGGAGTTTACTTAAAAATTTACTTTCGTTTTATTATAACAAAATGGGAGAGATTGTAAAACCATTGTTTGATTTTAATAATACAAATAATCTAAGGACCAAATTGCAAAGTAAATAAATTTTTAAGTACTCAAAGGAATCACATTTGACAAGTAAATTGTAAAACCTATGTTTGATTTTGATATAACAAAGTGTTTTAAGGACAAAATTGTAAAACTTGAAATGAATTTTTAAGTCCCTCAAAAGGTTTCAAATTAACAAGGCTTTGCTCTAGTTTGAAAAACTCAAACTCCTAAACTTTTTCTAAGTATTCCAAGGCCAAACTGCTCAAAAACGTCTATACGTATCGATACGCCCCTAAGGGTATCAATACCTTTTTTAGAAACTTGGCTACTGGAGACAAACATTTCGATACGCTCCTTACCGTATTGAAACAGGGTATCAAAACAGATTCCATCTGTATCGATACGTTTTCTCTATAAAATCCCAAAGAGTTTGAATTAAGTACCAATACAGTTTTACTCGTATTGATATAGTTTAAAATATTTTAACAATTCAGAGCTTTAAATATTTCGATCGTTGCCTTGTCTGTTGGTAGGTAACCAAATTTTAAAGAGATGGTTAATGAGTATCGATACGCTCTTACTCGTATCGATACGATTTCCTCTAGTGAGCTATGTTGGGAAAATTGCATCGATACGGTCTTACCCCTATCAAAACGGTTCCCTAACCCGTATCGATACGCCTAAACGCGTATCGATACGCCTCTCTTATATTTGTGCAACGACTCTTTCTATTTTGAGACAGATATCGATACTCTTCCTCGAGTACCGATACGGTAGGCTACAGAAGTGCATTTATGGTGGAAAGAGAGGGTTCCAACGGCTATAATCAATTCCCTAACCACCCAAACGGCTATAATCAATGAAGAGGGTATAAAAAGAAGCCATTTGAAGACCTGCAACAAGTGTTGAATCTAAGAGAAACATCCATACACAAAATTCATGCTCAAGTGTCAAAATTCTCATTCTTGTAAAATCCCAAATTGTATTGAGTGTAATTCTTAGCTTGTATTTCAATTTGGGTTGAGTGCTTGCATTCAAAGGGGCAAATTTGTATTGAGAGATATTCTTATTGCCTTCAATTTCTTCTTTGTAACCAAGTGAGGGTTTGGTCAATTTTGGGTAGAAAATTGACCAGTTTTGTAAAGGTTTCCTCCTAAGCCTAGAAAAGGGGAAGATCAACTAGTGGAGTTGTTGGAAAATCTTTAGTGGGAGCTAAGGTAGTGGATGTAGAGTTCATTTGGAACTTGAACCACTATAATTGCTTTGTTCTTCATTTTTATTCATTCCACTTCACTTCCAAAATTTTAAAAACCCAATTCACCCCCTCTTGGCTTTGATCAATCATTTGATCCACTCAACAATTGGTATCAGAGCATACCTCTTTGAAAGCTTAACAACTGAAAGAGGAGATCCTAGGAAGAGTGTGATCATCAACAAAGCAAGCCATGACATCTACCTCCAGCTCTAGTATGTACGAGTCTCAATCGATCACCAAACCGCCTTTCTTCAACAGTGACAACTATCCATATTGGAAGAACCGGATGCGCCTCTTCATAAAGTCAAGTGATTTTCTTGTTTGGGATGCTATAGAGGATGGTCCCATCATTCCAATGAAGAGAGACGATGAAGGAAGACTTGTGCCGAAAAGAAAAATAGAAATGAGTGAAGATGATCGAAAGAAGCTTCAAATCAACGACAAGGCTCTTCACATGCTATTTTATGCTCTTGGACCGGGTATCTACTCCAAGGTCTCTTCCATCGAAAGTGCTAAAGAAGTGTGGGATACACTTGAGACAACCTATGAAGGGACAAACGATGTGAAGGAAACAAAGATTGGAATTATCAATCTTAGCTACGAGAATTTCAAGATAGAGCCCGACGAAACTGTATCTAAGATGTTTGATCGCTTTTCAACCATCGTCAATGAGCTAAAAGGTTTTGAAGAGATCATCCCGAGGGACAAGCTAGTCTGGAAGCTACTCTACTCTCTTCCTGAGTCTTGGGATGGGAAAAGAACTGCTATCATCGAGGTAAAGAACTTGAAGACGCTAAAGCTTGATGAGCTAGTTGGTTCTCTCCTAACTCATGAAATCATGAAGCAAGGAAGGGAAGATGAAAAGAAAAAAGAAGAAAGAAGAGTGGAGAAACTTGAGGTAGACAAGAAGAAGAAACTAGGAGTGGCTCTCAAAGCTTCTCTACTTGAGGAGAGCACTTCTAGTTAGGAGGAAGATCTTGAAGAATTGGCTATGATAGCCAAGAGATTCTCACGGTTCTTGAGGTCCAACCGAGGTAGAAAGTTTCAAAGAAAGATGAACTTCAAGACCAAGAACAAAGAAGAAGAAGAAGAAGAAGAAGAAAAGGATCCGATCATATGCTTTGAGTGCAAGAGACCGGGTCACATCCGTTCCGAGTGTCCTTAACTCAAGAAGAAGGGTTTTGAGAAGAAGAAGAAGCTCAAAGCCAAGCTTTCTACTTGGAGTGATGAGGAATCATCCGAGGATGAGGAACAAGAAGTGGCCAACCTTTGCCTCATGGCTATTGAGGAGGATTCTATGGTAACCTATAACTCATCTACTTTTGATTTTACATATGATGAATTGCATGAAGTATATGATGAGTTACAAGAGGTGTATGATGAGTTAGTTGAGAAGTATAAGGAGTCCGTTTTGAAAAATAAAATAGTCATTTCAGATTTGAATGCTAAAAATGATTTAATTTCTCAAGCTAACTTGGAATTTGAGAAAAAGATTTTAGGTCTACAAGATGAACTTGAATACTTTCAAAAAGAAAATGTAGATTTAAATAATCTTATTTCTCAATGTAACATTGAACACCAAAAGGTGTTAGATGAGCTCAAAACTTCGTTCAAGAGTGTTGGTCCTTTGAAAAATGAAATAGGTGAATCATCTAGAACCAACCAACCTAAGAGAAAGAATTTTAACTACAAACAAAGGGGCTCCTATAGGCATACTAAAACTAAAAGAATTAGAAGTGTATGAGTTCCTAAGGAACTTGTTAAATCTAATAATGTTGATGCCATGTCACCTTGGATTCCTAAGGGAACCAAGCTTTTGGGAGCTAACACTCGTGGACCCAAAATGATTTGGGTACCAAAAATCAAAGCCTAAATTCTTTGTTTGCAGGGGGAGCATTGCTACGAGGCCAAAGTACAAAGCCAAAACTCATGGTACCTAGATAGTGGATGCTCAAGGCACATGACAGGAGATAAGAGTCGATTCATGGAATTAAAGCCAAAAAGTGAAGGAGTAGTGACATTTGGTGAAAACTCCAAAGGCCACATTGAAGGTATTGGCTCCATAAGTAATCACTCTACCATACTCATTGAAAATGTATTGTATCTCAATGGTCTAAAACATAATTTGTTGAGCATTAGTCAATTGTGTGATAAAGGGTTTAATGTCTTATTTGACAAAAATGGGTGTAAAATTGTTGACATTAAATCTAATAAAACAATGCTCATTGGTCATCGCATAAGAAATATATATATATATATATATATATATATATATATATATATATATATATATATATATATATATATATAGTGCATTTAGATGACATTCATACACCCCATGCATGTTTTGTTGCTCAAAATGAAAATGATGTATGGTTATGGCATAGTAAACTAGGACATGCTAGCATTAGTGTTTTAGAAAAATTAGTTTCCCTAAATCTAGTTAGAGGTTTACCTAAGATTAAGTTCTCAAATGATAAAATGCGTGATGCATACTCTAAGGGTAAGCAACATAGATCATCCTTTAAATCCATTAACTATGTCTCTACTAGTAGATGTTTACAATTGATTCATATAGATCTTTTTGGGCCTATTAGAACTATGAGCTTGGGTGGTAAATTGTATGCTTTTATTCTTATTGATGATGTTGAGTGGATCAATGGATTGATCAAAGCCAAGAGGGGGTGAATTGAGTTTGTAAAAATTGTTGGAGTAAGTAGAATAGCTAAAATTGAAGAACAAGGAATTTTAGAGTGGTTCAAGTTCCAAATGAACTCTATATCCACTACCTTAGCTACCACTAAGGATTTGCAACAATCCACGGATTGTTCTTCCCCTTTTCAAGGCTTAGGAGGTAACCTTTACAATACCGGTCAAATTTTTTACCCAAAATTTGACCAAACCCATACAAGAGTACAAAGAAGATTTAAAGGCAAGAAAGATATCTCTCAATACAAGATTGCCCCTTTAAGTACAAACACTCAACCCAAATTTGATAACAATATCAAAATTGAACACTACACAATTTAGGGTTTACAAGAGATTGGAAAATAAGCACTTTGAGCTTGGATTTTTGCTAGGATGTTTATCTTTGATGCAATAGTTGTTGCTGGTCTTCAATTAGCTTCAATTTATACCTTATCTATCAATTCTAGCCGTTTGGGTGGTTAGGGTATTGATTATAGCCGTTGGGACCCTCTCTTTCTACCATAAATACAATTTTCCAGCTTACCGTATCGGTACACGAGGACCTGTATCAATACCTGTCTCAAAAAAGAAAAAGTCGTTGCACAATTACAAGAGGGCATATCGATACGCGTGTAAGCGTATCGGTACGGGACAAGGACCTTTTCGATACAGGGAATATCTGTACCAATGCAATCAATTCAACATAGCTCACTAGAAGTTTCCGTATCGATAAGGAAAGGAGCGTATCGGTACGGGACAACCACCACTTTAAATTTCGGTTACCTAACAACTGACATCAACGGTCGAAAACATTAAAGGCTTTCGGTTTTAAAATTCCATAAAATTCATATCGATACGGGTGGAACCATATCGGTACGCCATTCAAACTCCTTCAATTTTTAAAGAGGGAGCGTATCAATACAAATTCAATCTATTTCGATACGCCTAGACGTTTTTCAATACTTTGGCCTTGGAACACTTAGAAAATATTTGGAGTTTGAGTTTTTCAAATCAGATTAAAGCCTTGATGATTTATAAATCATTTGAGGGACTTAAACAACTATTTCAAGTTTTCAATTTAATCCTTAACATACTTTGTTATATCAAAATCAAGCATAGGTTTTACAATCTCCCCCTTTTTGATATAACAAAACCAAAACTTAAAATTTTTGACACTTTGAAAAACTTTGCAAAAATAACTCCCCCTTAATATTAGCTAGGTAAACTTTTAAGGTGAAAATCAAAATTTTAAGTGTGAGCTTGTTCCATTTCCCCCTTTTTGTTAGATAAAAAATCGAGACATTGATAAACATAGGCAATAGGCATAAATAATAACCAAGCAACATAATATTGATAATCATTAAGTTCAAAATAAAGATAACATCAACATAAAATAAAAAAAATCAAAGCATAGGTTTTAGAATGCAAACTTAGTCCTAAAAACATAATTGAAAGTGCATAAATATCCTAAAAGACATGAATGATATGCAAAGATGAACTACTATGCATTTCCATCGCCATCTTCATCATCTTCATTATCCTCATCATGGGCATCATCATCATTCCTTCGAGATTGATGCCACTCTTCATGGAAAGCGATAAGGGATATGTTTATCGAGTTGTGACCGTCTTTAAGGGAAGTAAGACGTGTTTCCACATTCTTCACACGGTCTTCAAGACTTGTAAAATGTGTGTCTATAACAGCAAATCCTGAACTCATCGCTTGATCCATGGTAGCAATTCCCGCGCGCAAGCCCGTGAATTTCTCATTGAGGAAAGGTCATGAGGGAATCCATGGAAGGTGGAAGAGGAGGAGATTGATGAGCTTGAGCGGCTTGAGCATTTGTAATTTCTTCCGAAATAGCATCACTAGGGAGTCCGGATAGACGAAGCCAATTTCCATTGAAGTACATGAACTTACCCCTTGAAAGAGATCTTTCATCGATAGGATCGGTGAGGGGAGTCGGGTAGTCATGTGAGCAATATATCTCCTTTTGTGTGAAGAAATAACTCAAGGTCGTTCCATAAGTGAAGGAAGTGACAAGAGTAGTGTGGCGATGTTGCACGAGATAGACAATCTCCGCAAACATAATCCAAGCAAGGTTTGGTTATTGTCTTTGACGGAAGCAACGAATCTAAAAATCGTCAACTTGGCAAATAGTGGAATACTTGCCTCCCGAGGGCCTAAACCACCAAGAAACCATCAAATGTAGGATCCGATCTTGAGCATTAAGAGTGGTGACGGAACCACTTAAGACATGTCCAAGAGCAATCTCATCATCAAGACCTTCATCCTCTAACTTGAACACATCACAAAGAGACTAAACATTGATGGTGACCTTTTTACCCACTAGATAGGAAATAACAGCCGTAACAACACCTATTGAGTGTGTAAAAGTTTTATATTTTACCCCTTATTTAACCCATATTTCTGCTACATTCAAGCATAATTTACTGCATTTAGGAACAGTTTCACATATACATCACAATTATATAAAATGGCACAGTTGCTACTGATTTTGGTTGCTTTTGCAGGTATCTGCCGTGGCAGACTCAGGACAGCGATGGAGCAGAGCTGGAACACAGGACTGGAATCGAGAAGAAGGACGTTGTCGTGGCCACTGCCGTGGCAGCCATGACGACATCAATGGTGAAGGGAAAAGTGAAGTGGAGCTCGACAGATAGAGGAATTTAAGTCGGTCTGTCGTGGGCCACTCCTATATTTTTCTGAGCCCTAGATCAGAATGAAGGCCAAGCCCAAAGTTCAAGGAAGAAACCCAAAGCAAGAAAAGAGGACGAATTAAAGGCATCTACTTTGAAGATTTAATCTTAATTAGAGTTGTACTTTAGTTTGAACTTGTACTCTTACCTTATCAAAAAAACTTGAACCCATGGCCTATATAAAGGCATGTAATTCAACCTAGGGAAGGATATCTCATTCTCTAGCCGTCTTCGCCAAAACCCTAGTCGGTTCCCCCTTCTCATCATGTTCTAAACTTCCCCTAGGGCTAAGGGTTGATTCTATAAAGTAGTTGCAAGGATTGTACTATTTTTAGGAATTTTCTGTTCATTGAAATAAAACTTCAAGTTTGCTTATTCTGGTTTTCAACATCTTACAAGAGTATCGAGAGAGCATTGTGAGATTATTTATTTACTTAATATCGGGAGAGTTAAGTATACGAAAGGAATAAGTACGGGTTCTCCAATTTGTGGTTGAACTATCTCGGACCTAGGGATAGGACGAGGTTAAGTGGCTAAGGAAGAATTCAACAACATTGGTGTTCACCCTTTGATTCACACCAGGAGGTATCATCTGAGAAGTGTCATCAACAGTACTTGGACCTAGGGATAGGACAAGTCACAACATGGATTCTTACCAAGCAGAAGTACAGAGTTGTGTGATCGCTGCCGCGACAACAACAGACTACTACCGCGACAGGGACGACGACAAAACAGGAATTCTTAATATAGTGCAACACCTGCGCTACCTAGCAGATCAATACCGGCCTATTTCTTAACCCTGAAAACTCCGTTATTTTATATTAAATATTCTTCATTATTATTCCTCAATAAATTAAACTTTTTTCTTTCTCTCTTGTGCAGCAATCCAAGGATAAAGCTATTTCCAGTCCATGTGGATTCGACATCCGATACTTCGTGTATCACTTTACTACTTGCGTCGTGTACACTTGCACTCTATTGCGATAGACTATTTTACACGCAACAAGTTTTTGGCGCCGTTGCCGGGGACTGACAACATATCTTTACCCTTACTTTTACTGCACTTCTTCTTTTTCATTTTTCTGTTTTTATTGGTACCATTTACCCTGTGCTTTTCACAAGGTTTCTTGTTCGCTTATGCGCAGATCTAGATGGGGCAAAGAACCTGAGTATAAACTAGACCCTGAAATCGAACGTTCGTGCAATCTTAGGAACCGAGTCCGCCTTTTGGTAGCAAGAAACGACTACCTCGAGGAACAACTAGAGGCAATGGTGAACGGAAGACAGAACAACGAGGTAGAGATAACTAGGGTGTTATTGGAGATCAACCCCAGGATGCTCGAAACGGAAGGCCTGCTGCCGAGGCCGCACGCCGGTCCTACCGTGATTACATGATCAATGTTCATGTGGAACTGGAGACCACCCTGCCAGACGTGGAAGCTGAAAATTTCAAGCTGAAACCTGTGATGTTCAGCATGATCAAATCCACTGGCCAATTTAGTGCTGCTGCTACAGAGGATGCCAGAGAACATCTAAAAACGTTCCAAGAAATATGTGGATCGTTTAGACTACCAGGAGTAAATCCGGAGATACTGAGGCTTCAGTTATTTCCTCATTCACTGAGGGAAAGAGCGAAAACTTGGTGAATTTTTATCTCGTTTTAATCCTTCCCATTTATCTGAGCGATTACGTAATGAAATTGCTACTTTTCAACAGGAAGATGAAGAGCCAATGCACGAGGCATGGGACAAGTTTACCACTCTTCTGAGGAATTGCCCGATGCATGGATTCCCTGTTTGGAATCAAGTCATCAAATTTTACAATGCTGCCAACACACATACTCGGATGAGAATAGATTCAGCAGGGAATGGACTGTTGTTGGACAAAGATCCAGACGAAGCCATGGTAGTATTGAAAAATCTAGCAAAGAATGAAGAGCAATTTCCCACAGTAAGGAGAGGTAAACAAGTGCTAGCTGTGAAAGACTATGAAGCCAACAATTCCCTAAAGACACAAGTTGCGTACCTCACAAAGGCAGTAGAAAATTTGCTAAAGAAAGACTCAAAACATGTCTACTCTAAAGAAGAGGTATGTGAAACTTGCAGTGGGAATCACAGTTCGGAAGACTGCCCGTTACAGCTAGAGAAAGGGATGTATGTTGGAAACTATAACAAGCCGAGAAATTACAACTCCAACAATTACAATCCCAATTGGAGGAAAGACCCCAAGTTCTCCTGGAGTAACCCGAACAACGCACTGAATCCTCAAGTGCAGAACACTCAAAACCAGGGGGCACCTAGACTCCTGACACGACAGCAGCCGCAACAGCAGCCGGCAGCCGCACCTAGTATACTGGAGCAGACATTGGCCACATTCATGTCACAGACAGGAGCTTACATGGCAAACATGGATTACTTTGTCAAGAAGACTGAGTCATTCATGGATAAAACAGAGATGAGAATGACTAACCATGAGGCTACACTGAAATTACTGGAGACACAGATGGGCCAGGTTTCCCAGCATATTAAGCCAAGGCAAAACGGAGGATTTCCTAGTGATACTGAGGTCGCTAGACAACCCACACATGAGCAGTGCAAAGTCATTACAACTATGAGTGGGAAACAACTGCCAGGGCCGGAGATGAAAACCGTACCGGTCGAGGAACCAGCCCTAGAAACATCTACCGCAAACACTGCCCCGGCAGAAGATAAACATCCTACTGCCGCCACACCTGTCACGACAGCAGAAGGGACAGAGGAGAAAGACAAGAATGATGAAGAACCTAAGCCTCCTCAAATCCGAATACCATGTGAAGGACGTCTAGAAGATTATCGTCCTCCACCTCCTTTTCCACAGCGGTTACAAAAGCAGAAACGGGAGTACCAGCTTAAGAAGATCTATGATATTTTTAAGCAGGTTCACATCAACATACCACTGTTAGAGGCCATCAAGCAGATGCCCGGTTATGCGAAATTTCTCAAGGATATTATGTCGAAAAGATCCAGAATTGGGGAATTTGAAACGATAAAGATGACAGGGGGATGCATGACTATCTTGCACATGCATCCACTCCTGAAAAAGAAGGATCCTGGGAGCTTCATCATACCATGCATAATTGGTGACAAATTCGTGGGTAAGGCACTTTGTGATCTAGGTGCTAGTATTAATTTAATGCCAAAATCTGTGTTTTAGAAATTAGGTATTGGACGAGCACGGCCCACGACAGTCATGCTGCAGCTGGCAGACTGCTCTTACGTACAACCAGAAGGGAAGATCGAAGATATTCTGGTAAGAGTGGATAAGTTCATTTTTCCTGCTGACTTTCTTGTTTTAGACTGTGAAGCAGATGAGAACGCAACAATCATCCTGGGGCGACCCTTCCTAGCCACAGGCAGATCACGGATTGATGTAGAAAAAGGAGAACTTACAATGAGAGTAAATGATCAAGAGATCAAGCTCAATGTTCTCCAGGCAATTAAACATGCTGATGCAGAAGAAGAATGCAATACCATCACTGAAGTAATCCTTGACCAACCCTGCATCAGGTCGAGCTACCATGACATTAAATTTGGTCACTACCACAGCAGCCATGTGGAAGACTGTCACGGCAGCAACGACGACAGCAACTCCTCCGATTCAGACACATCCGACACTGAAGGTCATGAGGAGGTAAACTGGATAAGAAATCGTCCAGGTAAGTTATTCAAGCCCCTAAACTATACCTCAAATGAACACATAATCCAAAAGCATTCAACTGTGGAACCACCTATTTTAGACCTTAAGCCCCTGCCAGGGCAGCTTAAATATGTTTTTCTTGGTTTAAATGATACGTTGCCCGTAATCATCTCTTCCAAGTTAATGCAGAAACAAGAACAACAATTAATAGGGATGTTGCAGCAGCATAAGAAGGCTATTGGATGGACGATAGCTGACATCCAAGGCATCAGTCTGGCATTCTGTATGCACAAAATTCTTCTAGAGGATGATCATAAGCCGACTATTGATGCTCAGAGACGCTTAAATGATGCTATGCAAGAAGTGGTGAGAAAAGAAATTATCAAATGGCTTGACGCTGGGATAATTTATGCCATCTCAGATAGCAAGTGGGTGAGCCCGGTGCAGTGTGTCCCTAAAAAGGGAGGAATAACTGTGGTGACCAATGAAGAGAACGAACTAATCCCAACCAGGACTGTGACCGGTTGGAGGGTTTGTATCGATTACCGAAAGCTTAACAAAGCTACCCGGAAAGACCATTTTCCCCTACCTTTTATTGATCAAATACTTGATAGGTTAGCGGGAAAACCTTATTATTGTTTTTTTTATGGTTACTCAAGTTATAACCAGATAGCTATTGCACCGGAGGATCAAGAGAAAACGACCTTCACTTGCCCATATGGCACTTATGCCTTTCGGAGAATGCCATTTGGATTCTACAATGCACCAACAACATTCTAGAGATGCATGATGGCGATATTTTCCGACATGGTGGAGGACTTCCTGGAAATATTCATGGACGATTTTTCCGTCTTTGGAGATAGTTTTGAAGGTTGTTTAGGTAACCTACAGAAGGTGCTCGAAAGATGCGAGAAAGCGAACTTGGTCTTAAACTGGGAAAAATGTCACTTCATGGTGGATGAGGGGATAGTCCTAGGCCACAAGGTAAGCTGTCACGACATAGAAATCGACAAAGCAAAGATAGAAGTGATTGAAAAGCTACCGCCACCCACCACAGTCAAGGGAATTCGGAGTTTCTTAGGGCATGCTGGGTTTTATCGAAGGTTTATTGCAAATTTTTCGAAGATCACCAAGCCTTTATGCCGCCTACTAGAACAGAATCGCCCCTTTGACTTCGATACTGAATGTACTGAGGCATTCAGAATCCTGAAAGAAAAGCTGGTAACAACCCCGATTGTACAGCCACCAGACTGGAGTTTGCCATTTGAAATTATGTGTGATGCCAGTGACTACGCTGTAGGGGCAGCACTTGGGCAGAGGAAGGACAAGTTGTTCCACGTAATTTATTACGCCAGCAAAACACTAAACGATGCCCAAGTGAATTACACCACAACAGAAAAGGAACTATTAGCAGTGGTATTCTCCATTGACAAGTTCCGCTTGTACATACTTGGGACGAAGGTGGTGGTCCATATAGACTACTCAGCACTGAAGTATTTGTTCGCTAAAAAATATGCAAAACCTAGACTGATACGTTGGATTCTGCTGCTGCAAGAGTTCGACATTGAAATCAAGGATAAAAAGGGGACAGAGAACCAAGTTGCAGACCACTTGTCAAGATTAGATATGGGAAAAAGTCTACCGACTGACAAGACCAACAAATTGGAGACTTTCCCTGATGAGCAGCTGTTTGCTGCCACAAGCACTGCCGCGACAGCCATGGCGGCAAGTAAGTTTTCTGAACTTCCTTGGTATGTTGATTTCGTTAATTACATTTTTAGCGGAGTAATACCCCTTGAACTTAATTACCAAGCAAGGAAGAGGTTCCAAAATGATGCAAAACATTATTATTGGGATGAACCTCTTCTTTTCAAACATTGTGCAGATCAAATTATCAAGAGGTGCGTACCACAGGATGAGCAGGAAGCTGTGCTTCACCACTACCATGCTTCACCATATGGAGGACACTTAGGTGGAAACAAAACAGCTGCCAAGGTTTTGCAATCTGGTCTCTATTGGCCCACACTGTTCAAGGATGCCCAAGCATTCTACAAAAGTTGTGACAAATGCCAACGGACTGGGAACATCTCAAGAAGACATGAGATGCCTGCAAAACATCCTAGAAGTCAAAATCTCCGATGTATGGGAGATTGATTTCATGGGACCATTCCCAGCATCATGTGGGAACCTCTACATCTTACTGGCAGTGGATTACGTATCCAAATGGGTTGAAGCGATCGCCAAACAGAAAAATGATGCCAAGACTGTTCAGAGATTTCTGCACAAAAACATTTTCTCCAGGTTTGGCATACCTAAGGCGATCATCAGTGATGAAGGGCGAAATTTCGACAATAGGGTAATCACTGCTGCCTTAAGAAAATATGGCGTAAAGCACCGGATTGCAACAACATTTCACCCTCAAACCAATGGACATGCCGAAATATCCAATCGGGAAGTAAAGAACATTATTGAGAAGATGGTTAAACCTACTCGTAAAGATTGGTCTTTACACCTCAATGATGCACTCTGGGCCTATAGAACAGCATTCAAGACACCATTGGGAATGTCACCCTACAGGCTTATATATGGAAAAACATGCCATTTACCTGTCGAGATAGAACACAGAGCTTACTGGGCTATCAAGGCAGTAAACATGGACTTAGATAAGACAGGATAGAAGAGGCTACTTGACTTGAATGAAATTGAAGAAATTTGAGCAATGTCCTACGACAACGCAAGAATTTACAAGGACAAAACCAAAAGGTGGCATGATAAGAAGTTGCTGCCACGACAGTTCTGCCCAGGGAAACTTGTGTTGTTATTTAACTCTAGGTTGAAACTTTTCCGAGGAAAGCTTAAATCTAGATGGTCTGGCCCATTCCAAGTTGTGCAAGTTTTTCCCCATGGTGCCATCATGATCAAATCTCTAAAAGACGGGCACCAATTTAAAGTCAACGGATAGAGACTAAAGCATTATCAGGGGACTGAAGCCCCAAGGATGCAGGAAGTGATTACTTTAGGAGATGCCCCTCAAGACATCCCTAATTTAACTTGATTTTATTTTTTAATATTTTATTTTTATTATTTATGTATTTTATTTATTTATTAGGAATTAGGAATTATTTTATTTTTAGGAACTAAGATTTTATTTGAATTATTTTTTTAGGAAGTGAGGGAAACAAGGAGAGGAGAAGAAGTGAAACAGCCCACCATCTCAACAGTAGCCCAGAGGAGGAGTCTGTCGTCACAGCCTGTCATCAGCTGTCGCGACAGACGCGGAAAAGACAGCCTGTCACCACGTTGTCGCGGCATACACGCAAACGCGTAACAAACGCGCAGCAGACACGGAAACGCGTGACAGACGCGTCAGAAACCACGTAATAGCTGGCCTCGTTATTCGCGCCTACCGTTACAGCTCCAACGGGCAGAAAATCATTCATCTATATAAACTACATTCACTATTCATTTTTCACCTCACTTTTACTCTCTCAACTTGCTTTCTCTCTAGATCTCAAATTTCTTTTTATCTTCCACAGCCTTGCAACTATGGGTACCAGACAGACTCGTAGAAGTGCTGCCTCCAGCTCTGTTGTAGCAGTCAGCACACCCAGCCACAATGCCATCCCAAATCGCTTTGCCTCCACCGACTCCGCTGACATATATTACCGTTCCTTCCAAAAGAGAGAGATGTGGGAAGAAGGAGGGTTTCTTTACACCAAACGCACGGATGACCTCGGGCTCGAACCTTTCATTGCACGAAAAATCAAGGCCCTCAAATGGCAGATGTTTGTTGCCCAGTCAGAGGAGAAGAATGTCACGTTGGTCCGGGAATTTTATGCTGCCGTCGACAGCAAGGATACCAAGACCATGACAGTGCGAGGTATAGAAATTACTTTCGATCCTGCTTACATCAACACCCTCTATGGCATCTATGTCAGCAAAAAGCATAGCGGACACAAGAGATTTGTCGAGGGTCTGTCGCCGACAAACTATGATGCTGTGATGGCAGAGTTAATGGAGGAAGGGACAGAGTGGAACACTGACCCCAAGCATCGGTGGACGGTGAAAAGAACCCAAATCACACCCGAGGCGAAATTATGGAATCACTTTGTTAAGAAGAGAATCATGCCTTCCTCTCATAACAGCACGGTCGACCGACCCAGCTTAGCTCTCGTTCATTCAATTTTAAATGAAAGACCCATAAATGTCGGCCGATACATAAGGGAAGGGATTTTGGAATGTGCTCTCCGACCGTCGGGACCTCTTGTTTTCCCGTACCTCATCACTGAGATCTGCCGAGGCCACAACGTTCCAAAAATCCCCGAAGATTTCAAAGTCTGAGGGAAGGGATGGACAGAGCGCAACATCTTCAGCTTAATGGAACTGAAAGCATCCACACCACTCTTCTTCTTCAACCCATCTGCCACAACAAAACAGCCGGTACAACCCACTCAAACAGAACCTACCGCAACAGAGCAGCAACAGCCCCTCTAGCAGACGCCTCAACTCAAATTCTGGCCACACTGAAAAAGATGGAGGAACGACAGCTTGGTCTGATGAGTTTCGTCAGAGACTTCACGGCAGTCACGGTACATTTCATTCAAAATAATTTAAATTTTACAAATGTACAATTTCCTGCCTTCCCAGAGCAATATTTTGCTGCCCCTACACCTACCCCTACTCCCACTCCTGCTGCCACACCAAAAACACCATCTGCTGCATCCACTCCAACTCCGGCCGTGACAGCTGAAGGCGGCAGCCACACTGCCACTGCCTCTGCCAGAGGTGAGAAACGAAAGGAGCCACTGCCAAAACTCGATGACGACTACTTTGCAGGGTTCTCATCATCCTCCATCCGGAAAGACTCTGATGGGGAGCCCTTTATCGCTAGAAACCTTTCAAAGGAGTTCACTCCTACGAAAAGGCAGAAGCCCAACCAAGCTGGTGAAGGATCATCTGGCCAGGGCAAGTCTGCCCGCAGCAGCAGTAGCAGCAGCAGCATCGCAGCTCATCAGATGAGGTACAAGTGGTGGAAAAGCCACCCCAGATATCACCCACTCGTATCCAGCCCCCAAGGGAAGCCAAGAAGAAAACTACATCCGCCTCTCCTAGCACTCTGCCGGCACCCACAATGAAGGTCACTGCCCGCCGGTAGCTACAGATTAGCAGCAACATTAGCGATGACAGCTCATAAAATTAAGTTTCTGTCTTATTTTTGTTGTCTTGCTGTTTTATTATTATTGTGATGTATTTTGTTTTTTCTTTTTCATCCCTGTCATCATGCATTGAGGGCAATGCAACCCTTGAGTTTGAGGGTGGCATCCCTCCAGTAATGAAGTGTCTTTTAGGCTTTAAAATTGTGTCTAAGTGTTAATTGTTATTTAGCTTATTTTTTCTTTAAAAAACATTTGGCTTAAGTCTTTGAACTGAACTTACCTGCCGCGACATACGTTGTCGTGACAGTGCCTTTAGGAAATTTTAGGATCTGTTTAGAGCCTTGCTATGATTCTAATCTGTACAAAACTCTTTGTGAACTCTTATGTCATCTAGATTACTTTAGTACACTGGAATAGAAATGTTTACCCACTTGAAACTGCCCCTAGAGGTGTCTATCACTGGCTCTAGGAAAACAATAAACGAAAGAGAATTATTCAGACTCATTTGCATGCAAAACTGCCTTGCACTGATTTTAGGAGATTTCTTTTTGAGCTAAGTTAGAAAAAACTAAAGGAGCCCAAGAATTGCCTCCAGAAAAGATGCAATTAAATCAAGAGTCAGAAAAACTAAAGGAGCCTAAGAATTGCCTCCAGAAAAAAAATCGAATTGGCATAAACTCAAGTTTGTAAGCATAATTATTCTAATATACTAAGGTAGTCTAGATACATAGTTGTTCACAAAACCTGCACGCACCACACAAGAATTATAGCATGGTTCCGAATGAATCCAGAAACGCCCGACAAGGTATTGCTCTTGATACAGAATAAGTGGTAGGTAATGAAAGGTTCACTGATTTAAGCCAAACTAAAAAACTTTCATTTTAGTTAGGTAATATTTGCTTGAGGGTAAGCAAGAACTTAAGTTTGGGGGTGTGTTGAGTGTGAAAAAGTTCTATATTTTACCCCTTATTTAACTCATATTTCTACTGCATTCAAGCATAATTTACTGCATTTAGGAACAGTTTCACATATACATCACAATTATATAAAATGGCACAGTTGCTACTGATTTTGGTTGCTTTTGCAGGTATCTATCGTGGCAGACTCAGGACAGTGATGGAGCAGAGCTGGAACACAGGACTGGAGTTGAGAAGAAGGACGTTGCGGTGGCCACTGCCGTGGCAGCCATGACGACAGCAATGATGAAGGGAAAAGTGAAGTAGAGCTCGACAGATAGAGGAATTTAAGCCGGTCTGTCGTGGGCCACTCCTATATTTTTTTGAGCCCTAGATCAGAATGAAGGCCAAGCCCAAAGTTCAAGGAAGAAACCCAAAGAAAGAAAAGATGACGAATTAAAGGCATCTACTCTGAAGATTTAATCTTAATTCGAGTTGTACTTTAGTTTGAACTTGTACTCTTACCTTGTTAGAAAAACTTGAACCCAAGGCCTATATAAAGGCATGTAATTCGACCTAGGGAAGGATATCTCATTCTCTAGTCGTCTTTCCCAAAACCCTAGTCGTTTCCCCCTTCTCATCATGTTCAAAACTTCCCCTAGGGCTAAGGGTTGATTCTGTAAAGTAGTTGCAAGGATTGTACTAGTTTTAGGAATTTTTCGTTCATTGAAATAAAACTTCAAGTTTGCTTATTCTGGTTTTCAACATCATACAAGAGTATCGAGAGAGCATTGTGAGATTTTTTATTTACTTAATATCGGGAGAGTTAAGTATACGACAGGAATAAGTGTGGGTTCTCCAGTTTATGGTTGAACTATCTCGGGCCTAGGGATAGGACGAGGTTAAGTGGCTAAGGAAGAAATCAACAACATTGGTGTTCACCCTTTGATTCACGCCGGGAGGTATCATCCGAGAAGTTTCATCAACAGTACTTGGACCTAGGGATAGGACAAGTCACAGTAGGGATTCTTGCCAAGCTTGAAGTATAGAGTTGTGTGATCGCTGCCGCGACAACAACAGACTGCTGTCGCGACAGGGACGACGACAAAACAGGAATTCTTAATACAGTACAACACCCGTGCTACCAAGCAGATCAATACCGACCTATTTCTTAACCTTGAAAACTCCGTTATTTTATATTCAATATTCTTCATTATTATTCCTCAATAAATTAAACTCTCTTCTCTCTCTCTTGTGCAGCAATCCAAGGATAAAGCTATTTCCAGTCCCTGTGGATTCGACATCCGATACTTCGACATCCGATACTTCGTGTATCACTTTACTACTTGTGTCGTGTACACTTGCACTCTATTGCGATAGACTATTTTACACGCAACAAGTTTTGCCCGAAGCATTGGCGACACACTTGGCATTAGCATAGAAAATTAATACCAAATTGCGATAGAAAAAGCTGGGAATTTGAATAAAATCATAAATTTCCATTCTTGGAGCAATGGTAAGTAAACAAATTTGAAGCGCTCCAAGTTGAGAAAAGGAACGGAAATTACCCTCTCCGGACGGATTTTGTGGTTTTGAAATTGTCGGAAATATGAGGGATCTTCGGTAGTCTTGAAGCACTGTTGATAGATAAGAGTGAGGTTCGGGCGAGTACCATCTCCGGCATTAGAACCTTCACCGACTTCACTAGTACGTGCTCTCTTTTTGGGTTCCATTGACTAGAGAAAAGATTAAAAACATTGTATGCATTAACTTCCTCATTCAACCCATTGAAAAATCAATAATCAAGGTTTTCATTAAACAAATTTAGAACAAAACAAAAATAAAAGATTTGAAAAGACGTTTGTTTTTGAGAAAACAAAACAAAAGAAAACTTTAGAACGAAAATCAAATGAAATAAAAAAGAGAAATTTTTACCTTGATATTGATAGAGAGGAATGGGAGAAGAACTTTGCACCGAATTGATGAAAAGCTCGAAGAGCTTTGCTTGATTTTGAAAACCCTCAAGAGATTTTAAGTTGTGGTGTGAAAATATGAGGAATTGAGAGGCTATTTATAGAGTGAAAATGGCTAGGGTTTTGAAAATTCAATTTTGGTAAAAGTAAAACTCTTTAAATGCCATTAAGAAGCTGTCTATGCAGTCGAGTATCGATACACCTGAGGGTGTATCGATACGAGGGTAAAATCGTAATTCCCTTTGAAATGCCCGTTGAAGGTCCGTATCGAAATGGATGCAATTTGTATTGAAACGCTTTTAGCTCATATCGAAACAGATTTAACCGTATCGATACCCGTTTTAGGCAAAATGTAGTCTGGAGAGCTAATACAGTATCTGTATCGATACACAGAAGGCCGTATCGATACCCTATGCCCAGAAATGCATTTTAGGCTTTAAGAACAACCAAAGGCTCGATTTTAGCACCTTCTAAGTGAATGAAATTGATGAATGAGCAGTTCTAAGCATATTCTAACATAAGCATACTCCCCCTAGCTATAAGCATAGATATTTTCAAGAGCAACAACACATAAACATGCAATTTCACAAATTCAAGCAATTTTAACCTCAAAAAGAGTCCTAAAGGGTCAAGGAAGGCTAGTTAGACCTAACTCTCTCCAAAGGGACCAAAACGCTATTTATCCAAAGGCTTTGTAAATATGTCCGCTAGTTGGTTTAAGGTGTCAACGTACTCTATAGCAACATCTTCCTTAAGGACATGATCTCTAATGAAATGATGCCTTATCTCTATATGTTTGGTTCTAGAGTGTTGGATGGGATTTTTAGTTAAGCATATGGCACTAGTGTTGTCATACTTAAGGGGTATGGTTTCAACTTTAATACCATAATCTAAGAGTTGTTGCTTCATCCAAAGGATTTGAGCACAACAACTCCCTAAGGATATGTACTCGGCTTCGGTGGTAGATAGAGCTACACTATTTTGTTTCTTAGAGAACCAAGATATGAGCATACTACCTAATAATTGACATGTTCCCGAAGTACTCTTCCTATCAATTTTACACCCCCCATAATCCGCATCAGAATAAGCATGAAGGTTGAAGGTTGAGTCTCTAGGGTACCAAAGACCTAAACAAGGGGTATCTCTAAGGTACCTAAAGATTCTCTTAACGGCTATAAGGTGAGACTCTCTTGGACTAGCTTGAAACCTAGCACACAAGCAAACACTAAACAAAATATCTGGTCTACTTGCGGTAAGGTAAAGCAAAGAACCAATCATTGAGTGATAAAGCTTAGAGTCAACACACTTACCTCCTTCATCTTTGTCAAGCTTTGTAGATGAGATCATTGGTGTGACTTGAGGCTTTGCATTCTCCAAGCCAAACTTCTTGAGCATATCTTTGATATACTTTGCTTGATTGATGAAGGTGACATCCTTCCTTTGCTTGATTTGGAGTCCCAAAAAGAATGAGAGCTCTCCTATCATGCTCATCTCGAATTCACCTTGCATTAACTTAGCAAACTCTTTGCAATGACACTCATTAGTAGATCCAAAAATAATATCATTAACATATATTTGTACTACTAAGATACATTTTTATACATTTTTATGAAAAGTGTAGTGTCCACCTTACCTTTTTCAATTAAAAAGTTTAAAAGTCTTTCATACCAAGCTCTAGGAGCTTGTTTTAAACCATAAAGTGTAATGGTTAGTTTAAAAACATGATTTGGAAATTTTGAGTTTTCAAAACCCGGTGGTTGTTCCACATACACTTCCTCATTTATGAAACCATTTAAAAATGCGCTTTCAACTTCCATTTGAAAAAGCTTGAAATCATGATAACATGCATATCTAAGCAACATCCTGATAGCCTCCATTCTAGCTACGGGTGCATAAGTTTCATCAAAATCTATTCCCTCTTCTTGAGTGTAACCTTGAGCAACTGATCTAGCTTTATTTCTCACAATGTTACCACTCTCATCTAGTTTGTTCCTAAATACCCATTTAGTTCCTATAGTATATTGATTACTAGGTCTTTCAACTAATGTCCAAACACTACTTCTCTCAAATTGATTTAACTCTTCTTGCATAGCCATAATCCAAAAGTCATCTTTTAATGCTTCTTTAATGTTCTTAGGCTCTATGCATGAGATAAAAGCAACATGATTCATGAGTTTAAGAGAAGATCTAGTAGTTATCCCCTTGGATGGATCACCCAAGATTTCACCACCTTTGACATAGTTGTACTCCCTTGGGTAACTCACTTCCTTTTTCTCAAGAGCTAATGTAACGCCCCGGGTTTAGGGGTCAGATGTTACGCGGGTAAATCGGGTTTGAGTCGTGGGCTCGTTTTAAATTAAATTGGGCTTTGATTTTAATTAAAAAGGGTTTATAGTTCATTAAAGACATTTTGGTAAATTTTAAAATAAGGGAAATAGAATGAGTAAAAGAGGCTTTTTGAAAACCTTTCTCATTTTCTTCATTCCACCAATTCCACGACATTTAAAACCTCCCCAAGCCCAAAACACTATTTCATTCATTTCTCCATCAAATTCAAGTGTTTCCATCAACGTAAGACTATTTTTGATTTCTCCTCATCATTTCCAACATTTCTATAGCTTTAGTTTTTCATAGAAATCGCTTTTAAAGTTTTTGAAGTTTTCAAGTTTTGAGGTAAAAGTAAGAAGCTTTAATGGGTTTTTGATGGAGTCTTGATTTGTAAAGCTAATTTATGTTTTAGTCTTGCCCTTAGATGTAATATATCTCAAAGTGGTGGGTTTTTATCAAAAATCCCGAGATGGGTTTCCATAGGTATTTTAAAGGGGTGAAAATGTGAGTTTTTGAAGTAGTTTAGTGTTGGAGAGTGGGGCTGATGTTATAGCAATGTTAGAGAGTTTTTTTTGAAGGTGTTAAATGGTGTTTTGAGTGTTGGAATCATTGGTTTTCTGATGGGTTATTGGGGAGTACGAAAATGGGAGTTTTGGTGTTGGCTTTGGTTTGGAATTGTGAGAATTTGACTTGTGGTTGTGATTTGGGGTTGTGACAGTGTTTTGTGATGATTTGGTTGAGTAATATATTGTTTTTGATTGGTTAGAATTAAGGGAAACCGTTGGAGAGGCTTCGGGCATGATTCCGGGGAATTTGAAGACTTAAGATCGGTGTTTCGGCTTCCGCTTGGGTTTTATCGGTGAGTGGAAATGTTTTGAACTTGATTTGATTTCAAAATGGGTTCTTGTGGGTTTTGGGTGGAGCCTAGAGGGCTAACCTAAACACAAGTGTAAGTTTGCTAAATTTTACCTTAATTGTTAAGTGTTGGTGCATGAATAATTGTTGTGATATTATGTAAATTGTGGATTGCCTTTACTTCCGTTTGGTATTGTTGTGTAGTCCTTGTTGGTATCGAGCCTCATGTGATGGTTGTCGTAACTACGGTGATGTGTAGTCCCACCGATAGTGGGTAGTAGAAGAGTACGTTGATGTGTAGTCCCATCGAAAAACTACTAGTCGAAACGATGATGTGTAGTCCCACTGTGTTTTGGTTGTGCATGTGCAAACCATGTAATTGTGTTGTTTGTGCCTCCTTTCGTGCATTTAAATGGTTTACTGTTCAATTAAGAAATGTGTTTTGAAAACTGCATTGTTGATGAGTTTTAGAGCTTCGCTCACTAAGCTTTCAAGCTTACGCTCTCATTTTTCCAACATGCAGATCGTCAGAGTTTCGGAAGGCAAGTTGGAAAGGGAGGAGCATTTCGGAGTACTCGGGTAGCTCAAGTATGGTTTAAGTTTTTATAATAATGCCTAGACAATGGGGGTATTAGGCTTGCTATGGAGTTGGTGTTCAAACTCCCTTATTATGGTTTGTCTATGTTTGGAGCATATTTTGAAGGTTGAAGTTATGTTATGTTGAGGTTTAATGTAGTCATGTATGAAATGCCTTGTGTTGGCTATGTTGAATGTTTTGAATCCAAGTGATCATGTAAGACTTAGGTTTGGGAACTATTTGTTGCTTGAATGTATGCCAAATGTTGTGATTAGGGTACCTTTGTACTTGAAATGTATGTATGCATGCCTAGAGGTCCTAGATTGGTGTTTTTGTAGCAGCCTTTGTGCCTTAACCAGCTAAAATTTGTTTGATTGAGTCAGGGGTATCGATACGGTTAGGTCCGTATCGATACGGCCCTCTTGTTTCAAGCCAAGCGTATCGATACTCGGGAAGGCATATCGATACCATTTTTTCTACTAGAAATCTGAGATTTTGACGAGAAATTGAGGGTATCGGTACGGGCTTAGGCGTATCGATACGGTCAACTGATGTTGACTTTGGAATTTGACCGTTGGGAGCGTTTCGATACCTGCCTTGGAGGGTATCGAAACGGTTCCCCAGGGTTGACTCTAGGGTAGGTTGACTGTTGAAGGCACATCGATACGGTCCTTGCCCTATCGATACGTCCAGAGTTAAATGGCTAAAATGAACCTTTAAGTGTTGGTTTGCGTGGGTCGTGTCCGTGGTTGTTTCTCCGTTGTCTGCCTAACTCGCGTAGGATTAATTAAAGCATATAGACAAGATAAAAAAAGGGTTGCTAATCGGAGTAAGGCCTTAGCGGGTTTTGCTTCGGTTTTCCCCATGTAACTCGTTCGGACCGGTCTATCGGCTAGACCGAGACGAGGGAATTACATTTGGTGGTATCAGAGCCTCAGTTACGAGGTCTCTCGGGAAAGGTAAGTCAGGTAAGTTAGTTTGAATGGTTGCTTGCTATTGCACGGTGTATGAAAGAATGCTTTAATGGCCTTGTTGTTGGTTAAGGGTTAGTCAAATGTCCCCATTGTTAGGTGTTGTTGTCAAAAAAATTATTTTGGGTTTAACGAGCTTGAGAACTTGAGTCCTTGACCTTTGCTAACCCAATGTTTCCTTTTTTGTGATGTGTTGTTTGTCTTAGATTTCATCCCATCATGGTGAGACCAAGGGGGCGGCCTAGAGCGGGTGACTAGGCACCCGGGGGTGAGCCTCTTGTTCCTCCTACTCCCGATGGTAATGGAGTGGGTGGCGAAGGTATTGTGCCTCAGGCGGGTGCGCAAGTCGGAGGTGATGGTAATGGGCCTCAGGTCGTTGCCAATGTTGGAGGTGTTGGAGCTCAGGCGGGTCAGGGTCCAGCGGACACTGACATGACCCATTTGATTCAGACCATAGCCGAAGCTTTTCAGACAACTTTGGCTGGTATGCAAGCTGCAACACCACCTCAGGGTGAGGGGATAGGATTACCCCTAGAGAGGCTTCGTAGCTTGGGAGGAGTTGAGTTCTGTGGGTTGACTCCCGAGGGTTCAGAGGCGTGGCTTGAGAGTACTACACGCATCTTGGGTCAGATGGAGTGCTCAGACACTCGTAAGTTGGGTTGTATTGTCTCATTGCTTTAGGGGGATGCATACACTTGGTGGACCACTGTTACTTCGGGTATGGCCGAAGCGGATATCACGTGGGAGTTCTTTAGAAATGCCTTTAAGAGGAAGTATCTCGGAGTTCGGTATTTGGATGAGAAGAAGATGGAGTTTATGGCTTTGGTTTAGGGTAACAGGACTGTGTCCGAGTACAAGGTTCAGTTTGTGAGATTGAGCCAGTATGCTTCTGAGTTGGTTCCTATTGAGAGGGAACGGTGTGAGCGCTTCCGGTATGGGTTGACTAGAGATGTGAAGATCTACATGCTTGCCTCTGACTACACCGAGTTTGATGTCTTGGTCTCTAGGGCCAAGGATATAGAGCAGAACCTAGGCTCCAGTGCTCGTGCTAGTGGGTTCGATTCTAGAAGAGACACGCGAATTGGGATAGAGATCATGCCAAGAGGTATATGGATAGAAGGTATCAGCCCGATTCAAGACATAGGGGTGGTAACTATGGACGGGGCCACCAGGGCCAAGAAGCCATTGTACACACTCCGGAGTGCACTAGATGCGGGAGACGCCACTAGGGCGAGTGTATGGGTATCTACGGGGCGTGTTGGAACTGTAACTCCCAAGACCATTTGAGGCGTGACTGTCCAAACCCGGCTAGGGGTGGAGCGGCTCCAGCTAGAGGTTTTGAGCATCAGAGAATCTGTGGGCGCGGTCATGGTAACTTTCAGCCGATGAACGAGGGTTAGAGGAACTTAGCTCATGTAGTGGCAGTTCAGCCCGAGGGTGGAGGACCGGCTAGGGTGTACGCACAGCGAGAGGCTGGGACTGACACAAATGTTATTACAGGTAATTTCTCATTACAGTTTTTTGACATTGCTTTCTTTGATAGATTCGGGGTCGACACATTCATACATTTTGGGTGAGCACGCAAGGTCATTAGGGTTACCATGTGAGTGGCTAGAGGTAGGTGTAAATGTTACTAGATCTTTCGGTGATATATTGGTAGTTAGGAAGATGTATAGGAGGTGTCCCTTGATGGTTTAGGGCCACGTGTTTCCGGTTGATATGATTGAGCTGTCGTTCTACGGATTTGGCGTGATATTGGGCATGGATTGGCTCGTAGAGCATAGAGCTAGGGTTGACTTTGAGACCAAGAGAGTTTCCTTGAAGCTTACAGACGATTTTGAGGTTGTGGTAGTTGGTGAGAACGTTAGGCTCTTGTCCAATGTTGTTTCTATCGCAATGGTAGTGCAAGTATACACGACGCAAGTAGTAAAGTGATACGAAGTATCAGATATCATCTCCACAGGGATTGGGCTAATAGCTTCACCTTAATTCACTGCACGAAAGTAAAGAAAATATTTGAGAAGTTGTCACGAAAATAATAAAGTAAACGTAAATAAAAGAGTAGAGATATCAAGATAGAGAGAATGGGCTGGTATTGAATTGCTCAGTAGTGCAGGTATTGCAGAGTTTAGGAAATCCAGTTTTGTCGTCGCTTCCCGTTGCGGCAGCACCTGTCACGGCAGCAGTCCGTTGATTGTCGCGGCAGCATCTACTCAACTCAGTACTTCAAGTTTGGCAAGAATCCCAGATGTGCCTTGGCCTATCCCTAGGTCCAAGTCTGTCGATGATCACGTCTTTGTTGATACCTCCCGACGTGAATCGAAGGATGAACACCGATGTGGATGAATTCTTCTTTAGCCACTTAACCTCGTCCTATCCCTAGGTCCGAGATAGTTCAACTATAAACTAGAGAACTTGCTATTATTTCTTTCGTATACTTAACTCTCCCGATGCTAAGTAAATAGATAACCTCACAAGGCTCTCCCGATGCTCTTGCAAGATGTTAATAACCAAAATAAGAGAACTTGAAGTTTATTTTATTGAACTGAAAATTCCTAAAACAAAACAACCCTTGCAACTACTTTACAAATCAACCCGTGGCCCTAGGGGAAATTTAGAACATGTTGTGGGAAGGAAAACGACTAGAGTTTGGGAAGGAAGCTAGGGTAATCGGTTATGGGTTATGCCCTCCTAGGTTAAAATACATGCCCTTATATAAGCTTTGGGCTCAAGTTATCTAAAATAGCAAGAATACAACTTTAAATAAAAGTATGATTCTAATAAAGACTAAATCTTCAAGGAATCTACTTTCCAGCCGTCATCTTCTTGCTTGGGATTTTCTCTCCTTGAACTTTGGGCTTGACATTCCTTTTGATCTGGGGCTTGGAAAAATATGAGGTTTTCACACGACAGGCGGGCTGAATTTTCTCTATCTGTCGAGGTCCACTTTGCTTCTTCTCCTCAAAACTGTTGTCGTCCTCTACTGTCACGGCAGCAACCATGGCAGCATCGTCCTTCTTGACTGCTTGTCCAGTTCAGCTCTTCTGCTTCATTGCCCAGCGCCTGCCCTTTCCGTCTGCTACGGCAGCAACCTGCAAAAACAGCCATTCTTAGTAGAAACTGTGCCTTTTAATATATTTGTGATGTTTTGCTGTAAACTAACCTAAATGCAATGAATAATGCTTGAATGCAGCAGAAATATGGGTTAAAAAGGGTGTAAATAATAGAACTTTTACATATTCAACACACCCCCAAACTCAAGTTTTTGCTTGCCCTCAAGCAACTAAGACCTAAAAGAAAAAATGAAATATTTTTGTTTTGGCTTTCAAACAGTGAACTTTCCCTTACCCGTCCTTCGTTCCCTGTGATGGCAGCAACCTGTCGGATAATTTAGGATCTGTCCAGAATCTCACTATAGTCCTCGTGCAGTGTGTGCATGCTTGTGAACAGTTATATGCCAAGACTCTCTTAGTTTCACTAGAATATTCAACTCTTAACTCGAATTTTTATGCCAAAGTTTATCTTTTTGAAGGCACATTTTCATGCTTCGTTGATTTTTTTTTTTGTTTTGACTCGATTTCTCTATTTTTCAACTAAAGTTTTACTAGAGCCAGTTTTAGGCACCTCTAGTTAACTTCCTAGAGCCAGTTTCGGGCACCTCTAGGGCTGTTGAGTCTCTTTTGCTAAACTTCTTTCCTAGAGCCAGTGTTAGGCACCTCTAGGGGCTATTCAAGTGCTAAGCTTCCTATTCTAGTTTGGCTAAAAGAAGTCTAAGCAGTATAACAGTCACAATGGTGTTTAAGTTTTCAGAACTATAGAAAGGCTCTAAACTTCTCCTAGAACTATCCTAAAGTCACTGCCACGACAGAGCTGTCACGACAGGTAAGTTCAGTTCACAGTTTTCAGCCAAAGTTTTCAATATTTTCATCTTTTTTTTTTGTTAGAGAAAAATAACTAAGTAAAAGACACAAGATTTAACTAAGATGTACTCCATTAATATGGAGGGTTGCCACCCCCAAACTCGAGGGTTGCATTGCCCTCAATGCAAATGACAAAATAAAAATGAAAACATATGAAGGCAGTACATCACAAAATATATATATAGCAGGCAGCAATAAGAAGATAAGAAACTTAAATTTTAATCATTGTCTTCACTGCTACTGCTGAGGCGGATCTAGCGGCGGGTTCTGGTTCTCGGGGCGGGCTGGAGTGGTTGTTGTACAACCTGAATATCAGAGCTGTTGCCGTTGCTGTCACTGCTACTGCTGGCCTTTGGCAGAGTGTTCTTATCTGCCATTCGTTTCTACCTCTTTACCGGTGAAAACTCATTTGACAGATTCCTCTGAATAGAGGGTTCATCGTCACTGTCTGCCCAAACAGAGGAGGAAGAGAACCCAGCAACAAAGGCAGCAAGGTCATCCGATGGCATTGGTCGTTTTGTTCCTCGGGCAGATGTTTCGGCAGGAGTGTTGTCGGCTGCTGTTGGGGAAGGCGATGGTATGGAGGCGGCAGATGGTGTTTGTGGGGTAGCAGCATGTGTAGGTGTGTGGACAGGGGTGGTGACAGTGAAGTAATGGGCAGGGAAAGTGGGGAAAACAGAATCAGGGAAATTCAAAGTATTTTGGATAAAATTTACCGTGGAGGCGGCAATGTCCCTGAGGAATGTCATTAGGCCCAACTGTCTTTCCTCTATCTTTTGAATGGTAGCTAGGATCTGAGTGGAAGAGTCTGTCTGAGCAGTTGCTGCGGCGGCAGGTTCAGTATTTTGTTGTTCTGACGTTTCAACTGTGGCGGCAGCGGGGTTGAATGACGATAGAGGGGTAGCCACGGTCAGCTCCATAAGGCTGAGGATATTCTTTTCCGTCCAACCTCGTCCTTTGACTATTAAATCAGTGTGAGCTTCTGGCACGTTATGGCCGCGACAGAGCGAAGTGATGTGGTATGGGAGGAAAAGGAGGCTCGTCGGTCGATGTGCGCATTCCAAAATACTCTCTCGAATATAACTGCCCACATTAATAGGTCGTTCATTTAAAATGGAGTGTATCAATGCTAACCTTTGCTGGTCGACGGTGGTATGGTGAGATGACGGCATGATCCTCTTTTTTATGAAGGCATTCCATAGTTTTGCCTCCGGCAGCAGCTGGCTCCGTTTCACCGTGTGTGAATTTTTCCGGCTGGTATTCCATTCGGTTCCCTCGTCGGTCAGTTCTGCCATGACAACGTCATAGGCAGCATTGTCCAAGGTGTCGAGGAACTGTTGGTGTGCATCATCATTGTGGCCTATGTAGAGGCCATATAAGGAGTTGATGTGCTCTGCTTTAAATGGCACTTCTTTCCCTCGGACACTCACTGCTGTCGCCGTTCTACTGCTGATGGCAACATAAAATTCTCTCATCAGCATCACGTTCATTTCCTCCGGTTGCTCCGCAAATGTTTGCCACAATAGAGCTCTAATTTTCCGGGCTATGAAAGGCTTGAGGCCCAGATTCTTTGCCTTTGGTGTATAGATAAAACCTCGTTCTTCCCACATATCTCAGGTAGCAAAGGACTGTGGGGGAGTTGCTGCCGGTGAGGAAGTAGAGGCAGCATTTCGTCGGGTTTTTCTAGAAGATATATTAGTGCAAGGGTTGTGAAAAGTAAATGAAAGCAAATGAAAACTAAAAAGGGAGAGCAAGTAAGAAAGGCAGAAGTGAGTGAAAATGAAAATGAAACGGGGTTTTATAGAAACAGATTTGCTGCCCGTTGAAGCTGTAACCGCAGGCGCGAGTAACGGGGCGGCTGTTGAGCTTTAGCGTGTCTGACGCGTCTGACACACGTTTCCGCGTCTGACACACGTTTCTGCGTCTGTCGTGACAGCATGGTGACAGCCTGTATTTCCCGCGTCTGTCGCGGCAGCTGTAACGACAGGCTTCAATGTTGGGCTTTGTTGGGCTGCTGGATGGATGGTGGGCTGAGTTCACTTCTCCTGTTCTACTTGACTCCTTTATTTCCTAAAAACAAATAACATAAAAACATTATTCGAATAAAATAAACCTTATTTCCTAATAAATAATAAATAATAATAATAATAATAATAATAATAATAATAAAATTTAGGTTAAATTAGGGATGCCAGGTGGGGCATCTCCTAAGGTAACCACTTTCTGCATTTCTGGGGCTTCAGCCCCCTGATAATGCTTAAGGCGTTGTCCGTTGACTTTGAATTGGTGCCCGTCTTTTAATGATTGGATTGTTATGGCACCATGGGGAAAAACCTGTATGACTTGGAATGGGCTAGACCATCTAGATTTCAGTTTCCCTGGGAAAAGTTTCAGTCTATAATTGAACAACAATACAAGCTGCCCTGGGCAGAACTGTCGTGGCAGCAACTTCCTGTCATGCCACTTCTTAGTTTTCTCCTTGTAGATTCTTGCATTGTCGTAGGCCATTGTTCGTATTTCTTCAATCTCGTTTAGATCTAACAGCCTTTTCTGTCCTGCCCTGTCCAAGTCCATATTCACTGCCTTGATCGCCCAGTATGCTTTGTGCTCTATCTCGACAGGTAAATGACATGTTTTCCCATAAATCAATCGGTACGGAGACATGCCCAATGGAGTTTTAAAAGCTGTCCTATATGCCCATAACGCATCATTGAGAAGTAAAGACCAATCTTTCCTAGTTGGCTTAACCATCTTCTCAAGAATGTTCTTAACTTCCCTATTAGATATTTCAGCTTGTCCATTGGTCTGTGGGTGATATGTTGTCGCGATCCGATGCTTGACACCATATTTCTTCAAGGCAGCAGCAATAACCCTGTTGTCGAAATGTCTCCCTTCATCACTAATTATAAAATTAACAAAATCAGCATACTAGGGGAGCTCAGAAGACTTACCTGCCGCCATGGTTGTCGCGGCAGTGATTGCGGCAGCAAAGAGCTGCTCGTCTGGGAAGGTCTCCAGTATGTTTGTCTCATCTGTTGGTAGACTCTGTCCCTTCTCCAACCTTGACAAGTGATCTGCCACCTGATTTTCTGTCCCTTTTTTGCCCTTGATTTCAAGGTCGAATTCTTGTAATAGCAGGATCCACCGTATCAATCTAGGCTTTGCATCCTTTTTCGCAAACAAATACTTCAGGGCAGAATGGTCTGTGTGCACTATTACCTTCGTTCCAAGTATGTAAGAACGAAGCTTGTCAATAGAGAATACCACAGCTAATAACTCCTTTTCTGTGGTGGTGTAGTTCACCTGGGCGTCGTTCAGTGTCTTACTGGCATAATATATGACATGAAATAACTTGTCTCTTCGCTGCCCAAGTGCTGCCCCGACAGCATAGTCACTAGCATCACACATAATCTCAAATGGCTGTGTCCAGTCTGGTGGCTGTACTATTGGGGTTGTTACCAGTTTTTCCTTCAGAACCTTTAATGCTTCAGTACATTCTTCATTAAAGTCAAAGGGTCGGTTCTGCTCCAAAAGATGGCATAGGGGCTTGGTGATTTTTGAGAAATTTGCAATGAATCTCCGATAAAAACCAGCATGTCCCAAGAAACTTCTAATACCCTTGATTGTGGTCGGCGGCGGCAGCTTTTCAATCACTTCAATCTTGGCCCTGTCGACTTCTATCCCACGGCAGCTAATCTTATGGCCAAGGACTATCCCTTCATCCACCATAAAGTGGCATTTTTCCCAATTTAAGACTAGGTTTTCTTTTTCACATCTTTCAAGTACCTTTTGTAGATTGCCTAGGCAGCTCTCAAAATCGTCTCCAAAGACTGAAAAATCGTCCATAAACATTTCAAGGAAGTCCTCTACCATATCGGAGAATATGGACATCATGCACCTTTGGAAGGTGGCGGGTGCATTGCATAATCCAAAAGCCATCCTCCTAAAAGCATACGTTCCGTAGGGGCATGTGAAGGTCGTCTTTTCTTGATCCTCCGGTGCGATAGCAATTTGATTATACCCTGAATAACCATCAAGAAAACAATAGTAAGGTTTACCCGCTAATCTATCAAGCATATGATCAATAAAGGGTAAAGGAAAGTGGTCCTTTCGGGTAGCTTTGTTAAGCTTCTGATAGTCCATACAAACCCTCCAACCGGTCACAGTCCTGGTTGGGATTAACTCATTATTTTCATTGGTTACCACGGTCATTCCTCCTTTCTTGGGAACGCATTGCACCGGGCTCACCCATTTGCTGTCAGAGATGGCGTAAATAATACCGGCATCTAACCATTTGATTATCTCTTTACGAACCACCTCTTTCATCGCATGGTTTAGCCGCCTTTGAGCATCTATAGTCGGCTTATGATCATCCTCTAAAAGGATTTTATGCATACATAACGCCGGACTAATGCCTTGAATATCAGCTATCGTCCATCCAATTGCCTTTTTGTGCTGCCGCAGCATCCCTATTAGTTGTCGTTCTTGTTCCTGCGGCAGCTTAGAAGAGATGATTACGGGCAACGTTTCATTTGAACCAAGAAAAGCATATTTTAGCTGCCCTGGCAGGGGCTTCAGTTCTAAAACAAGGGGCTCAACAGTAGATGACTTTTGAATTGCATGGTTATCCGAAGTATAATTTAAAGGTTCGAATAACTTACCTGGACGATCGCCTATCCAGTTTACCTCCTCCTGATCTTCAGTATCAGATGTATCGAATTCAGAGGAGTTGCTGTCGTCGGTGCTGTCGTGACAGCCCTGTATGTGGTTGCCGAGGCAGTGACCAATTTTTATGTCGTGACAGCCCGACCTGATGCAGGGTTGATCAAATGTAACTTCCGTGATAACCTTACATTCCTCGTCTGCATCAGCATGCTTCATCCCTTGGAGAACATTCAACTTAATCTCTTGGTCGTTCACTTTCATGGTGAGTTCTCCTTTCTCCACATCAATCAGTGATCTTCCCGTGGCTAAGAAGGGTCGCCCAAGGATGATTGGTGCGTTTTCATCTGCTTCACAATCTAAAACAAGAAAGTCAGCAGGAAAAATAAATTTATCCACTCTTACCAGAATATCTTCAATTTTTCCTTCCGGATGAACGTAAGAGCGGTCTGCCAGCTGCAGAATTACTGTCGTGGGCCGCGCCTTTCCAATACCTAATTTCTGAAAAACAGATTTTGGCATTAAATTAATACTAGCACCAAGATCACAAAGTGCCTTACCCACATATTTATCTCCGATTACACAAGGTATGACGAAACTCCTCGGATCCTTCTTTTTCTGGGGTGGCTGCCTATGAAGAATACTCATGCAACCTTCTCTCATATTAACCGTTTCAAATTCCCCAAGTTTAGATTTCTTTGACATGACATCCTTGAGAAATTTGGCATAACCGGGCATCTCCCTAACGGCATCTAACAGCGGAATATTAATATGAACCTGCTTAAAAATATCATAAATCTTTTTGAGCTGAGATTCTTGCTTAGCTTGCTGTAACCATTGAGGAAAAGGAGGTGGGGGACGATAATCAGCAATTCGTCCTTCCCACTGTATATGAATCTGAGGAGGTTTGGGTTCATCATTTTTCTCCTCTGTCGCTTCTGTTGTCGTGACAGGCTCATCGGCAGCAGTCTGTTTATTACCTGTCGGGGCAGCTTCCTCGGTAGGTCTGTCCAAGGCTGGTTCCTTTACCGTTTCAACTTCCTTTTTCGGCCCTGGTAATTTCTTCCCACTCCTAGTAGTAATGGCTTTACACTGCTCATGTGTGGGCTGCCTAGCATTTTCAGTATTACTAGGGAATCCTCCAGTCTGCCTTGGCTTAATATGCTGGGAAACCTGACCCATTTATGTCTCCAAAGATTTCAGAGTAGCTTTATAATTCGTCATCCGCATCTCTGTTTTATCCATGAATGTCTCTGTTTTCTTGACAAACTGATTCATGTTCTCAATATAAGTACATGTCTGAGACATAAAAGTGGCCAGAGTCTGTTCCAGTATATTGCTCGTGGCAGCTGGTGGCTGCTGTTGCTGCTGCGGCGGCGGCAGCTGCTGTCGCGTCAGCAATCTAGGTCCTCCCTGGTTCTGATTACTGTGTGCTTGAGGATTCAGGGAATTATTAGGATTACTCCAAGAAAACTTGGGATCTTTCCTCCAGTTGGGATTATAGTTGTTGGAGTTGTAATTTGGCTTGTAGTTTCCAACATATTTTCCCTCTTCTAACTGTATAGGACACTCATCCGAACTATGATTTCCCTCACAAATTTCACATACCTCCTCAACAGCAAATCCATGTTGTGCATCATCATTCAATAACTTTTTCATTGCTTTAGTAAGGAATGCTACCTGTGATTTCATCGTGTTGTCGGCCTCATAATCCTTGACAGCTAATACCCGTTTACCCCCTCTTCTTGCTGTCGGGAACTGCTCCTCATTCTTAGTCAGATTTTTCAATACTTGTATTGCCTCGTCCGGGTCTTTATCCAATAATAGTCTGTTCGCTGCTGAATCAATTCGAATACGGGTTTGTAAGTTGGCAGCATTATAAAACTTAGTTACCTGATTCCAGACGGGGAATCCATGCATTGGGTAGTTTCGTAGAAGAGTAGTAAATCTGTCCCAGGCCTCGTGCATCGGCTCGTCATCTTCCTGTTGAAAAGTAGCAATTTCATTACGTAATCGCTCAGATAAATGCGAAGGATTAAAACGAGATAAAAATTCACGAGATAAATCTGCCCAAGTTCTAATTGAATCCGGCGTAAGTTTATTCCACCAAGTTTTTGCTATGTCCCTCAATGAATGGGGAAATAATCGAAGCCTCAGTATCTCCAGATTAACTCCTGGCAGTCTAAACGAACCACAGATCTCCTGGAACATTTTTAGATGCTCCCTAGAATCCTCTGTAACAGCACCACTGAATTGGCCGGCATTGTTGATCATGCTAAACATAACAGGTTTCAGCTCGAAATTGTCAACATCTATGTCCGGCAGCGTGGTTTCCAGTTCTATATGATCGTTCAACATGTAGTCACGACAGGACCATCGTCCGGCAGCGGCAGCAGGGTTGCCGGCAGGCGGTATAATATCGCCGACAGGTGGGTCGTTACCATTGTGGGCCATCTTCTCTAGTTGTTCCTCAAGGTACTCGTTCCTGGATAGTAAGTGACGAAGTTGTTTCTTGAGATTGAATGAACGTTCAATTTCCGGATCTAATGTATACTCAGGATTTTTACCTCGGTTCGATCTGCGCATAAACAAGAAACCTTGTGAAAAGCAAGAGTTGAATGCACCAAAGAAAAATAGAAAAATAAAAATAAAAATAAAAACAAAAATGAAAAGTGCAATAAAAGAAAAGGTAGAGTTATGTTGCCAATCCCCGGCAACGGCGCCAAAAACTTGTTGCGTGTAAAATAGTCTATCGCAATGGTAGTGCAAGTATACACGACACAAGTAGTAAAGTGATACGAAGTATCGGATATCGTCTCAACAGGGATTGGGCTAATAGCTTCACCTTAATTCACTGCACGAAAGTAAAGAAAATATTTGAGAAGTTGTCACGAAAATAATAAAGTAAACGTAAATAAAAGAGTAGAGATATCAAGATAGAGAGAATGGGCTGGTATTGAATTGCTCAGTAGTGCAGGTATTGCAGAGTTTAGGAAATTCAGTTCTGTCGTCGCTTCCCATTGCGGCAGCACCTGTCGCGGCAGCAGTCCGCTGATTGTCGCGGCAGCAACTACTCAACTCAGTACTTCAAGTTTGGCAAGAATCCCAGATTTGCCTTGGCCTATCCCTAGGTCCAATTCTGTCGATGATCACGTCTTTGATGATACCTCTCGGTGTGTATCGAAGGATGAACACCGATGTGGATGAATTCTTCTTTAGCCACTTAACCTCGTCCTATCCCTAGGTCCAAGATAGTTCAACTATAAACTAGAGAACTTGCTCTTATTTCTTTCGTATACTTAACTCTCCCGATGCTAAGTAAATAGATAACCTCACAACGCTCTCCCGATGCTCTTGCAAGATGTTAATAACCAAAATAAGAGAACTTGAAGTTTATTTTATTGAACTGAAAATTCCTAAAACAAAACAACCCTTGCAACTACTTTACAAATCAACCCGTGGCCCTAGGGGAAATTTAGAACATGTTGTGGGAAGGAAAACGACTAGAGTTTGGGAAGGAAGCTAGGGTAATCGGTTATGGGTTATGCCCTCCTAGGTTAAAATACATGCCCTTATATAAGCTTTAGGCTCAAGTTATCTAAAATAGCAAGAATACAACTTTAAATAAAAGTATGATTCTAATAAAGACTAAATCTTCAAGGAATCTACTTTCCAGCCGTCATTTTCTTGCTTGGGATTTTCTCTCCTTGAACTTTGGGCTTGACATTCCTTTTTGATCTGGGGCTTGGAAAAATATGAGGTTTTCACACGACAGACGGGCTGAATTTTCTCTATCTGTCGAGGTCCACTTTGCTTCTTCTCCTCAAAACTGTTGTCGTCCTCTGCTGTCACGGTAGCAACCATGGCAGCATCGTCCTCCTTGACTGCTTGTCCAGTTCAGCTCTTCTGCTTCACTGCCCAGCGCCTGCCCTTTCCGTCTGCTATGGCAGCAACCTGCAAAAATAGCCATTCTTAGTAGAAACTGTGCCTTTTAATATATTTGTGATGTTTTGCTATAAACTAACCTAAATGCAATGAATAATGCTTGAATGCAGCAGAAATGTGGATTAAAAAGGGTGTAAATAATAGAACTTTTACATACTCAACAGATATCTTAGTATACTCTAGGACTGAGAAGGAGCATGATGAGCATTTGAGGTTAGTGCTTCAGACCTTGCTTAAGAATCAGTTGTATGCCAAGTTAAGCAAATGTGAATTTTGGATTAGAGATGTAGTCTTCCTAGGTCATGTGATCTCGGCTAAGGGGATTAGTGTGGATCCCAAGAAGATGGAAGCCATAGTGAGTTGGAAACAACCAAAGTCAGTGACAGAAATTCGTAGTTTCTTAGGTTTGGCGGGATATTACCAAATATTTGTCGAGGGATTTTCAAGGATAGCGGCTTCGTTGACTAAGTTGCTTCAGAAGAATGTCCCATATGAGTGGTCAGATGCAAGACAACAAGCGTTTGAGAAGTTGAAGAAAGCTTTGACCGAAGCTCCTATTTTGACTCAGCTTGAACCAGGAAGAGAGTTTGTGATTTACAGTGATGCATCATATATAGGTTTAGGTTGTGTGCTCATGCAAGAAGGTAAGGTGGTAGCTTATGCTTCGAGACAGTTGAAGGTTCACGAGAAGAACTATCCCACCCATGATATAGAGTTAGCCACAGTAGTGTTTGCTTTGATGATATGGAGACACCGCCTTTATGGTGAGAAGTGCACCGTATTTACCGACCACAAGAGTTTGAAGTACTTGATGTCTCAGAGGGAGTTGAACCTTAGGCAGCGTAGGTGGTTAGAGATTCTTAAGAACTATAACCTTATGATAGAATACCATCCCGGTAAGGCAAACGTAGTGGTCGATGCTTTGAGTAGAAAAGTGGCAGTTGAGTTGCAAGCTATGTTTGCGAGATTGAGTGTGTCCAAGGATGGTGGTTTGATAGCCGAGCTTCAAGTTAAGCCTTCGTTAGTTCAGTTGATTCGAGAGAAGCAGTTGCGAGATGAGTCTTTGGCACCTCACGTGCAAGATATAGCCGAGAATAGGCCTGCCGATTTTGGCTTTGGTGAGAATGGGATACTATGTTACAAGGATAGGATAGTTGTTCCGGAAGATGCCGAGTTGAGACGTACGATCTTGAACGAACCTCATAACATTCCTTTTACTATGCATCCAGATAGTATGAAGATGTACCGCGGTTTAAAAGAAGAGTATTACTGGGTTGGACTGAAGAAGGATGTGGCCAAGTTTGTGAGTAAGTGTATGGTTTGTCAACGAGTTAAGGCCGAGCATAAGTTTTTTTCAGGGTTGTTACAGCTGTTGAAGATTCCGGAATGGAAATGGGAACATATCACCATGGACTTTGTGTTAGGTTTATCGTTGACTCCTTCGAAGAAAAATTCAGTGTGGGTGATAGTCGATGGATTTACTAAGTGTGCTCACTTCATACCTGTTCATACTACTTACACCTTAGATAAGTTGGTCGATCTGTATATCAGAGAGATAGTGAGGTTGCATGGGGTACCGAAATCGATTGTGTCAGACCGAGATCTAAGGTTTACAGCTAGATTTTAGGAGTGTTTGCATCGTTTCTTTGGGTGCTTGGTTGAACTTCAGTACTTCGTATCATCTGCAGTCAGATGGTTAGTCAGAGAGGGTGATTCAGGTGTTGGAGGACATGTTGAGGTGTTGTGTTATAGATTTTCAGGGGTCTTGGAGAAACATATTAGTAGAGTTTGCGTACAACAACAGCTATCAGGCTAGTATTCAGATGGCACCGTATGAAGCTATGTATGGTAGGAAGTGTAGGACTTCGATTTGTTGGGCTGAAGCCGGACAGAAGCTTGTACCGATGCCCGATCTGCTTAAGGGCACTACCGAGAAGGTGAAACTAATTTGTGATCGCTTGAAGGCAGCTTCAGACCGACAGAAGTCGTATGCCGACTTAAAGAGAAAAGAGATAGAGTATGTCGTGGGTGAAAAGGTGTTTTTGAAAGTCTCACCTTGGAAAAAGGTGATGAGGTTTGGTAGGAAGGGTAAGTTGAGTCCGAGATTCATTGGACCTTACAAGGTAGTTGAGAGGATCGGTCTCGTTGCATATAGATTGAAGCTCACGACCGAACTAGAGAAGATTCATGATGTGTTCCACGTCTCGATGCTCCGAAAGTATATATCGGATTCGTCTCACGTAATGCCAGTGGAAGAGATTGAGTTGAACCCCGACTTGTCTTATGACGAAGAACTAGCTGAGATTCTTGCTACGGACAAGAAAGTGTTGCGTGTAAGGTCTATCGAGTTAGTCAAGGTTTTATGGAGACACCGAGGTGTGAAGGAGGCTACTTGGGAGAGAAAATAGGACATGGAAAAACAGTTTTGTACCTCTTTCTGTCAGGTAATTTCGGGGACGAAATTCCTTAAGTGGGGGAGAGTTGTAACGCCCCGGGTTTAGGGGTCAGATGTTACGCGGGTAAATCGGGTTTGAGTCGTGGGCTCGTTTTAAATTAAATTGGGCTTTGGTTTTAATTAAAAGGGGTTTATAGTTCATTAAAAGCATTTTGGTAAATTTTAAAATAGGAGAAATAGGATGAGTAAAAGAGGCTTTTTGAAAACCTTTCTCATCTTCTTCCTTCGACCAATTCCACGACATCTAAAACCTCCCCAACCCCAAAACACTATTCCATTCATTTTTCTATCAAATTCAAGTGTTTCCATCAAGGTAAGACTATTTTTTATCTCCTCATCATTTCCAACATTTCTATAGCTTTAGTTTTTCATAGAAATCACTTTTAAAGTTTTTGAAGTTTTCAAGTTTTGAGGTAAAAGTAAGAAGCTTTAATGGGTTTTTGATGGAGTCTTGATTTGTAAAGCTAATTTATGTTTTAGTCTTGCCCTTAGATGTAATATATCTCAAAATGGTGGGGTTTTATCAAAAATCCTGAGATAGGTTTCCATGAGTATTTTAAAGGAGTGAAAATGTGAGTTTTTGAAGTAGTTTAGTGTTGGAGAGTGGGGTTGATGTTATAGCAATGTTAGAGAGTTGTTTTGAAGGTGTTAAATGGTGTTTCGAGTGTTGGAATCATTGGTTTTCTGTTGGGTTATTGGGGAGTACGAAAATGGAAGTTTTGGTGTTGGCTTTGGTTTGAAATTGTGAGAATTTGGCTTGTGGTTGTGGTTCGGGGTTGTGACAGTGTTTTGTGATGATTTGGTTGAGTAATGTATTGTTTTTGATTGGTTAGAATCAAGGGAAACCGTTGGAGAGGCTTCGGGCACTATTCCGGGAAATTTGGAGACTTGATATTGGTGTTTCGGCTTCCGTTTGGGTTTCATCGGTGAGTGGAAATGTCTTGAACTTGATTTGATTTTGAAATGGGTTCTTGGAGGTTTGGGTGGAGCCTAGAGGGCTAACCTAAACCCAAGTGTAAGTTTGCTAAATTTTACCTTAATTGTTAAGTGTTGGTGCATGAATAATTGTTGTGATATTGTGTAAATTGTGGATTGCCTTTACTTTCATTTGGTGTTGTTGTGTAGTCGTTGTTGGTGTCGAGCCTCACGTGATGGTTGTCGTAACTACAGTGATGTGTAGTCCCACTGGTAGTGACTAGTAGAAGAGTACGTTGATGTGTAGTCCCATCGAAAAACTACTAGTCGAAACGGTGATGTGTAGTCCCACTGTGTTTTGGTTTTGCATGTGCAAACCATGTAATTGTGTTGTTTGTGCCTCTTTTCGTGCATTTAAATGGTTTACTTTTCAATTAAGAAATGTGTTTTGAAAACTGCATTGTTGATGTGTTTTAGAGCTTCGCTCACTAAGCTTTCAAGCTTACGCTCTCCTTTTTCCAACATGCAGATTGTTAGAGTTTCGGAAGGCAAGTGGGCAAGGGAGGAGCTTTTCGGAGTTCTCGGGTAGCTCAAGTGTGGTTTAAGTTTTTGTAATAATGCCTAGACAATGGGGGTATTAGGCTTGCTATGGATTTGGTGTTCAAACTCTCTTATTATGGTTTGTCTATGTTTGGAGCATGTTTTGAAGGTTGAAGTTATGTTATGTTGAGGTTTAATGTAGTCATGTATGAAATGCCTTGTGTTGGGTATGTTGAATGTTTTGAATCCAAGTGATCATGTAAGACTTAGGTTTGGGATCTATTTGTTGCTTGAATGTCTGCCTAATGTTGTGATTAGGGTACCTTTGTACTTGAAATGTATGTATGCATGCCTAGAGGTCCTAGATTGGTGTTTTTGTAGCAGCCTTTGTGCCTTAACCAGCTAAAATATGTTTGATCGAGTCAGGGGTATTGATACGGTTAGGTCCATATCGATACGACCTTCTTGTTTCAGGCCAAGCGTATCGATACTCGGGAAGGCGTACCGATACCATTTTTGCTACTGGAAATCTGAGATTTTGACGAGAAATTGAGGGTATCGGTACGGGCTTAGGCGTATCAATACGGTCAACTGATGTTGACTTGAAGGGTATCGAAACGGATCCCCAGGGTTGACTCTAGGGTAGGTTGACCATTGAAGGCGTATCGATATGGTCCTTGTCGTATCGATACGGGCAAAGTTAAATGGCTAAATTGAGCCTTTAAGTGTTGGTTTGTGTGGGTCGTGTCCGTGGTTGTTTCTCCGTTGTCTGCCTAACTCACCTAGGATTAAATAAAGCATATAGACAAGATAAAAAAAGGGTTGCTAATCGGAGTGAGGCCTTAGCGGGTTTCACTTCGGTTTTCATCGTGTAACCCGTTCGGACCAGTCTGTCGGCTAGACCGGGACGAGGGAGTTACAGCCAAGTCTTTCAAGGCTTCAAGAGGTGGATCTTGTGTATCCTTTTCTTTTGTTGGAATCTCATCCTCCTTTGAAGTTTGTCCTCCATCAAAGGCATCAAGGATTCCTACATCATCATCATCACAAGAATCCTTCCTCAAAAGGAGGTTATCATCGAATACAACATGAATAGACTCTTCTACTACTAAAGTTCTCTTATTAAATACACGATAGGCTTTAGAGTTTAAGGAATAACCTAAGAAAATAGCTTCATCACTTTTAGCATCAAATTTACCTAAGTTATCTTTTCCATTGTTTAAAACAAAACACTTGCAACCAAATGGATGAAAATAGCTAATATTAGGCTTTTTAGATTTTAAAATTTCATATGGTGTTTTCTTTAAAAGTGGTCTAATCATTACTCGGTTTAAAATGTAGCAAGCGGTGTTTGTGGCTTTCGCCCAAAAATATTTAGGTAAATTGTTTTCACAAAGCATGGTTCTAGCCATTTCTTGTAAAGTCCTATTTTTCCTCTCAACTACCCCATTTTGTTGAGTAGTTCGAGGAGCCAAAAAATTGTGGCTAATACCATTTTCATTTAAAAACTCTTCAAAACCTAGATTTTGAAAATCGGTTCCATGATCACTTCTAATATGATAAATTTTAAGTTCAAGATCATTTTGAGTTAATTTTGAAAATGTGACGAATTTTTCTAAAGCCTCATCTTTAGTACTTAAGAATAGAACCCAAGTAAATCTAGAATAGTCATCAACAAGTACAAATGCATACGATTTACCACCTAAGCTCATAGTTCTAATAGGCCCAAATAAATCCATGTGAATAAGTTGTAAACATCTACTTGTGGAAACATCATTAATGGATTTAAAGGATGATTTATGTTGTTTACCCTTAGAGCATGCATCACAAATTTTTTCATTTGAGAAGTTAATCTTGGGCAAACCTCTAACTAGATTTAGAGAAATTAATTTTTCTAAAACACTAATGCTAGCATGTCCTAGTTTCCTATGCCATATCCATGCATCATTTTCATTTTGTGCAATAAAACATGCATGGGATGTATGAATGTCATCTAAATGCACCATGTATATATTACCTATGCGATGACCAATGAGCATTATATTATTTGATTTAATGTCAACAATTTTGCACCCATTTTTTATCAAACGAGATATTAAACCCTTTTGTCACATAATTGACTAATGCTCAATAAGTTATGTTTTAGACCATCGACATATAAAACATTTTCAATGAGAAGAGTAGAGTGATTACCTATGGATCCAATACCTTTAATGTGGCCTTTGAAGTTGTCACCAAATGTCACTACTCCTCCACTTTTTGGCTTTAAGTCCATGAATCGACTCTTGTCTCCGGTCATGTGCCTCGAGCATCCACTATCAAGGTACCATGAGTTTTGACTTTGTGCTTCGGCCTTGTAGCAATGTTCCCCCTACAAACAAAGATATTAAACTTTGGTTTTTAGTACCCAAATCATTTTGGGTCCACGAGTGTTAGCTCTCAAAAGCTTGGTTCCCTTAGGAATCCAAGTTGACATAGCAACAACATTATTACACTTGATGAGTTCCTTAGGAACTCATACACATCTAATCTTCTTAGTTCTATTATGCTTATGGAAGCCACTTTTTTGTAGTTATATGTCTTTCTTTTAGGTTGGTTAGTTTTAGATGATTCAGCTTTTTCATGTTTCACATTACCAACATTTTTGAAAGACTCCTTGAGCTTGTTAAGCTCATCTAACACCTTTTGGTATTCACTATTGCATTGAGAAATAAGATTGTTTAAGTCTACATTTTCATCTTGAAAAAATTTAAGTTCATCTTGTAAACCTAAAATCATTTTCTCAAATTTTAAGTTAGCTTGAGAAAGTGAGTCATTTTTAGCATTCAATTCTGAAATAATCTTTTTATTTCTTAAAACCGACTCTTTATACTTCTCAACTAACTCATCATAAACCTCTTGCAACTCATCATAAACATCATGCAATTCATCAAATGTAAAATCAAAAGATGATGAGTTAGAGGTTACCATGGAGGAATCGTCCTCAAGAGCCATGAGGCAAAGGTTGGCCACTTCGTGTTCCTCATCCTCGGATGACTCCTCGTCACGCCAAGTAGCAAGCTTGGCATTGAGCTTCTTCTTCTTCTCAAAGCCCTTCTTCTTGAGTTGAGGTCACTCCGAACGAATGTGATCGGGTTTTTTGCACTCAAAGCAAATGATTTGATCCCTCTCTTCTTCTTTGTTTTTTTTTGTTTTGAAGTCCATTTTTCATTGAATCTTCCTTCCTCGGTTGGACCTCATAAACCGTGAGAACCTTTTGGCTATCATAGTCAATTCTTCTAGGTCTTCTTCCTCACTAGAAGTGCTCTTCTCATGTAGTGAAGCTTTGAGAGTCACTCTTATCTTCTTCTTCTTTTCTACCTCTAGCTTCTCCACTCTTCTCTCTTCCTTTTTCTTTTCATCTTCCCTTCCTTGCTTCATTATCTCATGAGTTAGGAGAGAACCCACTAGCTCATCAAGCTTGAGTGTCTTCAAATTTTTTGCCTCAATGATGGCGGTTCTCTTCCCATACCAAGACTCGGGAAGTGAGTAGAGTAGGTTCCGGACTAGTTTGTCTTCCAGGATTATCTCTCCAAAACCTTTTAGCCCGTTGACGATTGTTGAGAAACGATCGAACATCTTTGACACGGTTTCGTCAGGCTCCATTTTGAAATTCTTATAGCTAAGATTGAGAATTCCAATCTTTGTCTCCTTCACATCACTTGTTCCTTCATAAGTGGTCTCTAGTGTATCCCACACTTCCTTGGCACTTTCAATGGAGGAAACTTTGGAGTAGATGTCAGGACCGAAAGAGCAAAACAACATGTGAAGAGCTTTATCATTGATTTGAATCTTCTTTCACTCTTTTTCACTCATCTCGTTTTTCTTCTTTAGCACCAATCTTCCTTCGTCGTCTCTCTTTATCGGAATGTAGGGAACATCTTCAATGGCATCCCAAACTAGATAATCGTTGGATTTGATGAAGAGGCGCATTCGGTTCTTCCAAAATGGGTAGTTATCACCATTGAAGAAAGGCAGTTTGGTGGTTGATTGAGACTCGTACATGCTTGACCCGGAGGTAGATGTCATGGCTTGATTTTTGGATGATCACACTCTTCCTAGGAACTCCTCTTGTGGTTATTAATCCTTCAAAGAGGTATGCTCTGATACCAATTGTTGAGTGGATCAATGGATTGATCAAAGCCAAGAGGGGGTGAATTGGGTTTGTAAAAATTGTTGGAGTAAGTAGAATGGCTAAAATTGAAGAACAATGAATTTTAGAGTGGTTCAAGTTCCAAATGAACTCTACATCCACTACCTTGGCTACCACTAAGGATTTCCATCAATCCACTAATTGTTCTTTCCCTTTTCAAGGCTTAAGAGGTAACCTTTACAATACCGGTCAAATTTTCTACCCAAAATTTGACCAAACCCTCACAAGAGTACAAAGAAGATTTAATAGCAAGAAAGATATCTCTCAATACATGATTGCCCCTTTAAGTACAAACACTCAACCCAAATTTGATAACAAGGTCAGAATTGAACACTACACAATTTGGGGTTTACAGAAGATTGGAAAATAAGCTCTTTGAGCTTGGATTTTTGCTAGGATGGTTATCTTTGATGCAATAGTAGTTGATGGTCTTCAATTAGCTTCAATTTATACTTTCTATATCAATTCTAGCCGTTTGAGTGATTAGGGTATTGATTATAGACGTTGGGACCCTCTCTTTCCACCATAAATGCACTTTTGCAGCTTACCGTATCGGTACACGAGGACCCGTATCGATACCTGTCTAAAAATAGAAAGAGTCGTTGCACAATTACAAGAGGGCGTATCGATAGGCGTGTAAGCGTATCGGTACGGGACAAGGACCGTTTCGATACGGGGAACATCTGTATCGATGCAATTAATTCAACATAGCTAACTAGAAGTTTCTGTATCGATACGGAAAGGAGCGTATTGGTACGGGACAACCACCGCTTTAAATTTCGGTTACCTAACAACTGACACCAACAGTCGAAAACATTAAAGGCTTTCGATTTTAAAATTCCATAAAATTTGTATCGATACGGGTGGAACCGTATCGGTACGCCATTCAAACTCCTTCAGTTTTTACAGAGGGAGCGTATCGATACAGATTCAATCTGTTTCGATATGTTGTTTTGAAACGATTAGGAGCGTATCGAAACGCATTTTTTCAGTAGCCAAACTTGTAAAAAAAGGTATCGATACGGCTGGAAGCGTATCGATACGCCTGAACGTTTTTCAATACTTTGGCCTTGGAACACTTAGAAAATATTTGGAGTTTGAGTTTTTCAAATCAGATTAAAGCCTTGATGATTTATAAATCATTTGAGGGACTTAAAAAAACTATTTCAAGTTTTCAATTTAATCCTTAACATACTTTGTTATATCAAAATCAAGCGTAGGTTTTACAGATGACTATTCTAGGTTTACTTGGGTTCTATTCTTAAATACAAAAGATGAGGCTTTAGAAAAATTCATCACATTTTCTAAAACAAGTCAAAATGATCTTGAGCTTAAGATTTCTCACATTAGAAGTGATAATGGAACCGAGTTTCAAAATCTAGGTTTTGAAGAGTTTTTAAATGAAAATGGTATTAGCCACAATTTCTCGGCACCTCGAACTCCTCAACAAAATGGGGTAGTTGAGAGGAAAAATAGGACTTTACAAGAAATGGCTAGAACCATGCTTTGTGAAAATAATTTACCTAAATGCTTTTGGGCGGAAGCTACAAATACCTCTTGCTACATTGTAAATCGAGTAATGATTAGGCAAATTTTAAAGAAAACACCATATGAGATTTTAAAATCTAAGAAGCCTAACATTAGCTATTTTCATCCATTTGGTTGCGAGTGTTTTGTTTTAAACAATGGAAAAAACAACTTAGGTAAATTTGATGCTAAAAGTGATGAAGCTATTTTCTTAGGATATTCTTTAAACTCTAAAGCCTATTGTGTATTTAATAAAAGAACTTTAGTAGTTGAAGAGTCTATACATGTTGTTTTCGATGATAACCTCCTTCCAAGGAAGGATTCTTGTGATGATGATAATGTAGGGATCATTGAAGCTAATGATGGTGGAGAATCATCAAAGGTGGATGAGATTCCAACTAAAGAAGAAGAAGCACAAGAACCGCCTCTGGAAGAATTGTAAGACATGTCTCTTGAGGAAAAGGAAGTGAACTACCCAAGGGAGTACAACTATGTCAAAGGTGGTGAAATCTTCGGTGATCCATCCAAAGGGGTAACTAATAGATCCTCTCTCAAATTAATGAATAATGTTGCTTTTCTTTCATGCATAGAGCCTAAAATGATCAAAGAAGCATTAAATATGAGTTTCGGATTTTTGTCTATGCAAGAAGAATTAAACCAATTTGAGAGGAGTAATGTATGGACATTAGTTGAAAGGCCTAGTAATCAATCTACTATAGGAACTAAATGGGTCTTTAGGAATAAGCTAGATGAGAGTGGTAACATAGTAAGAAACAAAGCTAGGCTAGTTGCTCAAGATTACACTCAAGAAGAGAGAATAGATTTTGATGAAACCTATGCACACGTAGCTAGAATGGAAGTTATTAGGATGTTGCTTGCATATGCATGTTATCATGATTTCAACATTTTTCAAATGGATGTCAAAAGTGCATTTTTAAATGGTTTTATAAATGAAGAAGTGTATGTGGAACAACCACCGGGTTTTGAAGATCCAATTTTTCCAAACCATGTTTTTAAATTGTCAAAAGCTTTGTATGGTTTAAAACAAGCTCCTAGAGCTTGGTATGAAAGACTTTCAAGTTTTCTAGTTGGAAAAGGTTTTGAGAAAGGAAAGGTGGACACAACACTTTTTATTAAAAACAATGGCAAAGATATATTAGTAGTTCAAATTTATGTTGATGATATTATATTTGGTTCTACTAATGAATTGCTTTGTCAAGATTTTTCTAAGTTGATGCAAGGTGAATTTGAAATGAGCATGATGGGGGAGCTCTCATTCTTTTTGGGACTCCAAATCAAACAAATGAAGGATGGCATCTTCATCAATCAAGCTAAGTACATCAAGGATATGCTCAAAAAGTTTGGCTTGGAGCATGCAAAGCCTCAAGCTACACCAATGAGCTCATCTAAAAAGCTTGACAAAGATGAAAGAGGTAAGTGTGTTGACTCTAAGCTTTATCGCTATATGATTGGATCATTGTTTTACCTTACCGCAAGTAGACCAGATATATTGTTTAGTGTTTGCTTGTGTGCTAGGTTTCAAGTTAGTCCTAGAGAGTCTCACCTTATAGCCGTTAAAAGGATCTTTAGATACCTTAGAGATACTCATTGTTTAGGTCTTTGGTACCCTAGAGACTCAACCTTTAACCTTCATGTTTTTTCGGATGTGGATTACGGGGGTTGCAAAATAGATAGAAAAGTACTTCCGGCACTTGCTAATTCCTAGATAGTATGCTCATATATTGGTTCTCTAAGAAACAAAATAGTGTAGCTTTATCTACCACCGAAGCCGAGTACATATCCTTAGGGAGTTGTTGTGCTCAAGTTCTTTCGATGAAGCAACAACTCTTAGATTATGGAATTAAAGTAGAAATCATACCCCTTAAGTGTGATAACACTAGTGTTATATGCCTAACCAAAAATCACATCCAACACTCTAGAACTAAACACATAGAAATAAGGCTTCATTTCATTAGAGATCATGTCCTTAAGCAAGATGTTGCTATAGAGTATGTTGACACCTTAAATCAATTAGTGGACATCTTTACCCAGCCTCTAGACAAAGAGCATTTTTGGTCCCTTAGGAGAGAGTTAGGTCTAACTAGCTTATCTTGACCCTTTAGAACTCTTTTTGAGGTTAAAATTGTTTGATCTTATGAAAATTCATGTTTCTGTGTTGTTAATCTTGATGGTAACCATGCTTGTAGCTAGGAGGAGTATGCTTCTATTAGAACATGCTCAAATCTGCTCATTCATCATTTGCATACATTTAGAAGATGTTAAAGTCGAGCCTTTGGTTGTTCTAAAGACCAAAAATGCATTTCTAGGCATAGGGTATCGAATGGGTCTTATGCGTATCGATACACGTACTTCATTAACTTTCCAAATTGCATTTTCTCTCTTGAGGGTATCGATACAGTTAAATTTGTTTCGATACGAGTTGTGAGCGTTTCGATACGGATGTCTTCTGTATCGATACGATGTCCTGATACGTGTTTCCAAGAAATTACTCTTGTACCCTCGTATCGATACCGCCTTTAGGCGTATCGATACTCGATCACACAGAAGCTTTAATTGGGCATTAAAAGACTTTCACTTTTACCAAAACTCTTTTTCAAAACCCTAACCGATTTTCATCTATAAAAAGCCTCTCAATCCTTCATATTATCACCACAAAACTTAAAGTTTCTTGAGGGTTTTTCAAAATCAAGCCAAGTCTAAGGCTCTCCATCAATTTGGTGAAAAATCATCATACATTCCTCCCTCTCTCAATATCAAGGTATAAAAACTTCTTTTCTTTCTATTTTCTTTATTATTTTCGTTTCAATTTTTTTGTTTGTTCTTTCAAAAGATTTTATTAAACTATTTTGTTTTGTTTTGTCTTTCAAAAAAAATTCTTTACCTTGATTATTGATTTATCCATGGGGTTGAATGTGAAATTTAATGCATACACACATTGTTTTGATTTTTTTTTTCTAGACTATGGCATCTAAAAAGAGAGCATGCACTACTAGCGAAGTTGGCGAAGGATCAAATCCTGGCGATGACACTCGTCCGAATTTGACCCTAATCTATCAAAAGTGCTTTCAAACTCCAGTGAACTGAACTATTTTCGATCTTTTCAAAACTACAAGATTCGACCAGATAGGGTAATTTCCATTCTTTTTCTCAATTCAGAGCGGTTCAAGTTTGCTTATTTACCATTGCTTCAAGAATGGAATTCATGGATTTTCTTCAAATTACGAGGTTTTTCTTTCGAAATTTGGTTTTGATCTTTTATGCCAATGCCAAGTGTTGTCAATGCCGAAGGTAATGCCATTGACGTTAATTCCTATCTTATGGGCAAGAAGATTACCATTGATGTCAAGACCCTTTGTGATGTTTTTGGATTTGAGGATGAGGGTATTGACGATGAAGGTTCTCTTGGACATGTTTTAGGGGGATCCTTCGCCGTTCTCAATGCTCATAACCGCATCTTACATTTGATGATCACTTGGTGGTTTAGGCCTTCCGGAGGAAAATACTCAACAATCCGCCAAGTTGATGATTTTTGGATTAGATGCTTTCGTGAAGGGAGACGTCCTAACCTTGCTCGTATTATGTTTGTGGAGATAGTCTTCCTCGTTCAACACCGTCACACCACTCTTGTTACTTCATTCACTTATGGCACGGCTTTGAGCTACTTTTTCACTAAGAAGGAGATCGATTGTTCTCATGATTATCCGACGAATCTCACCATCCGATTTATGAGAGGTCTCTATCTCGGGGCAAATTTCATTATTTCAATGGTAATTGGCTTCGCCTTTTCGAGCTTCCTAGTGATGCTATACCCGAAGATATTGCAAATCCTCCTGTAGCTCCTCAAGCTCCTCCTCCATCCATAGATTCTCTCATGACCTATCTTAATGAACAATTCACAAGCTTACACACGGGAATTGGTTCTATTGACCAAGTCATGAATTCCAGGTTTGTCGCCATTGATACTCGCTTCACAAGCTTAGAAGATCACATGACTAATGTAGAGAAGCGTATCTCTTCTATTGAGGCCGTGCACAGTTCTATGAATATCTCTCTTACGGCCTTCCATGATGAGTGGCGTCAACCAAGGAGGAACGATGATGCCAACGAAAATGAAGATGAAGATGGTGGTGGAGACGAGTCTTAGATTAGTCTTTGCATCTCATTCATGTCATCTTAGGATTTATATTTATGCACTTTGTTTTATGCTTTTAAGATTAAGTTTATCATTTTAAAACCTATGCTTTGATTTCTATTGTTTGGATTTTCGTTTGATGTTTCCTTCATTTATGAACTTTATGTTTATCTATTAAATGTTGCTTGGTTTAATGTTATGCCTTTATAGCCTATGTCTCTTATTTTGATCTAACAAAAAGGGGGAGAGGGAAGTTCACAAGCTCACTTAAACTTAAACTTAAAATTTACCTAGCTAACATTAAGGGGGAGTTGTTTTCCAAAGTTTTTCAAAAGACTTAAAAAATTTAAGCTTTGGTTTTGTTATATCAAAAAGGGGAAGATTGTAAAACTTATGTTTGATTTTGATATAACAAAGTGTTTTAATGACCAAATTGTAAAACTTGAAATGAATTTTTAAGTCCCTCAAAAGGTTTTAAATCAACAAGGATTTGCTCTAGTTTGAAAAACTCAAACTCCTAAACTTTTTCTAAGTGTTCCAAGGCCAAACTGCTCAAAAACGTCTATGTGTATCGATACGCCCTTAAGGGTATTGATACCTTTTTAGAAACTTGGCTATTGGAGACAAACGTTTCGATACGCTCCTTACCGTATCGAAACAGGGTATCGAAATAGATTCCATCTGTATCGATACACTTTCTCTATAAAATCCCAAGGAGTTTGAATCGAGTACCGATACGGTTTCACCCGTATCGATACGGTTTAAAATATTTTAACAATTCAGAGCTTTAAATATTTTGACCGTTGCCTTGTCTGTTGGTAGGTAACCAAATTTTAAAGAGGTGGTTAATGAGTATTGATACGCTCTTACTCGTATCGATACAATTTCCTCCAGTGAGCTATGTTGGAAAAATTGCATTGATACGGTCTTACTTGTATCGAAACGGTTCCCTAACTCATACCGATACGCCTGAACGGGTATCGATGCGCCTCTCTTATATTTGTGCAACGACTCTTTCTTTTTTGAGACAGGTATCGATACGCTTCCTCGAGTACCGATACGATAGGCTACAAAAGTGCATTTATGGTGGAAAGAGAGGGTTCCAACGGCTATAGTCAATTCCCTAACCACCCAAACTGCTATAATCAATGAAGAGTGTATAAAAAGAAGCCATTTGAAGACCAGCAACAACTGCTGAATCTAAGAGAAACATCCATACACAAAATCCAAGCTCAAGTGCCAAAATTCTCATTCTTGTAAAATCTCAAATTGTATTGAGTGTAATTATTATCTTGTATTTCAATTTGGGTTGAGTGCTTGTATTCAAAGGGGCAAATTTGTATTGAGAGATATTCTTATTGCCTTCAATTTCTTCTTTGTAACCAAGTGAGGGTTTGGTCAATTTTGGGTAGAAAATTGACCAGTTTTGTAAAGGTTTCCTCCTAAGCCTAGAAAAGGGGAAGATCAACTAGTAGAGTTGTTGGAAAATCCATAGTGGGAGCTAAGATAGTGGATGTAGAGTTCATTTGGAACTTGAACCACTATAATTGCTTTGTTCTTCATTTTTATTCATTCCACTTCACTTCCAAAATTTTAAAAATCCAATTCACCCCCCCCCCCCCTTCTTGGCTTTGATCAATCATTTGATCCACTCAACATAAAATTTTAGACTTAAAATGTTTTGAAGTAAAAACTTAAACCCCATAAAATTTCCTAAGTGTTTCAAAGCCAAAATACTCAAAATTGCTCAGGCGTTTTGAAACACCCCTAAAGTGTTTCGATATAATTTGCCACTGGAAACGTCCGTTTCTATACAGACTAATCTGTTTCAAGACAAGGGTTTTGAAACGGGCTTGCATGTTTCGATACAGCCTGCATCTGAGCTTTTGGTTTTTAAGTGTCATTTCGAAACGGCTTATACCCATTTCGATACAGGGGTTAAGAATTTTCAAAATAGAGCATTAAATGAACTACCTGTTACTTGTCAGAACTGAATTCTTGAAAATCGGTTACCTATTTCGATACACCCCTTTGGTGTTTCAAAATGCCATTTTTCAGTTTCAAAATGTTTCGATATACCCTTTTGGTGTTTCAATACGGGTCTTTTACAATTTAAAATTGTTTTGGTGCGGCCTATAGCGGTTTCGATACGGTCCCCTTTTTACACACAACGACTCTTTATTTTTTTAGTGTATGTTTCGATACAGGGCCACGTGTTCCGATACGGGTTGTTGCAGAACAGCATTTATGGAGGGAGGAGAGAGCCCCATCGACTCTATTGATGATCTCAACCACCCAAACGACTAGAAATCAATGATAAGGTATAAAAGCAAGCCTCAAAAGCACCAGCAACAATTATTGAACCTCAAAGAAACATCCAAGCAATCAAATCCAAACCCTAAGCACTTATTGTCAAATTCTTGTACCCAACTCTTAGAGTTCTTAGTGTAAATCAAATTTTGAAAGTTTGGGGAGTGTTTGTAATCTATTTGGGCTATATTTATCTTGTGAGAGATCATATGTAATAGCCAACATCTTCTTTGTAAAGTGAGAGTCTTGTGGTTCAATCTTTGGGTAGAAAGATTGAACATTTGTAAAGGTTGCATCCTTAGCCTAGAAAAGGGAAAGAACAAATTAGTGGAGAGTTTGTTGAAAATACTTAGTGGGAGCTAAGGTAGTGGGTGTAAAGCTTGTTTAGAAGCTTGAACCACTATAATTTCCTTGTCCATCATTTTTAATTGTTCCTTTTGCTTCCTTCAATTTTTAAAGTGTCAATTCACCCATCTTGGCCATATCGGTTAATTCGATCCACTCAACAAAAATGCATCTTAGTGATGAATATGCCCTTAGTATTTTCATTACAAAACTCAAATGGGAGATTGGTCAATACATTAGGGTTTTTCAACCTAAAGATATGTTGGATGATTTTCGTTTAGCTTTGCACTTTGAGCATATTGTTTTTAACACTGTAAGGAAGGGTTGTGCCTCTACGCCTCGGGCAAGTACTGAGTCTGCCTTTTACTCCAACCATGCCTTCCACTTTTAGTAAGGTTGGTTTATTTTCTCCAGCTCTTAAGAACTCTAGTGGAACTATGACACCAGTGTCCAGTGGTAAGATGGTAAGTGCCAGTAACTGTCATGCACCATCACCAAAGAGGGGACTCCTACCTACTAGAAATGGTCCTGGTCGACAACCTCTTGTGGACATAGAAGATAGGAGGCATAAGGGGTTATGTTTTTGGTGCCCTGGCAAATATACCCCTGATCATAGATGTACACGCTCTCAATTGTATCAGCTACTGATGGAAGGCAATGATGTGGAAGGGGAACATGAAGAATTTGTTGACTGTGAGGACAGATTTGATGCTAAGGGGGATGCTACTGGTCCTGAGAAAATATATCCAGAAATTCTTGTGTTATCTCTCCAGGCTATGTGGGGTGTAGTTGGGTGTGATACAATGAAAGTTACAATTTTGATAAAGAGCCAGAAGATAGTGTCTTTGGTTGACTCAGATAGTACCCATAACTTTCTTAGTTTGGGAGTAACTACGGCATGTGGGTTGCTAGTGGAACAAAAGCATCAAATGAAAGTGATTATTGATGATGGTGGTTTCATACAGACCCAGGGTCTTTGTCGAGCAGTGGAATGGGAAACTCGAGGACATCAATTTTCTGCAGATTTTTTGGTTTTACCCTTGAAGGGATGCGACATGGTGTTAGGGGTTGTGGTTGGCTTCTTTGGGGTCAATTCAGTGGAATTTTTCTACATTAATGGTGCAGTTTACACATAAAGGGGAAGATATTTGTTGGAAAGGATTGCATCCAGGTTCGGTTCAGTTGTTGCAAGATACTAAGGGCTTAAAAATGTTGAAAGGGGCTAGAGTTACTCCTGGAATGTCCCTGCTCACTATGAACACTCAATTGGAATTACTTTTGAAGAAGGATGAGAATCTTGTTGATTTACAACAGCTTCTGGAAGAATTTGCTGAAGTCTTTCGAGAACCTCAAGGCTTACCACCAAAACGAGGTCATGAACATCGCATTGTGATGCAAGATGATTTTGTTGTAGTAAAAATCAGACCTTATAAATACCCTATGGTATAGAAAAATGAGATAGAGAAATTGATAAATGAGATGTTACAGAATGGAAATTATCTGAGACAGTGTGAGTCCCTTTGTTTCCCCCATTGTCATGGTGAAGAAGAAGGATGGATCATGGCGCCTCTGTGTTGATTACAGGCAATTAAACCAATTAACACTCAGAGATAAATTTTCAATCCCTATCATTGAGGAGTTACTTGATGAATTGAGGGGAGCAAGATTTTTCTTCAAGCTTGATCTTAGGTCAAGATATCATCACATTAGAATGTGGGAGCCAGATATTCCTAAAACAACATTTAGGACACATGAAGGGCATTACGAGTTCTTGCTCAAGCCATTCGGTTTGACCAATGCCCCTGCAACTTTTTAAAGGCTAATGAATTTTGTATTCAAGGCGTTATTGAGGAAATCTATTTTGATATTTTTTGACGATATTCTAGTTTATCCCGAGAATTGAAAAGAGCATTTGAAGCATATTTGAGAGGTGTTGGAACTCCTCAAACATTATCAACTTTTTTTAAGGAAAAACAAGTGTACGCTTGGGGAAACTGAAATGAATTACTTGGGCTATACTATTTCAAATGAATTTATTTCCATGGATAGTAAGAATATGCAATGCATTGTGGAATGGCCTACCCCTACTAACATCAAGGAGTTGAGAGGATTTTTAGGACTCTCTAGTTACAATCGTAGATTTATCAAGGGATATGGTGGAATAGAAAAGCCTTTAACTAATTTGTTAAAGAAAAACAACTGGGGTTGGAATGAGGAAGCAATTTCTTCCTTTGAGAAATTGAAAGTTGCCATGACATCTGCATCTATCCTTGCTCTTCTTAATATTTAGCAAGAGTTTATTATTGAGACTGATGTTTCAGTTTGTGGTGTTGAGACAATTTTGATGCAAGGTGGCGGGCCCTTGGCATACTTCGGTAAAAGATTGGGAAGCAAGTATTAAGCCTTATTTATTTATTTATGACAAATAGATGTTGGCAGTGTTACTTGCAGTCAAGAAATGGTCTCGTTATTTAGTAGGAAGACATTTTAAGATAAGGACAGGTCACCAAAGTTTAAGATTTTTATCTGACAATATAGCTACTACCCCTGCTCAACAAACTTGGGTAGCCAAGATGATAGGCTATGACTATGAGATATGTTATAAGAGAAGAGTTACCAACACAGTAGCAGATACTCTTTCTCGCAATCTTGAATTTTTAACTATTCAAATAATGACAATTAATGTTTTCAACATTGTCTTATGGACCAAATAGTGCAGATTTGGACCAATGATGGGAAGCTTCAACAGATAATTACTGACTTGGTTAAAGATTTTACTTCTCACTCAAAATATTCATGGGATGGGAAGTATTTAAAGAGAAAGGGAAAGTTAGTTCTGGGTGATGACTTAGAATTGAAGAAGAAATTAATTGAGTATTTTTACAGCAGTTCATTAGGTGGGCATTCAGGAGCTGATGTCACCAATAAAAAAATGTCAACTTATTTTTATTGGAAGGGTTTGAGAAAATCAGTGAAAAGAATGGTGAGAGAATGTTCTATTTGCTAACGAAATAAGTATGAGAACCAACTCAAGCCAGAACTTCTTCAACCATTGCCTACTTCTGAGAGAGCTTGGTCTTCTATTAGTATGGACTTCATCAAAGGTTTGCCCATTTCTAAGGGTAAAGACATCATTTTTATAGTGATAGATCGACTGACAAAGTATGCACACTTCCTAGCCCTTTCACATCATTTTACTACTTTGAGTGTTGCTGAAGTTTTCCTTAATAATATTTATAAGCTACATGGACTGCCTAAAAATATTGTTTGTGATCGAGATAAAGTGTTCATGAGCACTTTTTGAAATGAGCTCTTTGAGAAAATGAGAGTAAATTTGACACTTTCAACCGTTTACCATCTAGATACTGATGGGTAAATTGAAGTGGTGAATAGGTGCTTAGAGACTTATTTGAGGTATATGTCGGGGAAGAAACCAAAAGAATGAAGTTGTTGGTTGTCCTTGGCAGAATGGTGGTACAACACTTCTCACCACTCTACTATTAATATGACCCCTTCCAGGCCCTTTATGGCGAGGAACTTGTTGCCCACTTACCATACCTTGTTGGTGAGTCTCTTGTTGCATCAGTAAATCGCAATTTGTAAGCACGGGAAGCAGCAGTTAAAATGCTTAAGTTTTATTTGCAACGAGCAAAAGATCGAATGTAAAAGCAGGCAGATAAGAGAAGATCTAATAGAAAATTTACTGTGGGAGATTGAGTTTATTTGAAACTCTAGCCATATAGGCAACAATCGGTAAGTTTAAGAAGATGCCAGAAGCTTGCTCCCAAATGATTTGGGCCATTTCTTATATTAGAAAGGGTGGGAAAATGACTTACAAACTACAACTATAAGTGGGTTCGAAGGTTCATCCAACATTTTATATTTTTCAACTTAAAAAGTATATTGAATCTGTCATAGTTCAGTCTGACTTACTTGTTCTAAGACATGATAGGACCACTATTAAAAAACTTGTGAAGATCCTAGATAGACAAATGGTAAAGAGAGGCAACCGAGCTGTTACGGAGGTATTGATGCAGTGGACCAACTCATTCCCAGAAGATGCCACTTGAGAACTCTACCATAAACTGAAACTGGATTTTTCTCATTTTAATCTTTAAGGACAAAAATTTTCTTGAATAAGGGAGTATTGATGCAGTCCTTTGTCAGCTGGAATGAAACGTGGCTAATTTGGGTTATTATAACCATTATTTCTTTATTTTATGTTTTATCCTTGAACGTTGTCGTTTTATGTGTTTTGTGGATAAGTAAAAAAAAAAACTCACCCGAATTAGGTATGCTTGTAATTTAGAAATTTTCTATGTTTGTCTTATCCTTTTTCTTCCGTTGGAATGAACCTTACCTTCTCGAGTTTTCTTCTTCACTAAATCTCATTGTTCCTTCTTGATTATTTGTGGTTTTTTTGTTGATTAACCAAATTTTTCAGTAATATTTAGATGTTAAGGTTTAGGTTTAGGGTAATATAGTTTTAAATTTTAACCCTAAAACTTAAATTTTAACTACAAATTTAAAAGTAGTTCACTTAAAATCCTAAACAAAATCATTAAACCTCAAAATTAAAGTACTTGTGCATGGAATAATTTGTCCATAAACTTTACTTCTTTTCATACAAAAACGGTTAATTTTATATAAAATTTAAATCTTAAATATCTTTCTAACCCCGAAACTTAAATCCTGAACTAAAACAATAAATCTTATATCAGACTCGCTTGTAGAAAAAACTTAATAAATCTTATATCAGACTCGCTTGTAGAAAAAAAAGTTTTCCACCGCAGTGTAGGAAAGATTTTCCCTTCATTTAATAATGAAGCTTAATTATGTTTAGGATATGTTACGACATAACTGGTTTATTTATGGTCAGTTCCCTCTATTTTGTTGAAAATTATGGTTTAATCCCTCTACCTTTAATCGTGAATCAAAAACACAAAATGGACCCACCCGTAGTAAGGATTTACAAAAACACAGTATGAATCTTTCGACTTGACGCAAAAAAAATCGATTTGTCTTGACTCAACTCAAAATTTTATAAACTCAACTCATTAAAAATTCAAATTTAAATAGTTAATAGTTAATATATTAGTTTTTAAGTTTAAGTCGAATTCCTCAATTATGCCTGAAATATATATATTACAAATGAAGAAATATATGTGTAATGTCTATAGATATAAAAAACCATTTAAATTGAAATCAATATGCAGTATGATATTATAAATAATTACATTTTTTAAGAAAAATAATAAATAATTACAATTAAATTTATAAAAAAACACGAAAATTCTGGCTACTATCTTATGAGATCACAAATCACCCTACCGCGGCGCGCACGTTGTACATCAACCATATAAAAATAAATTTTAACTTGTTAAAAACTTAATACTTTATAAATATTCTAAAATAATGTCAAGTTAATAAATGTTCAAACTCGAGCTAAGAGTCATACAAATTAGTCAAAGTCAAATTCGGAAAGAAACAAGCGAATACAATATTTACATGTTCTAATTGAAGGGGTCATCTATATCAGATTCTAAGCTATGAGCACAATTTCACCATGGGAACCTACAAAAACAAATGAAAGATGCAAAATTCATAAGAATGGAACAAAAGTATGACCCTATTATGACACAGACACAGGCATGAGTTTCGAATTCAAATATGTATTCAACATGGACTTGATTTTTTTTCCCTATGTATTTGAAGGGTGCTTGAAGGGTCGTATCTTCGTACCCATTTCCGGATATGGATCCAACATGCGTAAGAAACGAGTACTTGAAAAATAAAATGAAGAGTTGGAGAAATATTACATGTTTCAAAAATCTCTTTGGCCAACTGTAGAAATGACTCTGTATCTTCCGCCATTTTCGAGACTCTTTCTGCCTCTTTAACTGCTTCAGCTGCAAGAAATGACTTATTTTCTGCTTCAACAATGAGATAGGCCGCAGTCACTGAAGCTTCTTCAACTGCATCACAAGTTATATGATCGGTGTTTTGCAACTGCTTCGACTGCATGCCTTTCTGTTTCGGGCTAGGTGTTTTCTTCCCAAATGTTTCATCTTTTCTTACTTTGTACCGATTGTGCACCTGCATTATTTCAATAGATAAGGCAAAACTGATTCCATAATTCAGATACACTATAAGGTTAACCTGATAGAACAAACTGCAAACACGATTTACTTCCTTAACTTCAACAAATTCATGGCTCACCCGCAAGTTCTTTAGCAGTATTTACACAATAACTTCGATAGTTTCTTCTTGGTTCATAAAATGAAAATTGGTTGAATTAACTTTTGACTAAAGTTACTTTATTCATCATAATGAAAACGAAAAATCGTCATGCTATGTATGCTTATGGCTTGCCAAACAAAAACAATAGATATTTTAAGTTGACTCCCAAGATCTCGTCTTTAGTTCCTTGAAGTGGGAATTTGTTTTAATAAGCATGTTATAAGCGTTGTAGATATTCCTATGTTCCTTTCTGTTTCTCCCGGTGATGATATGTCAAATAACAATGTTAGTAGCAATAAGAACTACCCAGATGGCTGGGATAATTCTCGAATATAAAAGTTCGCTATTCCTAGACAACAAAGGGATACGAAAAAAGCTCTAAGCAGTCTTAGTCCATTGAACGAATCATCTATCAATCTATCGCAAGCAGTTCTACCAATAAAAAAATCACATTGACAGAGTATTAGTTTTACGTGTTTAAAAGAAAGTTATATTTTCATATTATTCCAATGAATACAAATGAAAACATATTAAAAATTATAAAATAAATAGAGAGACCAAAATATGCCAACTTACAGAAGAATAAAATCCCAAATTACAACATAGTAAAGGGACGAATAGACCTACAGGAAAAGAAAAATGTTATCCTACTGTGTCCTTTGGTAAGTACAAGTAGGAAATTGTTGTTCTTATGGTCTTTTTGCTAACTGTTGCCAAAATAAAGATATTTTGGTTCGACTCCCATGACCAGTTGTTCTTAAGTTCCTTGAAGTGGGGAAAATTTTGAACAATAAACATAACATAACCTTTGTAGATATTCCTTAATCCTTTCTGTTTATCCTGAGAGGCTATTACAAGGCCACAAAGAAATTCAAGGAAAGCTTAACCAGTTCTACTTCGGAGAATGAATCATCTATCTACCAGAAGCAGCTTCTAGTAATGAAAAATCACATTGACAGAGGAAGTGGATAAGTACTTTTATATCTTTTAAAAAAGAGTTATACCAGCAATATGAGTCCAGTTATCTTTTCCATCTACTTGAAAGAATACAAATGAAAACATATCAAAGGTCATTCGGGCTCTCTTCCCCAGATCCTGTAACAACTATTTTATCGGTAGTGATTTAAATAACTTGAAATTGAGCATTTCAAAAGCAAAAACAACTTTTTTCCTTTTTGGCCAAGCAGAAACTAGTAAATGACAATTGATAAAAAGAAGGATAGATCCATTTATGATTTACCTTTTCTAGTTTTTCTAAAGCAACCAGCCTTTTCAACCTTGAACATAACTGCTTCTTAAAATTTTGAGGTACCTCTTGCCTTTGCTGCGTAATATATTAAGGAAATACCATACTCATGATTTTGATAATGTAAGCTCATAAACAATGAGAAACTAAGTTACAATGCAAGGATAGAGAGACCTCAAAAACTTCAAGCATAAGTAATTTTGACTGCAACATCTAGGTATTCAAGATTAACCATCATTTGGTATTATATTAAGGAAATAATATACGCATGGTTTTGATAATGTAAGCTCGTGACCAAACCAAGTTACAATGCCAAGAGAGAGACCTCAAAATCATCAAGCATAAGCAATTTCCAAGACTACATCTAAGTTAACCATCATTTCTACGTCTATAAGTCTTAAAAAATATCATAAAGGCAAGGAGCTTAATGGAGGCTGTTGTTAGCCTGAGAAAATTTAAGGTTCGAAATGCCTTTGGCGCTAAAGCATAGCACAACATAATCAACATTAGGCTCATCTAACACACACAACTTCAAACCAATATGGATGGTTCCTCAAATCCAGTTTTGTCAATGATGAGATGTATGGTTTATTCAAAACCGAGTTCAACCTTGATGATGGTTAATTCTTACATTTTCACAAGTATAGTAGAGTTAAGAAATGAAAGAAATTATCAAAAGGTGTTCCTTTGATCCTTTCCTAATGAAACAGTCTCCATGTAAAATAAATATTCCCGAGCTGACGACCGAAAAAGAAAATAGAACCAGACCTCAATGTAGCCTACTATTGCTCTGCTATCTGATCCATTTGGTTCTTTCAAAGCTGATACAGCTTCGATGATCAATTCATTGTACCGGCTACAATCAAACATCACAATACATCAAATGCTGATCACAAAGAAATCGGACAATGGGAGAGCAATATAGCAGTAAACCATCAAAAACATCTTTAAAAGAAACTGCAGGCTAGACCTCCTTTATTTTTATATTAGAGGAAAAGGACACCCTTCCTCCTTGATAAATTAAACTAAATGAGCAAATCCCATGAAATTCACTAAAAGTTCTCAAATATATAGCAATCAACAAGTTATTTGTTCCCAAACATTGTGAACATTACTAATTATTTAGGGGAAACAATAGAGAAAAGTTGCATACTTAGGAATAGGAGCAAAGCTTTTCGAAGAATCATCAATGAGTGGTTTAGGCAATGCAGTTTGCTTAATAACAGCAGAGCCCTGCGGACCGTCGGAGGTTGGCTTGGCCTTTGACGGCCTTGTTTTTTCCCGGGAACCATGGCCGCCGGGTCCACCACTCAAATTTCGCCACTTGTCCTAATTTTCCAAACAGATTAAAAAACAGTGAAAGAAAATTAAAAAGGAAAAGAAAAAATCGAAGGGGAACCTTGAGATCAATGTTGGAGCGAGCAAAGAGGAAAGGGCTTAACTCAGGGTCTCTTTGTATTAATTTCCAATTCCCTTTGCCGTATTTGGCTACTCCCGCTTTCAACGCTTCTTCTTCCTCCGCCTTCCACTTCTGCTTCGGATTCCCCATCTCTCTCAACTACGCGTTGTACGATGTTTAGCTTCCGGCAGCCGCTGCTACTGCCGCCGGCAACCGCCACACTGCTGCAGCAAAAGTTTTAAAAGAAATTTCTATACCGACGGCGACGTTTCAGCTTTTGAAATGGTTTGAATGCTTGAGTCACGTGGCGGTTTACAAAGACGAAGTTTGTTATTACTTATACGACGCCGTATGTTATTTAAGGCTTTTCAGAGAAATTTTCCTTTTTGCAGACCTAAAACAATTGGGTAAACTGAAGACATGGTCACCTAGCTATCAGTAAGTTTCTTTTCTCACCCCCAACTTTGAAAATCAATAAAATCATCCCTAATATTTTATGATTTTTTATGAGTTAATTGCATCACACGTCCCAAAACTATGAACCTCATTCTAATTTACTCCGCAAACTTTTGAACATTCCAATTCTATTCCCACATTCTAAATTTGTCATCAAAATTTTGAACGTTCTAATTTTATTTCGAAACTAAGACTCTAATTTTAAATTGGTCCCAAAATTTTGAGCATTATAATTTCATCCTCAAATTATCAGTCTATGCTAATAATATCTCATGTTAATAAAATCGTTATAAAAAGTGTTAATTGTTATATAAACACTTATGTGTATTATGTAATAATAAGTCCAATCTTGATCAGTTGTGGTGTCATCAAATCTACACATAAAAAAGCACAAAATAAAAAGAATGGACAAACAACCTGTTAGGATATTAGTATTTGTTAGATTAATATTAAATAGTTGTTTTAGTTAGTTAGGTGGTTTTATTCTTTATTTTCTTTATTAATAGGGTAATTTTTACCTGTAATCTCTTTTATTTGGGGTTTGTTTTATTTTAGTCACCCGAATTTAAAAAAAGATTATTCTGGTCACTTACATTCGAAATCGTTTATGTTTTGGTCACTGGACCGTTAACCTCCGTTAATATAAAAAATAATTTTTAATTTAACCCCCAAACTTTTAAAATTTTATTTTTCACCATCTTCCCCAAAGTAATAATATTTGCTTTCTGTTTTGGCCGTGAATTGGCAGAATGCAAGGTACAAGGCGGATATATTAGTTCATCCCTTGTGCGAGCAGCTGTTGTTTGCGCACGTCGCGTGCCTTAGGTTCGCCACCCTCGTGGATCAGTTTTCGAGGATCGACGTTCAGCTGGCTCAATCGCAGCATGTGGTGGCTAAGTACTCTACCCTCAATGGTGGATCCCACGACTTGGTCGCCGACGACAAAGAGCTTAACAAGTAAAAGTGGAATGGAAGTTGTTATGGCTTGCTGGGAAATTGAACAATCCTTACAAAGCTTAACAGGTAAAAGTGGTCTACATTAATTTTCTCACAGATTTCGGGAGATTAAGCCATGGCCAAACCTATTCTTAAATGCTGGTTCTGATTAATTATTGTCGTGACACATGAAACAAACGTTTCTCCGAGCGATGGCACGAGTGCAACAATATTCGATGACGATGATTATCAAGTAAACAGTGATGTGAACTTGTTTGATGGAAGCTTGGAGGGTCTGGATTCGATAGGGTTCGGTCCTCTGATCTTAATAGATAGTGAAAAGTCTTTGATGGAGCGAGTGAGACATGAACTCAAACATGAGCTCAAACAGGTAATTTATGGAACTTATATATATGTAAATATTTTTACTTTGGGAATCAATGTTAATGCCTTGTATAAGGTTGTTAACATGTTTACAAGGAGAAGATTGTTAACATACGAGAGGAAATTTTACGAAAAGAAGGGTCGGGAAACTTTCGGGCGACACGACATCTGTTTTGAAAGCTTGGTGGCAATCACATTCCAAATGGCCATTACCTATTGTAACTAGTTCAATCTCACCATGAAAATGCTTATATAAGGTGCATTAATCTATTGTTTGATCAATTTGCTTAACATGTTCAGGAGAAAGATAAGGCGAGATTGGTTCAGGAAACCGGTTTACAATTGAAACAGAAAAACAATTGGTTCATCAATCAGAGGAAGAGGAACTGGAATAACTATCCCTCGACTTCCACCGTATCGAAGAGTAAACGTAAAAGGTACGGTAACTGGACTTTACTTACACGACGGTGAAGGATTCATGTTTTTCGCACTAACCTAGTTTTAAAAGAAGTAATGCAGGTGAAAACAATGGTGATAGGTTCATGTAAATGGAGGGTTGGTTAAAAGGAACATCAGATTTTGGTTTAAGAGAAGAAAAAGGGCTAAGCACAGAGGATGAGGAGGAGGGGAGTTGGTTTTTGTTGGTTCTATTTTGCAGTGATGCCATATGTTGGGCAAGCAATGCAAATATTATTATATTTAGGGGAGATCGTGAAAAATAATTTTTTGAAAATTTGGGGTTAAATTAAAAATTAATTTTTTCATTAACGGAGGTTAACGGTCCAGTGACCAAAACAGAAATGGTTTCGAACGTAAGTGACCAAATAGTCTTTTTTTTAATTCAGATGACCAAAATAGAACAAACCCTAAACAAAAGGGACCACAGGTGAAAATTACCCTTATTAATATATATAGGTAATATGGACTTTGAAAAGTTAGTTTTTGAGATAATAAAAATTTCCTTTATTGATTCTTCTCTTTCCTAAAGTCTCCTCTCCTAAAATTCTCAAATCACAATTCTCATAATCTTAATTTTTTAAGAATTTTAATCATCAACATGGTATCAGTTAATGATTTTTTTATTCGCGCTCTTATTCCGTTGATCATATTTTTCGTTCCTTAAAAAATAACGACCCGTCTGATCCTTATTGCATACATCCCAGTGAAAATTTGGTGCTGGTGTTAACCTCATCTCTGTTAGATGACAAAAATTACTATAAATGGGCTAGGTCGATTCGAATGGCGCTCAACCTATCGAAAGTAAGATTTTATTCTACGTTTTTTTCGTGGTCTTAATAAAAAATTATGTTCTTAAAACCCAAATCATGATGAAAAAGCCTTTGCCCAGTATAAATGAGGTTTTCTCCATAGTCATTCAGCATGAGCGTTTCCGTTTTTCTGTTGTTGATCATGATCATGATTCTAATATTCTGTTAGCCGGTCAACATCCTTCACATTCTAATTTGAATAGACAAGAACCTAGGAATTTTCCTTCTAAGAAATACTCTACTGATTTTAAAAGGCATGTCTGTGTTCATTGTGGTTTATATGGCCACACCATGGAAAAGTGTTATAAGAAATACGGTTATCCTCCTGGGTACAAAAGTAGATATCAGATGAATAGAACGAATCAAGTAGGATCTTGTTCAACTGATGATACTTTGTGAACTGAATATTTGTCTAAAGAAGATGTTTCTCTAACTTTTACAAAAGATTAGTATGATGCTTTGATCAATTTGCTTCATGACAAAAGGCATTATGTGTCTGTCAACTCTGCTGTGAATAATGTCTCCAAAGCCTATGTACTTTTTTCTGTCTTTAATACTATTTCAGATGATGCTACAGGTATTATTTTTACTTGTTTAATTTTTTCAAATTATGATATTCCATAGATTATAGATTCTGGAGCTATTGATCATATTTGTAATTCTTTAAATTCTTTTACAACTTATTTTCTTTTTACAGATAAGTATGTTAAGCTGCCCAATAATAAATTAGTTAAAGGTAGTCATGTAGGAATTGTTAATCTTTTAAGTTTTTTACTCTTAAAAATATTTTTCATATTCTAATTTCAGTTTCAATCTAATATATGCTAGTCAATTAACAATGGACAACAAAAAATTTTGATTTTCACATATGGTATTTACTTTATACAAGATGTACCTCACTGGACGACTATTGGTGCAATTAGTGAGGTTACTGGTTTTTACAAACGAAAAATTTTTAATTTTCAAAATTATAATTCTTTTATTGGTAATTTTGTTTCTATTTCAAACATTTGGCATGCTAAGTTAGGACATTCTTTCAAAAAAAAGATGCAATTTTTTTCCAGTTAAATAATAAAATATTTAATGCCCACTATTCTAATTGTGAAATTTGTCATTTGGCCAAACAAAAAGGTCATCTTCTCCTAATAGCACTTTTATTTCGGTTTCATTTTTAATTTTGTTCATATAGATGTTTGAGTTTTATTTCCTGTAAAAAAAATTATGGTCATGCATATTTTCTGACAATAATAGATGACAAAAGCATATTTATTTGGGTATTTTTCATGGAATTGAAATTTGAAGTTAGAAAATTAGTTGTTGAATTTTGTGAAATAATTGATACTCAATTATCTTCGAAAATAAAATGTATCCGAACGGATAATGCATAGGAATTTAACATATCAAATTTTTATAAGTTTAAAGAGATTATTCATTAGAACACTTGCACACATACTCCACAACAAAACAACATTGTTGAGCGTAAACATCAACATCTCCTTGTTATTGCTAGATGTTTAAAAATTCAGACTTCTTTACCTTTGAACTTTTAATTAGATTGTGTTCTGCAGTTTGTTTATCTTATAAACAGAACTCCTACTCTAATTCTTCATAATAAAACTCGTTTCGAGGTTTTATTTCAAACAGAACCTAAGTTGGATAATCTTAAAATCTTTGGTTGTCTTGCTTTTGCTTCTATTCTTCCTAAACCACATACCAAATTACACTCGTGCGCTATTAAGTGTGTTTTTATCGGGGTTTTTTCAAAAATATTAAAAGATACATGTTATATGATATTAATACCAAACGTATTTTTGTTTCAATATATGTTTTTTTTCAGAAATGACCTTTCCTTTTCAATCAGGTAAGTCGAATCAATTTTCAGATATTATTTTTCTTATATGTGATTCTAATAGTCCTTTTAAAGATTTTGTTCATGCAAGTCCTTCATTATCCACTAATGGAAATTTAGAGTATTCAGTTTCATTACTTCCAGTTTCAAACTCAGAATCACTGACATCTACTTCAAATCTGCCAAAACATTCTATTTCTGCTTCTTGTCAGAACAGTCAATTCTTCCTACTCAGTCAAGGAGATCATCCAGAACTGTCAGAATACCTCATAAGTTTGATGAATACCAAGTTTCTTTACTATGAAGTAAATTAATTTCACACACTACTCCTCACAATATTGCTCAGGTTCTCTCTTTTAAACATCAAAATTTTGTTAATAATATTGATTCTTTGAAAGAACCTAGGAATTATAAAGAAGCTATTAAGCATGATTGTTGGAAAAAAGCCATGAATGAAGAAATATTAGCTTTAAAAAGAAATAAAACTTGTGATTTAGTTTCTTTGCATAGTGGAAAACAAACAATAGGTTGTAAATAAGTTTATAAAACTAAGCTTAAGTTTGATGGTACTTTAGAAAGATATAAAAATTAGGCTTGTTGCAAAAGGGTATACTCAATATCTTGGTTTAGATTTTCTCAATACTTTTAGTCTTGTTGCTAGAATCACTACCATTAGGACTTTTATTATTGTTGTTGCAGCAAAAAATTAACATTTACAACAGCTAGACATTAATAAAACTTTCTTACATGGATTTTTGAATGAAGAAGCATACATGGATCCTCCACCTGGTTTTATGCCTAACAAACATGGTTTAGTTTGTGAAGAACTAATGTTTTGATATAATAATTGAAAAACAGTTTTGGACTAAATTGAAAAGATTTCAAAAGTGCCTTTAAGTCCAAACAACTTAAAAATACGTTTGAGGATTTTTTAAAGAGGTTTTGAAGTGTTTTCTAAAGCCAAACTTTAAAAATCCACCCAGGTGTTTCGAAACACCCTTAGGCGTTTCGAAACAACATTTCATAGTTTCAAAACGTTTCAATATAACTCTGTCTATTTCAAGACGAGCTTTAATCTGGGTGAGAATTTTTACATAGCGTTTCGATAGGCCTATGTGGCAAAGACCTCAATGGTCAAAATCCCCAACGACTTTTTAAATTGCATCTCAACTGTCACTCGTTCCGAAACGGGGTGCTACTGTTTCAATACGGATCAAGGATGCTTCAAAACAGTCAGAGGTGTTTCGAAACGGTTTCCTACATCAGACTTAAACAACTATTTCTGAAGAATGGCGTTCCAAAACAGGGTTGATTGTTTCGAAACGGGCGTCTGCAAAATAATATTTATGGTGGGAAATAAAGTCTCCAACGGCTCCAAAACATCCCCAACGGTCCTCAACAGCTACAAACTCATTTTGTAGTATAAAAGGGACCTCCAAGCATCAAGAGAAGACTAATGCTTCAATTGTCAACAACACTATGATCAAGAAATTGTCTTAGAGTTTAAATTGTCCATTTCTTGTATAGACAACACTAGTGAGCTAAATATTGTTAAATTTGCTCAAGTGTTTAGGTTTTTGGGTGAGAGCTTTATAGTGCAAACAAATACCTATTAGAGGGATTTCAAGTTTGCTTAAGAATTTCTCTTGTAAGAGAGTGTTTGATTAAGCTAAGGGTAGTGAGCTTAATCGTTGTAACGATTTTCTCCTAAGCCGAAAAAAGGGGGACGAAATTCAAGAGTGAATTTGTTGAAATCCTTAGTAGGGAGCTAAGTTAGTCGATGTAGACCTTGGTTAGAAGGTTGAACCACTATAATTTCTTGTGTCATTTGCCTATTTTCACCTCCCACTAAAACACCCAAAAATCCAACTTCTCCACACTTGGCGAGCTAGATCGGTTGAAGGAAATCGAGCACTTAAAAACCCAACAATTGGTATTAGAGCTTGGCCCAATCAAAGAGAATTAACACCCTATTGAGGCGATCCGACAAGCTCGATCAACATTTCAAATAACCAGCACAATGGCACAATCCACCGACAAACCACCCTTCTTACGGGACCAATTATGCTTTTTGGAAGACGAGGATGTTCTTTGTCAAATCCAAAGACTACAAGCTTTGAGATATCATTGAAGATGGCTCGTTTGTACCAAAAGGAAGTAAGGCGGAGTGGAGTGCTGACGATCGTAAGAAGATGAAGCTAAAATGCAAGGCTTTGCACTTCATCTTTTGTGCACTTAGCCTCAACATCTAGGAGAAGATGTCTTCTTGCGAGAGTGTCAAGAAAGTTTGGGATAAGCTCGAAGTTACATACGAGAGGACAAACGAAGTAAAGGAGACCAAGATCGGCCTCCTCAACCTAGAGTATGAAAACTTCAAAATGGATCCGGAAGAGGACATTGAGAAGATGTTCCATCGATTCTCCACCATCACCAATGGACTCAAGGGTTATGAATAAGCCATTCCGGAAGAAAAGCTTGTCTAAAAGCTTATCTATTTTCTTCCCGAGTCATGAGACTCAAAGAGGGCCGCCATCATCGAAGTTAAGAATTTGAAGACCTTGAAGCTTGATGAACTCATGGGGTCACTTCTCACTAATCAAATAATGAAGAAGGATAAAGAAGAGGAGAAGAAGAAGGAAGAGATATGACGGATGTGGAAGAAGAAGATCATGGAGCTAGGCATTCACGCGAATGTCATTGCTCTCAAGTCCTCCAAGTGAAACCATGTTGATACAAGCGAGGAGAATGATGAAGAAGAAGAGATAGTTCATCTCTTCAAGAAGTGTGCCCCTTTCATGAAGAAAGTAATGAAAGAACTCGAACGAGAATCAATGAAGAAGAAGAGGGCAAGCACTTCAAGCCATAAGAAGAAAGCATATGTGGCTACTTGGAGTGATGAAGACTCCACCGACGATGAACAAGCCAACCTTTGTCTTATGGCCATCGAAGAAGATTCAAGAGTAACTTCTAATTCATCTACTTCATGTTCATATTCTTTTGATGAATTACAAGATGCCTATGATGATTTGGTTTTAGAGTTTAAAAATCACATTTTGAAAAACAAGAAAGTGATTTCAAATTTAAAAATTCAAAATGATTTGATTTCTAAAACCAAAATTGAACTTGAAGCAAAACTCAATGAGTTTGAACAAAAATGTTTTGATTTACAAAATTTGCTTCATAAAGTTCAAGAAGAAAAATATTTGATTTCCAAAATGTTTGAAAAGAAAATAATCTTAGAAAATCAATTTTTTATGTAAGACAATCTAGTGCCCTTAGATTTATAAATGGAAAATGTTTTAGAAGTGTTTGGAACCCAAAAGGGCTAACCACTTCAACTAAAAAGGATGAAATTAAAAAATGGATTCCTAAGGTGACTAGATTTTGTGCTACTAACGTCTATGGATCCAAAGAAATTTGGATGCCAAAATTACTTGATTGTCTTATGATAGGTGTGATGGAGATTGATCAACAAGTCAAATATTAAGGGGGAGCTCCATGCACACAAGGAAGAACACTTGAAGAAGAAAGGCTTCACATCCTCCATTGAGTTCAAGTGTGGTAAAATCTAGTTGTTTTTTACTTGTTTTTAATTTGATTTATTTTCTTTTAATTCAACTAGATTATCATGTGTTAGACTAACATTTCTTACTGATTCTTTGAGTAAGGGGGCAATTTTAAAATCAAAATTCTTATTTGTGTCATTTTTTTACCTCCTAAGTTATTTTGAACTTAAAGTTATTTAAAGTCTTTTTGATATAACAAAAAGGGGGAGAAATCATTTGAAAAAATGATTTTTCAAATGAGTAAGGGGGAATGAGTAAGAAGGAGCTTTAATTGATTTTGAACTTTCAATTTTATTCTTCAAAATTTATTTTACTAAGGGGGAGAATCCCAAACAATTTTTTAAGATTGGTTTTATTATATCAAAAGGGGAGAGATTGAAGAACTAATGTCTTGATATAATAATTGAAAAATAGTTTTGGACTAAATTGAAAAGATTTCAAAAGTGCCTTTAATTCCAAACAACTTAAAAATATGTTTGAGGATTTTTTAAAGAGGTTTTGAAGTGTTTTCTAAAGCTAAACTTTACAAAACCACCCAGGTGTTTCGAAACACTCTTAGGCGTTTCGAAATAACCATTCACAGTTTCAAAACGTTTCGATATAGCTCTATCTGTTTCGAAACGGGCTTTAATCTAGGTGAGAATTTTTACATAGCGTTTCGATACGTGCTTCACTGTTTCGATATGCCTATGTGGCAAATACCTCAACGGTCAAAATCCCCAACATCTATTTTCCTAACGGCTTTTTAAATTGCAGCTCAACTGTCACTCGTTTCGAAACGGGGCTACCGTTTCGATGCGGATCAAGGCTGTTTCGAAACAGTTTGCTGCATCAGACTTCAACGACTAGTTCTGAAGAATGACGTTATGAAACAGGGTCGATTGTTTCGAAACGGGCGTCTACAGAACAACATATATGGTGGGAAATAAAGTCTCCAACGGTTCCAAAACATCCCCAATGGTCTTCAACGGCTACAAACTCATTTAAGAGTATAAAAGGGACCTCCAAGCATTAAGAGAATACTAATGCTTCAATTGTCAACAACACTATGATCAAGAAATTGTCTTAGAGCTTAAATTGTCCATTTCTTTTATAGACAACACTAGTGAACTAAATATTGTTAAATTTGCTCAAGTGTTTAGGTTTTTGGGTGAAAGCTTTATATTGCAAACAAATACCTATTAGAGGGATTTCAAGTTTGCTTAAGAATTTCTCTTGTAAGAGAGTGTTTGATTAAGCTAAGGGTAGTTAGCTTAATCGTTGTAACGATTTCCTCCTAAGCCAAGAAAAGGGGACGAAATTCAAGAGTGAATTTGTTGAAATCCTTACTGGGGAGCGAAGGTAGTGGATGTAGACCTTGGTTAGAAGGTTGAACCACTATAATTCCTTGTATCATTTGCCTATTTTCACCTCCCACTATAATTCTTAGATATTTGAAAGGTAATTCTGGTCAAAGTTTATACTTTCCTGCAAACAATGATATTAAACTTAATGCATTCTCTGATTCTGACTAGGCATCATGCCCAGACGAAAATCAACCACAGGATTTGTATTTTTCTAGGATCAACTTTGATTATTTAAAAGTCTAAAAAGTAACTTACTATTTCTCGATCATCTAGTAAAGTAAAATATAGAGCTATTTACTATTGTCACTTTTGAATTACAGTGGCTTATTTTTCTTTTTTTGATTTATAGTTGTCTTTTTATTATGCCAATCTCTATTGTGACAATTTGTCTGCAATTAATTGCAAAAAATACAGTCCAACGTGAATGAACTAAGCATATAGAGATCGGCTGTCACTTGATAAGAAAAAAGCTTCACCAAAAGATGCTGAATTTGTTGCATGTGTCTTCTTCTAATCAGCTTGTTGATTGTTTTACGAAAGCACTTTCACTTGCTTCATTTCGAGAATTTATATCCAAGTTGGGCATACACGATTTGTATGCTCTAACTTGAGGGGTTGTTAGGATATTAATATTTGTTAGATTAATATTAAACATTTATTTTAGTTAGTTGGGTGGTTTTATTCTTTATTTTCTTTATTTGTTTTCTTTATTAATATATATATATATATCACGTCTGAGAAGAGGCGAGGTCATTAATCCCACATCATAGAGAAAAAGGGAGGTCTTAGGATAAATAAACGGTGACGTTGCACATCCTATCAGACATGTCTTTTGGGAAGAGGGTAATGGTCCCGTGAAAAGTGGTATCTGAGTAACCCTTTGACTGCCTGATTTCACGTTGAGCGCCCGTGAGCAGGGTAGGCAGAGTGGACAACCGTGACAATTGGCCAATTACGAAAGCGGAAACTCGTGACGAGGGCGTCACGAGGTTGAATGGGGGAGAATGTCACGTCTGAGGAGAGGCGGGGTCATTAATCTCACATCGGAAAGGAAATGGGAGGTATTGGGATATATAAACGGTGGCACTACACATCGTATTAGACATGTCTTTTGAGAAGAGGGTAATGACCTCGTGACAAGTGATATATATATATAGGTATTATAGATATTGAAAAGTTAGTTTTTAGATAATAAAAGTTTTCTTTATTATTTCTTCTCTTCTCTCACGTTTCTTCTCCTAAAATCTCCAAATCACAATTGTCATAACCCTAATTTCTCAAGAACTTTAATCTTCAACACAACCGAGAAAAAAACGAAAAATGTGGCAAAATACATAGATAAACATGCTATAAAGATTGAGGAAAACGTGCCACAAAGGCATAATTATTCTCATTAAAAATTTAAAAGAAAGAAAAAGAGAGAAAATCGACAGTCGACGACTAATATTAAAACCAGTGCCACCGTGGTTAAACGAAATTAAAGAAAATAATTGTGGTGCTCTAGACTTCTATGGAGATAAAATGACTGTTGCAGATACAAATATTTGAATCTAATTAGGTGGTTACAATAATAGAGAATGATGTTATTCCTTTTAAGTAATTCGGATACATTGAGAGTCTATTCAAATTTAAAACCAAACTAAAATACAACCTTGTAATGGAATTAGAATTCTCCCTCAAAATTAATACAACAAACTCAACGTCATTGCGCCATATTAAGAATCACTACCAAGTATCGAATATTGAATTTATATAATAAAAATTTGTTGGTGTGGTTATAATAAATATGATTAATTATGTGATAAGTGCTCATTTTTAATTATATATTTTTTGCTAAATGGTATAATATTTTAGAACTTGGGAAACATAGTATAGATTTAGCAAACAAAAAACTAAAATTTAAATCTGATAATTATTGTCAAACTAAGTAATGTTCAGATATAAATATCTCTGATCTGAAAATTTAAATATCCGAAAAATTAAATAAATAATTTTATGAATCGGATATAGATCATAAAATTAGATATCCAAACCTTCCAAATATCCATGCGAAAATACACACCCTAGCTTCAGCCACCTACAATACTGAAAAAAGAGTGGTATTTGAAAAAGATAAGACGATATGATTGCTTTTTTATCTATAAATAAATAACTTTTAATTTATAATATTAAATAAATTTAACCATCAATATCTGCCTTTTGAATCAATTTGATCTTACTCAATTTTCAATTGAATAACAATTAAAATAATAAAATATTAATAATGAGTTATAATCTGAAAACCTTTTCAAATCAAAATCCTTGACCCACAAAGTACAGTTGTCAACTTGTGAATGGTGGGCGATAGAAAGAATAACATTTTAGTTTTCTTAATTCAAGTTGGCCAGCCAACAGCGCAGCCTCTGCCCAGTTCCAGCCTGGCGGAGGCGCACAAAATCCTCTGATTAGGCCGGTGGTTGTTCGCCAGCACCTCCGCTCATCACATTCAGGGCACAACTGGTGCAATGGCAGAGCCCATTCCAAATTCAACGTACTCGTCCTCAGGTATGATTCTCTCTGTTTCCTTCTTCAATCCTGTTTTTGCCTCTGGTTTTTCGACAAATCCCAGGAAATGGTATATTGAATTCGTAATTGTATTTCACTCTTTGCGATCTTTGGATGTAGTATTGTTTCTTTTCCTGTTTCGTCTCTAATTTTTGTTTCTTTTCATGTCGATGGCTGAATATATCGGATTGGATTAGTGGTTAAAGTAATTTTATATTGGTTCGAATTGAGCATGAGAATCCATCACAAGAAATGGAAATGATATACTGAATTCATGCTAGTATTTGGTTTGCATGTTCTTCGTATTCGAATTAAATGTATTTTGGTGGTAATGCTAGCAGATGAGGATGTGAAAGCACCTAATATATTTGAAAGAGCAAAGGAAGAGATTGAGGCTGTGATTCATAAGGAAACTAATGGAAAGAGTATGGATATTGATGAAACCACCCCACTGGCTGATGTCAAAGCGCCTAATGTGTTTGAAAGAGTGAAGGAGGAGTTTGAGGCCCTTGTTCAAACAATCCATCAAAACAAACATGCTCATCAAAGGTTGGGAATCTAATTTTTCTCATTCGAATCGACTAGCTCAATTGTGCTGATATAATTCGATCATCTACTTTTATAATGTTCCCGTTAACTATGCCTGTTAAACTGTTGGCGGCATTTAACCAGATGATGATGATGATGAATGGTTGGGATCTAAATTTTCTCATTCGAATTGAGCTGGTCAAATTATGGTTTTTGGTCTCTCCTTCATGCTCAAAGTTGGTTTTTAGTCCGTATACTTTATTTTGACATAATTTGGGTCTACTTTTATAATGTTCTTGTTAACTATTTTGGTTAAAATGTTGCATGATAGATAGAAAGGGGTGCTTTGAAGAAAAGTCCACACAACATTCTAACTGATAGTTATCAATATTAACTATTTAGGCTAACTAAACAGTATAAAAGTAGAGAATCAATTATGTCAAATTAAAGTACAGGGATTAAGTTTCAAATTTGAGCATAGTAGAGGCGCCAAAACCACAATTTGACCAATTTAGTTTAGGGATCAATCAGAGGTGCTTTTTTCCTTCTGGATACTTAATTTCACATTTTATTGAATTTTCAGGGACCATTCTGACAAGGAACAATCAAAACATGACAAATCAGGTTCTTTTACTAGTTTCTTGGCTCATGCTTACTTCTTAGATATCTTTATTTTAAGCTCCGGGTAGTTTAAATCTTTGTTGCTCGGACCTTCAATTTTTATAAAGTATTCGTGTTTAACACTCATATCTGACATTTGAATACGAGGATATGACTTCCAAAAACTTAGAAAATTCTAACCATACCTGTGTTAGATGTGTACTCGTGTCCGAAACTTACATCTGAGTCTGAGTAACATAGGTTCAAAGTGTTATGAACTTATGATGATGAACATTGTGTTGTGCTTTGTGTTTATGTTGCCAGAAAATGGTGTCAAATCCTCAAATCATCACCACAAAGAAACTCATGGGAGGAGTGATGACATTGATGAAACCACTCCACTAAATGAAGTTAAAGCACCTAATGTGTTTGAACGAGCCAAAGAAGAAATCGAAGCCATTGTCGGAACGATCGGATCGAACGATTCCGATCCCGCGTCAAAGGAAGGAGGGTTCAGACATTGTCTTGGAGTGGGGTTGGAAAAAGTATGCAATCCTTTTGGTGACAAGAAGGATTAAGGCAAAACTTCTGTACGGTCTCTGGTTCTTGCCATTTTTTTCCCGAGAATCCTATGAAACATTATGAGATTGTTCATTGTTGTGTACCCTCTGTTGATGTTTGCTTGGAGAGTGTGGTGAATCAATTGTCTTTTTTTTTTCATTCCTTGTATTTGATTCAAAACCGACAACCACAGTATTATCGACATGATAATTATCGTATCAAATTTATTTGATCCATCAGTCAACCCTATTATTCTCTCATTTTCATTATGATCACTGTTTACGACTTTTCATTCAAATTAAAAAAAAAAACGAGCTACATAAAACCACTATAACCCATTCTCATTCATCAACGATTATTATGAGCTGGTTTAAGCTTTGGATTATGCTGAAAGAGTGTAGACACTGACTGGATGTGGAGTTCCACTATCAATTTATTAATAATATTTCTATGTTCCGTGTTCATTGCTTTTTTAGGAAAGAAACAAAGCAATTAGTCACATCCTGTCTAACTTCCAAGCTTACCCAAAATGGGTAATGACGCGTGGCAAGATTCAAGACCAGTGGATTATTTATCATTGAGAGATAGTTAATATATCAGCATCATCATTATGCCCAAAGTAACATTTTAAGTAAATATTACACACACACTAATTTAAGTTTTTAATTAAAATGAATGATATAATATTTTAATAATCACACTTTCGTCAAATTACAAAAAAAAAAAACAATATAATTATATTGTTGTGAATAATGTGAAAACAAGAACAAGAAGAAATATGGACAAAATAAGATGAGAGAAAAAAAAAGATTTGTATTATTCTGAATATTGACTTGTGTACAATGTCTTCAGTAAATCATCTATTTATAGGCATAAGAAGTACATAATACATTAAACTCTAATTTATGTAGATAATAATCCTAATGATAAAATAATTCAAATCTCCTTTGATAAAGTCCTTATCATGATAGACATCCACATAGATAAATATTCATAACACTCCCCCTTGGATAAACTCTAATTCATGTAGATAATAATCCTAATGATAAAATAATTCAAATCTCCTTTGATAAAGTCCTTATCATGATAGACATCCACATAGATAAATATTCATAACACTCCCCCTTGGATGTCTATGAAGACAGTGTGCCTCGTTAAGACTTTACTAAGATAAAAACCCGTAAAAAAAATCTTTAGTAAATGAAAAGAGTACACACATCTTTAATACGCATAACATGTTGCCTAATTAAAAACCTTTCTTGGAAAACCCAATGGGACAAAACCATGGATAAGGAAAAGAGTACAACGCGTATTTTGCTCCCCCTCATAAATACATCATATAAGATCTTTGACACGACGCAATCCGATATTATAAATTAACTTCTCAAATGGAGCAGTAGGGAGTGCCTTGGTAAATAAATCTGCCAAGTTATCACATGAACGAATATGTTGGACATTAATGTCTCTATTCTTTTGTAGATCGTGAGTGAAGAAGAATTTTGGGGAGATGTGTTTTGTTCTATCACCCTTTATGTATCCTTCCTTAAGTTGGGCAATACATGTCGTATTATCTTCATATAAGACCGTCGGAGCTACTTTTCCAGAGTGTAAACCACAATTTTCGCGAATATGATTGGTTACAGACCTTAGCCACACACATTCACGACTACCCTCATGTATAGCCAAAATCTCAGCATGATTAGAGGAAGTAGCAGTAATTGTTTGTTTCATTGAGCGCCAAGAAATTGTTGTACCATCATATGTAAAAACATAACCAGTCTGTGATCGAGCATTATGAGGATCAGATAAGTATCCTGCATCCGCAAAACCAACCAATTCTGTTTTGGATAGATTAGAGAAAAATAATCCCATGTCTTTCGTACCTTGAAGATAACAAAATATGTGTTTGACCCCATTCCAATGTCTCCGGGTTGGGTATGAACTAAATCTTGCCAACAAATTGACAACAAACGATATGTCAGGTCGTGTGTGACTAGAAAGATACAATAATGCACCAATAACACCTAAGTATGGCACTTCTGGACCAAGAATATCTTCATCCATCTCTCGAGGACGGAATGGATCTTTGTTAACATCAAGTGACCTAACAACCATAGGAGTGCTCAATGGATGTGCATTATGCATGTAAAATTTCTTTAGCATTTTTTCTATGTATGTTGATTGATGCACAAGGATTCCATCCTTTAAGTGCTCAATATGTAATCCAAGACAGAACCTTGTTTTCCCAAGATCTTTCATTTCAAATTCTTTCTTTAAACATTCTACTGTCAATGAGATCTCTTCAAGAGTCCCAATAATATTCAAATCATCAACATACACAACAATACTAACAAATCCAGAGTTAAATCTCTTAATAAAAATGCATGGAGAAATTGGATCATTCTTATAGCCTTCTGCTAATAAGTATTCACTGAGGCGATTATACCACATGCGCCCAGATTGTTTTAATCCATAAAGAGATCTGTTCAATTTGATTGAATAATATTCTCGAGAACTTGAATTAACTGCTTCAGGCAGTTTGAAACCTTCCGGAAGTTTCATATAAATATTATTATCAAGAGGCCCATACAAATAGGCTGTAACAACATCCATTAAGCGGAAATTAAGTCTCTCTTTTATTGCCAGACTAATCAAAAATCTAAAAGTGGTTGCATCCACCACTAGGGAGTATGTTTCTTCATAATCAATTCCTGGTCTTTGTGAGAATCCTTGTGCAACTAAACGAGCTTTATATCTCGCAATTTCTCCTTTTTCATTTCTCTTTCTCACAAAAACCCATTTATACCCCACAGGTTTTACACCTTCCGGTGTACGGACTACATGCCCGAATACTTCTCTTTTTTATAGAGATTTTAGTTCCGCTTCAATTGCCTCTTTCCATTTTGGCCAATCATCTCTTTGCTTACATTGTTCAATTGACAATGGTTCATGATCCACATTATCATTCAAAATCTCTAGTGCTATATTGCATGCAAAAGTATTATCGACGTCGATTTTGTTTCGGTTCCACTTGTTACCAGCCATGACATAGTTTATTGATATTTCATCATTATCAGGTACCTGATTCATGTCTAATGTCTCTTTTGGAGACCTTTTAATCTCTTCTCGAGATTTTTCATAATACATTGATTCCTCGATTAGACCATCACATGATATAGCTCCTTTTCTTTTTTGAGGATTTTTATCTTTGGAACCTACTGGTCTACCACGCTTCAGGCGTGCGTTTGACTCATTAGCAACTAGAGTTTGTCCTTCTGGGATATCAATCTTAATCGGAGCATTCACAGCTGGTATATGTGACTTAGTCACTTTTTTAGGGTCATCAAAAGCATCTGGCAATTGATTTGCTAAGTTTTGCAAATGAATTATCCTTTGAACTTCTAGTTCACATTGTTGGGTACGTGGATCAAAATGAGATAACGATAATTCATTCCAACTTATTTCTTTTCCCAACTGTTTATTTTCTCCCCCTAATGTTGGGAAAACCGACTCATTAAAATGACAATCGGCAAATCGAGCTGTAAATAAATTCCCCGTCAAAGGCTCAAGATATTTAACTATCGAAGGGGATTCAAAACCGACATATATTCCCAACCTCCTTTGAGGACCCATCTTTGTGCGTTGTGGTGGAGCAATCGGAACATATACCGCACATCCAAAAATTCTAAGATGAGAAATATTTGGTTCCTGACCAAAAACCATTTGTAATGGGGAGATATTATGATAACTTACAGGCTTGATGCGAATCAATGATGCTGCATGTAAAATGGCATGTCCCCATGCAGAAATCGGTAGTTTTGACTTCATTAGTAACGGTCTTGCAATTAATTGAAGTCGTTTGATAAAGGACTCTGCAAGACCATTTTGTGTATGAACATGCGCTACAGGGTGTTCAACACTTATTCCAATCGACATGCAAAAATCATCAAAACTTTGAGAAGTAAATTCACCAGCATTATCAAGACGAATTGTCTTTATAGGGGAATCTGGAAAATGTGCTCGTAATTTTATCAACTGAGCAAGTAACCTCGCAAATGCCAAGTTGCGAGTTGATAGCAAGGATACATGTGACCATCTAGTCGATGCATCGATTAAAACTAGAAAATATCTAAATGGTCCACAAGAAGGGTGTATAGGCCCACATATATCACCATGTATTCGTTCCAGAAAATTGATAGACTCATAATTTACTTTAGCTGGTGATGGTCGAATAATTAATTTGCCTTGAGAACAAGCATCACATGAAAAGGCATTACTTTGAAGAATCTGTTGGTTCTTCAATGAGTGACCACATGAATTGTCGATAATTTTTCGCATCATAATCGAACCGGGATGGCCTAACCGGTCATGTCAAATAATAAAGTTATCAGTAAACTTATAGTTTACAATAGCATGTGCTTCAATTGCACTGATTCTTGTGTAGTACAATCCGGATGACAGTGCATGTAATTTTTCTAAAACTTTCTTATTACCTTGAGTTATACTTGTAATATAGAGATATTCAGTATCTCCTTGACAACTACTCTCAATATGATATCCGTTATTGCGAATATCTTTAAAACTTAATAAGTTTCTTTGCGACTTTGGAGAGTATAGCGCATTATGAATATAGAATAGAGTTCCATTTGGCAATAACATATTTGCTTTTCCGGAGCCTTCTATAATATTAGCACTTCCGGATATCGTACTCACATTATTCCCTTGCATTGTTAAATGGGAAAAAAATTTCTTGTGCTTAAGTATAGTATGAGTACTTGCACTGTCCGCTAAGCATAAATCGTCACCATTTTTGGCGGATTGTATTTGAGACGGAACCATATTCTTCAAAGAAAAATAAAATAAATATTACAAAAATATTCAAAATATAAATTAAATAAATAACATCCATGAATTTTATTCTTATATATATAATTCCTAATAAAATATTATATCTTTCTAACAAACTTTTCCTAAAATAATAATAAACAAAAACAAACAAAAAAAAAATAAATAAATAAAAATCAAGTATTCTTCTTAGGGGAAATAAGGAAATCATTAACATCTATATCTGTAAAGCCATAATCGCCATTGCTAGTGCCAGTAATGCCATAATCATCTTTGCCAAGGCCATAATCATCTTTTTCATTGATATAAGCAAAATTTGTTTCAACTTTCTTTCCTTTACTATTGATTGACTGTTGGTAAAGATCCACAAGATGCTTTGGCACACGGCAAGCACGGGCCCAACGATTTAAGCTGCCACATCGATGACACATAGATTCCTCTTTCTTGGATTGATCTTTTGCACTATTGTCATCTTTATTGTTCCACTTACGGTGGGTATAGTTATTTTTGAAACGACCACCTCGCCTATGTCCTCGACCGTGACTATGACCACGACCACGCCCATAGTTATGACCACGATGGTTGGTGTAACCTTTATTTATTCCGCTATAAAATGTCGCATTCGCTTCAGGGAATGGAGCGGAGCCAGTTGGGCGATATTCATGATTCTTCATCAATAGCTCATTGTTTTGCTCAGCCACAAGAAGACAAGAAATTAACTCAGAATATTTCTTAAAGCCTTTTTCTCGATATTGTGTCTGAAGGACAACATTGTTTGCATGAAAAGTGGAGTATGTTTTCTCTAACATATCCTCATCAGTAATAATTTGACCACATAACTTCAATTGTGAAGTAATACGAAACATAGCAGAGTTATACTCGCTTACTGATTTAAAATCTTGCAATCTCAGATGCAACCAGTCATATCGAGCTTTAGGCAGAATAACAGTTTTCTGGTGGTCATATCGTTCTTTTAGATTATTCCAAAGAATAAGAGGATCTTTCACCGTTAAATATTCTGATTTCAACCCCTCATGGAGGTGACGGCGAAGAAGTATCATGGGTTTGGCCTTATTTTGGGCAGATTCTGCATTCCCCTCTTTAATGGTATTTCCCAGACCATTAGCATCGAGATGTATTTCGGCATGTAAGATCCAGGATAAATAACTCTTTCCGGAAATATCAAGAGCCACAAACTCAATCTTTGCAAGATTTGCCATTGATGTACTATAAAAGACAAACAATCAAATTAGATTAATTATAAATTAATATATATAATCGAAAACAACAGAAAAGAAGATTTAATCCTCATACGCGGCATTGTTAAACCTGTCCACAAGGTCATTTAAAAACCTCCTTTGAGACCAGTAGCCTCGCAGAACGGGATGTCCAGCCAATTATACTCGGATTAAACCATTAAAACAAATATCATATAAATTCATTGTATATAGGCATGGTATGAATTAAAACAAACCAACATATAATTTATAATAACCAAACATGGCAAATTAAAACGAATTATTAAACAAAATAAATAACAAGTTGGATTAATTAAGTAAATATTATTATTTGTTATATAATAGAAATCATAAATACCAACAAGTTAGCTTATATTAATTAAATTGATTAATAAAATATTAAACAAAATAAATAACAACACATGGATGATAACATAAGCAAGGAATTAATTATATAAGATGGAAAAAGAATATACCAGATAAATCTTTGGAGAAGCTTGATTTGTAACTGAAATTTTCTGAGCAAACTCGTGCTGATAACGTGTTGTGAATAATGTGAAAACAAGAACAAGAAGAAATAGGGACAAAATAAGATGAGAGAAAAAAAAGAGATTTGTATTATTCTGAATATTGACTTGTGTACAATGCCTTCAGTAAATCATCTATTTATAGGCATAAGAAGTACATAATACATTAAACTCTAATTCATGTAGATAATAATCCTAATGATAAAATAATTCAAATCTCTTTTGATAAAGTCCTTATCATGATAGACATCCACATAGATAAATATTCATAACATATATCTTAATTTTCCATGTTGTATTGATCGCACAAATTATAATTATACTATGTAAATTCAAAATTTAAAGAGTATTAATTATTTTTATGCAAATATTTAAGTATTCAATCGGTGCAAATTCAGATTTTTTTAGGGTAGGCATAAGTTAAAATATTTTTTAGAGTGTGTACAAGTCATAAAAATTTTAAAATTTCAGGGTAGATACAAGTAGACTTAGAAAACTTGACCCGAGACTCAAGACCCGAACCGATTTACCCGAACATGATGGTCTAAACTAGACTCGAATCCGAGCCAAAACTGAACTGAACCAAAACGACCCAAATTTAGTTAAACCGAAATTCAACCCGAATCAAAATTAACCAAAACTGAAAACAACCTGAACCGAAAGCAACTCGAATTTAATTTCTTCAAATATGTATGTTTTATTCTCATTTCGTATTATATTACTAATTAACAACTAACTTTAGTAATAGTTTAATGGTTTAATATCATTTTTTCTCCTTTAAAAGATCATCTTCATATATTAACTCAAATTGAAAGCTCGCCGATCCGATATTGACCCGACCTGAAAAACAATCGATCTGATATTAAACCGATCCGATATTAACCTGACTCCGTACGAAATAACATAGACCCGAAGTAAATTTGAATCCGACTCGAATTGAACCTAAACCGAAAATCAACCCGACCCGAAGTGACCTGACCCAAACTCGATCCGAACGACCCGATTGTCACCTCTAGGCACAAGTCATAAAATTTATGGACTAATTTATAAAAATCAAGAAACTTAAAGTTAAATTTGTGAACTTTAAAAAGTTTAGGTTAGGTTTGTGCCCACCAAAAATATATGTAGCTCAGCAAATGTATTCAATGATAAAATGATTAATAGAAAGAAAATATAAGATCAGAAAAGTTTTATAAATATATGAGTTATTATTTGATTATGAGCCAATATAGAATTATTTAAATTTTATATAGCGTAAATGGATCATAATCTCATTGTAATATGAGTTATTATTTGATGTATTATCAACATTATTTTTTTCTCACAAACATATTTATTTAAACATTAAAAATTAAAATCTAAATCACTAACCCAAAACTCTAACCCTTAAATCTTAACCATAAAACTTAAATTTTAAATTACTAAACCCTAAATCTTAAATTAAACCCTACCATCAAATATTTTATGATAATATACATAAAAATATGAACGTGTACTAATTTATTCAAAATAGTGTGTAAGAATAAATAAACAATATATGTGGGTTTATATATAAAAATAAAATATCTGAAACTAATTCTAAAAGAAAATAAAATGTATTACGTAAAATCACTATTATTTATTATAAAATTTTGATATATAATTGTTACTATTATTCATAAAAAGAAAAGTATAGTTACTCTTAGTAATATTCTATATGAATTAATTAATTAGTTAAATATTAATATTTTTTAAAAATTAATTAATAAATTAAATATCAATAATTAAATAAAAAATACTAACCACAACTCACCACAAATGATGTTACTATTCTTTTCTTTAAAGGTTGAATAATATAATTTATTTTTATAATTTAGTATAACTATATGGTAAGATATATATATATATATATATATATATATTCTTTTTTTCGAATTTAAAAGATGATGGACTATAAGATTACATCGATGACATCATGTCATGCTCTAAAATAGGTAGAAGAGAGATCGGGGGCTATCAAACAGCGAGATGCAGTAATTCAGAAGATTGTCTAACTTGGCAAGCTTGTCTGCTAGTCTATTTCCTTCATGGGGAATCCATTGGAAGTCAATTACCCATCCCAAAGTGTGAAATTGAGCAATGGTGCGCACAAGAGAGATGGGATCAAAATTCAGATGTGGAGCATTCAAACGCGTGATTGCTTCCTTACTATTTGACTGGACTAAAAGCCGTTCAAAGTCATTATCCCATGCTATTTGCAAACCAATGAGAAGCGCCCAGAGCTCTGCTTGTAGAGACTACGTCACTCTTAGAGTCTTGTTGAAATTAAGTATCCATGAACCATCATATGAGCAAAATAGACCTCCTACCGAGCCTACTCAGTGGATGGTGAAACTGTACCATCTATATTCAAACAAACTCAGCCAGCGTCTGGCCGTGACCAGCGTGAGATTAATTTGGGTGTCTGATGGTTCTGGTGGCCAGTCGCACTACAATCAGCATAATAGTACGCCCAAGTTTTACATTTCTGTAGAATAGAATTTGCAGGGGTCAAGGTTCCATTGAAAACAAAATCATTTCGGTGCTTCAACGATTGCCATAAAACATATGCAAAAAGAAAATTCCAAGGAAGCCCCGAATCTTGGTGTGGACCATTGTCGTTGAGATTTATCAGTAACCACTCCTCCAAACTTGAGTTGAAAAGACTGGGTTGGCGAGCTGAAGGGAGCAATTCCAGCCAAATATCGCGTGCCAACTTACAATCGCGAAGAAAATTGACCCAACTCTCACTTGATTATAAAGAAGAAAATAGAAGACAATGAGGATATTTCTCAATACAAATTTTCCCCTTTGAATACAAACACTCAACCCAAATTGAAGATACAAGATAAGATTTACACTCAATACAATTTGGGATTTTTACAAGAATGAAAATTTTGGCACAAGAGCTTGGATTTTGTGTATGGATGTTTCTCTTAGGATCAATAGTTGTTGCTGGTCTTCAAATGGCTTTTTTATACCCGCTTCATTGATTATAGTCGTTTGGGTGGTTAGGAAATAAATTGTAGTCGTTGGAACCCTCTCTCATCACCATAAATGCACTTCTGCAGCCTACTGTATCGGTACTCGAGGAGGCGTATCAATACATGTCTCACAAAAATAAATAGTCGTCGTACAAATATAAGAGAGGCGTATCGATATGCGTACAGGCGTATCTGTATGTGTTAGGGAAGCGTATCGATACGAGGAATACCGTATCGATGCAATTTTTTCAACATAGCCCACTGGAGGATATCGTATCGATATGTGCTATAACGTATCGATACCTTATTTAAATTCAGTTACCAACCAACTACCTAGCCAACGGTCAAAATATTTAAAGCTCTAATTTTAAAAATATTTTTAAAGTGTATCGATACAGGTGAGATCGTATCAATACTTGATTCAAACTCCTTGGGATTTTATAGAGATAGCGTATCGATACAGATGAAATATGTTTTGATACCCCATATCGATACGGTAAGGAGCGTATTGATACGTTTGTCTCTAGCAGCTAAGTTTCTAAAAAAGGTATTGATACCCTTAGGGGCGTATCGATACTCATAGACGTTTTTGAGCAGTTTGGCCTTGGAACACTTAGAAAAAGTTTAGGAGTTTGAGTTTTTCAAACTAGAGCAAAGCTTTGATGATTTGAAACCTTTTAGGGGACTTAAAAATTTATTTAGAGATTTCAATTTGGTTCTTAAAACACTTTCTTATATCAAAATCAAACATAGGTTTTACAATCTCCCCTTTTTGATATACCAAAACCAAAGCTTAAAATTTTTAAGTCTTTTGAAAAACTTTGGGAAACAACTTCTTCTTAATGTTAGCTAGGTAAATTTTAAGATTAGAGTTTAAGTGAGCTTGTGAACTTTCCTCTCTCCCTTTTTGTTAGATAAAAAAAAGACATAGGCTATAAAGGCATAATAATAAACCAAGCAACATTTAAATATATAATCATAAAGTTCATAACTTAAAGAAACATCAAACTTAAAATCCAAACATAAATCAAAGCATAGGTTTTAAAATGATAAAATTAATCCTAATATGATAAACTTAGTCCTAAAAACATAAATTAAAGTGCATAAATATAAATCCTAAGATGACATGAATTAGATGCAAAGACTAATCTAAGACTCGTCTCCATCACCATCTTTTTCATCTTCATCTTCATTGGCATCATCGTTCCTCCTTGATTGACGACATTCATCATGGAAGGCCGTAAGAGAGATATTCATAGAATTATTCTTGGCCTCAATATAAGTGATACGCTTTTCTACATTGGTCATGTGATCTTCCAAGCTTGTGAAGCGAGTATCAATGGCGGCAAACCCGAAAATCATGACTTGATCTATAGAACCAATTCTCGTGCGTGAGCCCGTGAATTATTCATTAAGGTAGGTCATGAGAGAATCCATTGGTGGAGGAGGAGCTTGAGGAGCTAAGGGAGGATTTGCAATCTCTTCGGGTATGGCATCACTAGGAAGCTTGGAAAGGCGAAGCCAATTACCATTGAAATAATGAAACTTGCCCCGAGATAGAGACCTCTCATCAATCGGATCGGTGGGATTCGCCGGATAATCATAAGAACAATCGATCTCCTTCTTAGTGAAAAAGTAGATCAAATTTGTGCCATAAGTGAATGAAGTAACAAGAGTGGTGTGACGATGTTGAACGAGAAAGACTATCTCCGCAAACATAATGCGAGCAAGGTTAGGACGTTTCCTCTCGCGAAAGCATCTAAGCCAAAAATCATCAACTTGGCGGATTGTAGAATATTTTCCTCTGGATGGCCTAAACCACCAAGTGATCATTCGATGAAGGATGCGACCATGAGCATTTAGAACCGTGACGGATCCCGCCAAAACATGTCCAAGAGAACCTTCATCGTCAATACCCTCATCCTCAAATCCAAACACATCACAAAGAGCCTTGACATCAATGGTAATATTCTTGCTCATAATATAAGAATTAACGACATAGACATTACCCTCGGCATTAGCAACACACTTTGCATTGGCATAAAAGATTAGAACCAAATTTCTAAAGAAAAACCCCAGAATTTGAAGAAAATTCATAAACTTCCATTCTTCGAGCAGTGGTAGATAAGCAAACTTGAAACGCTCTGAATTGAGAAAAGGAATAAAAATTACCCTCTCTGATCGAATCTTGTAGTTCTGAAAGGTTCGGAAATAGTTGAGTTCAAAAGCACTTTTGATAGATTAAGGTTAAATTCGGACTAGTGCCATTGCCGGAATTTGATCCTTCGCCAACTTCGCTAGTATGTGCTCTCTTTTTAGGTGTCATAGTCTAAAAAATTGATTAAAATAATGTATGCATCAACATCATATCCAATCCCATTGTTGAATTAATAATCAGGGTAAGAAAAAAATGTTTTTTGAAAAAAGAGAGTTTAAAACAAGATTTTGAATAGAAAAAGAAAAACAAAAACCAAAGGGAAAAGGGAAAATTTAAACGAAAATAAAAATAGAAAAATAGAAAGAAAAGAAGATTTTATACCTTAAAATTGAAAGAGGATGAATAGGTGATGATTTTGCACCAAAATTGATGGAAACCTTAGACTTGGCTTGATTTTGAAAAGTCCTCAAGAAGCTTTATGTTTTGTGATGAAAATATGAAGGGTTGAGGGCGCTTTTATAGATTAAATTCGTTTAGGGTTTTATAAAAAGAGTTTAGGTAAAAATTATTGTCTTTTAATGCCCAATTAAAGTTTCTGCGCGATCGAGTATCGATACGCCTAAAGGCGGTATCGATACGAGGGTACAAGAGTAATTTCTTGGAAACGTGTATCAGGACACCGTATTGATACAAGTTCAACTGTATCGATACCCGCACAAGAGGAAATGCAATCTGGAAACTTAATGAAGTACGTGTGTCGATACACATAAGGTCGTATCGATACCCTATGCCCAGAAATGCATTTTTGGTCTCTAGAACAACCATAGGCTCGACTTTAACATCTTCTAAATGTATGCAAATGATGAATGAGCAGATTTGAGCATGTTCTAATAGAAGCATACTCGCCCTAGCTACAAGCATGGTTACCATCAAGATCAAGAACACATAAACATAAATTTTTACAAGATCAAGCAATTTTAACCTCAAAAAGAGTCCTGAAGGTTCAAGATAGGCTAGTTAGACCTAACTCTCTCCTAAGGGACCAAAAACGCTCTTTGTCTAGAGGTTTGGTAAATATGCCCGCTAATTGGTTCAAGGTGTCAACATACTCTATAACAACATCTTGTTTCTACTTTAACTCCATAATCTAAGAGTTGTTGCTTCATCCAAAGGACTTGAGCACAACAACTCTCTAAAGATATGTACTCCGCTTCGGTGGTAGGTAAAGATACACTATTTTGTTTCTTAGAGAACCAAAATATGAGAATACTACCTAAGAATTGGCAAGTGTTGGTAGTACTTTTCCTATCTATTTTGCAACCCCCGTAATCTGCATCCGAATAAGCATGAAGGTTAAAGGTTGAGTCTCTAGGGTACCAAATACCTAAACAAGGAGATCTCTAAGGTACTTAAAGATCCTTTTAGCGGCTATAAGGTGAGACTCTAGGACTAGCTTGAAACCTAGCACACAAGCAAACACTAAACAATATATCCAGTCTACTTGCGGTAGGTAAAACAATGATCCAATCATAGAGCGATAAATCTTAGAGTCAACGCACTTACCTTATTCATCTTTGTCAAGCTTTGTAGATGAGCTCATTGGTGTAGCTTGAGGCTTTGCGTGCACCAAGCCAAACTCTTGAGCATATTCTTAATGTACTTAGCTCGATTGATGAAGATGACATCCTTCCTTTGTTTGATTTGGAGTCCCAAAAAGAATGAGAGCTCCCCAATCATGCTCATTTCAAATTCACCATGCATCAACTTAGAAAAATCTTGACAAAGCAATTTATTAGTAGAACCAAATATAATATCATCAACATAAATTTGAACTACTAATATATCTTTGCCATTGTTTTTAATAAAAAGTGTTGTGTCCACCTTTCCTTTCTCAAAACCTTTTCCAACTAGAAAACTTGAAAGTCTTTCATACCAAGCTCTAGAAGCTTGCTTAAACCATACAAAGCTTTTGACAATTTAAAAACATGGTTTGGAAAAATAGGATCTTCAAAACCCGATGGTTGTTCGACATACACTTCTTCATTTATAAAACCATTTAAAAATGCACTTTTGACATCCATTTGAAAATGCTTGAAATCATGAAAACATGCAAATGCAGGTAACATCCTAATGGCTTCCATTCTAGCTACGGGTGCATAAGTTTCATCAAAATCAATTCCCTCTTCTTGAGTGTAACCTTGAGCAACAAGCCTAGCCTTGTTTCTCACTATGTCACCACTCTTATCTAGTTTGTTTCTAGAGACCCATTTAGTTCCTATAGTATATTTATTTCTAGGCCTATCAACTAATGTCCACACTTTACTTCTCTCAAATTGATTTAACTCATCTTGCATGGCCATAATCCAAAAATCATATTTTAATGCTTCTTTAACATTCTTAGGCTCAATGCATGAGATAAATGCAACATGATTAAGCATTTTAAGAGAAGAGCGAGTAGTTACCCTCTTGGATGGATCACCCAAGATTTCACCATCTTTGACATAGTTGTACTCCCTTGGGTAGCTCACTTCTTTTTCCTCAAGAGACATGCCTTGCAATGCTTCTAGAGGCGGTTCTTGTGCTTCTTCCTCTTTAGTTGGAATCGCATTCACCTTTGATGATTCTCCACCAATATTAGCTTCAATGATCCCTACATCATCATTATCACAAGAATCCTTCCTTGGAAGGAGGTTATCATCGAAAACCACATGAATAGATTCCTCTACAACTAAAGTTATTTTTTTTAAACACACGATAGGCTTCAGAGTTTAAAGAGTAACCTAGAAAAATAGATTCATCAGTTTTTGCATCAAATTTACCTAAATTGTCTTTTCTATTATTTAAAACAAAACACTTGCAACCAAAAGGATGAAAATAACTGATGTTAGGCTTTTTAGATTTTAAAATCTCATAAGGGGTTTTCTTTAAAATAGGTCTAATCATTACTCGATTATAATATAGCAAGCGGTGTTAGTGGCTTCTGCCAAAAAATACTTAGGTAAATTATTTTCACAAACCATAGTCCTAGCCATTTCTTCTAAAGTTCTATTTTTCCTCTCAACTACCCCGTTTTGTTGAGGAGTCAGAGGAGCCGAAAAATATGGCTAATCCCATTTTCATTAAAAAATTCATCAAAACTCATATTTTGAAATTCTATTCCATAATCACTTCTAATATGTGAAATTTTAAGTTCAATATCATTTTGGGTTATTTTTGAAAATGTGATGAAATTTTCTAAAGCCTCATCCTTGGTGCTTAAAAAAAGAACCCAAGTATATCTAGAGTAATCATCAACAAGCACAAAAGCATGTGATTTTCCACCCAAGCTAGTAGTCCTAATTGGCCCAAATAGATCCATATGAATTATTTGCAAACACCTATATGTAGAAACATCATTAATGGACTTAAATGAGGCTTTATGTTGTTTACCTTTACCACATACATCACAAATTTTATCTAATGAGAACTTGAACTTAGGTAGGCCTCTAACTAGATTAAGGGAAACTAATTTTCCAAAACACTAATGCTAGCATGTCCTAGTTTCCTATGCCACAACCATGCATCATTTTTATTTTGAGCAACTAAGCATGCATGGGATGTATGAATGTCATCTAGATGCACCATATATATATTGTCTATACGATGATCGATGAGCATAGTTTTATTAGGATTAATGTCAACTATTCAACACCCATTTTTATCAAACATGACATTAAATCCTTTATCACAAAGTTAACTTATGCTCAACAAATTATGTTTTAGAACATTGACATACAACACATTTTCAATGAGTATGGATGAGTGATTACCTATGGAGCCAATATCTTCAATGTGGCCTTTGGAGTTGTCACCAAAAGTTACTACTCCTCCACTTTTTGGCTTTAATTCCATGAATCGACTCTTGTCTCCGGTCATGTGCCTCGAGTATCCACTATCAAGGTACCATGAGTTTCGGCTTTGTGATTTGGCCTTGTAGCAATGCTCCCCCTACAAACAAAGAATTTAAGCTTTGATTTTTGGTACCCAAATCATTTTGGTCCACGAGTGTTAGCTCCTAAAATCTTGGTTCCGTTAGGAATCCAAGGTGACATGGCATCAACATTATTAGATTTAACAAGTTCCTTAGGAAACCATACACTTCTAATTCTTTTAGTTTTAGTTTGCCTATAGAAGTCACTTTATTTGTAGTTAAAATTCTTTCTCTTAGGTTGGTTGGTTCTAGATGATTCACCTATTTCATTTTTCAAAGGATCAACACTCTTGAAAGAATTTTTGAGCTCATCTAATACCTTTTGGTGTTCAATGTTACATTGAGAAATAAGATTATTTAAATATACATTTTCTTTTTGAAAGTATTCAAATTCATCTTGTAGACCTAAAATCGTTTTTCTCAAATTCTAAGTTAGCTTGAGAAATTAAATCATTTTTAGCATTCAAATCCAAAATTACTCTTTTATTTTTCAAAACGGACTCCTTATACTTCTCAACTAACTCATCATACACCTATTGTAACTCATCATATGCTTCATGTAATTCATCATAGGTAAAATCAAAAGTAGATGAGTTAGAGGTTACCATAGAATCCTCCTCAATAGCCATAAGGCAAAGGTTGGCCACTTCTTATTCCTCATCCTCGGATGACTCCTCATCACTCCAAGTAGCAAGCTTGGGTTTGAACTTCTTCTTCTTCTCAAAGCCCTTCTTCTTGAGTTGAGGACACTCAGAATGGATGTGACCCAGTTTCTTGCAATCAAAGCATATGATTAGATCCTTTTCTTCCTCTTTGTTCTTGGTCTTGAAGTTCATCGTTCTTTGAAACTTTCTAACTCGGTTGGTCCTTATGAATCGTGAGAATCTCTTGGCTATCATAGTCAATTCTTCAAGATCTTCCTCCTCACTAGAAGTTCTCTCCTCATATAGAGAAGCTTTGAGAGCCACTCTTAGTTTCTTCTTCTTGTCTACCTCAAGCTTCTCGACTCTTCTTTCTTCTTTTCATATTCCCTTCCTTACTTCATGATTTCATGAGTCAGGAGAGAACCGACTAGCTCATCAATCTTCAACATCTTCAAATTCTTCGCCTCGATGATAGCGGTTCTTTTCCCATCCCAAGACTCGGGAAGAGAGTAGAGTAGCTTCCGAACTAGCTTGTTCTCTGGGATGTTCTCTCCAAAACCTTTTAGCCCATTGATGATGGTTGAAAAGCGATCAAACATCTTAGATATGGTTTCGTCGGGCTCCATCTTGAAATTCTCATAGCTAAGATTGAGAATTCAAATCTTTGTTTCCTTCACATCGCTTGTCCCTTCATAGGTTGTCTCAAGTGTATCCCACACTTCTTTAGCACTTTCAATGGAAGAAACCTTAGAGTAGATATCCGGTTCAAAAGCACAAAATAACATGTGAAGAGCCTTGTCATTAATTTGAAGCTTCTTTCGATCATCTTCACTCATTTCTACTTTTCTTTTCGGCACAAGTCTTCCTTCATCGTCTCTCTTCATTGGAATGATGGGGCCGTCTTCTATAGCATCCCAAACTAGGAAATCGCTTGACTTTATGAAGAGACGCATCTGATTCTTCCAATACGGATAGTTGTCATCATTGAAGAAAGGCAGTTTAGTGATCGATTGGGACTCATACATGCTCGAGTCGAAGGTAGATGACATGGCTTGCTTTATTGATGATCACACTCTTCCTAAAATATCCTCTTTCAATTGTTAATCCTTCAAAGAGGTAATCTCTGATACAAATTGTTGAGTGGATCAAATGATTGATCAAAGCCAAGAAGGGGTGAATTGGGTTTTTTAAATTTTAGAGATGAAATGGAATGAATAAAAATGAAGAACAAGACAATTATAGTGGTTCAAATTCCAAATGACCTCTACATCCACTACCTTAGCTCCCACTAAGGATTTTCCAACAATCCAATAGTTGATCTTCCTCTTTTCTAGGCTTAGGAGGAAACCTTTACAAAATCAGTCAATTTTCTACCCAAAATTAACCCAACTCTCACTTGGTTACAAAGAAGAAAATAGAATGCAATGAGGATATCTCTCAATACAAATTTGCCCCTTTGAATACAAGCACTCAACCCAAATTGAAGATACACGATAAGATTTACACTCAATACAATTTGGGATTTTTACAAGAATGAAAATTTTGGCACAAGAGCTTGAATTTTGTGTATGGATGTTTCTCTTAGGATCAATAGTTGTTGATGGTCTTCAAATGGCTTCTTTTTATACCATCTTCATTGATTATAGTCGTTTGGGTGGTTAGGAAATAAATGGTAGCCGTTGGAACCCTTTCTCGCCGCCATAAATGCACTTCTGCAGCCTACCATATCGGTACTCGAAGAGGCGTATCGATACATGTCTCACAAAAATAAATAGATGTTGTAAAAATATAATAGAGGTGTATCGATACGCGTACAGGCGTATCGGAACGTGTTAGGGAAACATATCGATACGAAGAATATAGTATCAATGCAATTTTTTCAACATAGCTCACTGGAGGATATCGTATCGATACGTGCTATAGTGTATTGATACCTTATTTAAATTCAGTTACCAACCAACTACCAAGCCAACGGTCAAAATATTTAAAGCTCTAATTTTAAAAATATTTTTAAAGCGTATCGATACAGGTGAGATCGTATCGATACTTTATTCAAACTCCTTGGGATTTTATAGAGATAACGTATCAATACAGATGGAATCTGTTTAGATACCCTGTATCGATACGGTAAGAAGCATATCGATACGTTTGTCTCTAGTAGCCAAGTTTCTAAAAAAAGGTATTGATACCCTTAGGGGCGTATCGATACTCATAGACGTTTTTAAGCAGTTTGGCCTTGGAACACTTAGAAAAAGTTTAGGAGTTTGAGTTTTTCAAACTAGAGCAAAGCCTTGATGATTTAAAACCTTTTAGAGGACTTAAAATTTTATTTAGAGATTTCAATTTGGTCCTTAAAACACTTTGTTATATCAAAATCAAACATAGGTTTTACAAAGATTAACCGTGAGAGGCTTACGCACCGTAACAGATTTAGAGGACTTTCATGTTGGAGCTACAACCTTCTTCTTATATTTCATCTTAAGAGCTGACGGTTGGACTGTCTTGTTACCTGATGGAATAATGGGTGGAACTAGAGAAACGTCGGTAGATGGAGGGTCAGGAATGCCAGAATTGTCAGAGTAGGAGATTGGAGTAAAACGGAACCCTTGAACAGACGTGGCCTGCGGAGTCTTGGATACCCGTGGGGTTGGTGCATTGCGCCATGGTCGTCATTCAGCAACCATCCATGGGCCAAAAGAACCAGAATCAACACAATCTCATGGTGCATTGTTTGCAGCTATCCCTAGGGCAGGAGCTGGATTGGCATTCGACTAATCCATGTTAATATCGTTTGGGGAATTGTCTTGACGCGCATTCGGAAAATTTTCTTGTGAATGGCCATACCTTCCATAGTGAAAGCAAATCACTAGAAGAAACTCATACTCAATCAATTGAATGTTGCCATTAACCAAGATTTTCGAAACTAGCAGCTTGGATAAATCAATGGACAAAGCCATGCAAGCAAAACGGCCTCGTCTTTCCCATTATGTTTGGTAATCTAACTTAACCACAGTGCTAATAGATTCACCAATTTTCTCAATGATACTCTTTTTAGAAAGAGTTACCGGCATGCCAGGGAGTCGTATCCAAACCATTGCATGGGTTAGGAACGACGCCAAAGTAGTAAAGTCTAGAGTCCACTGTTGAACAGTTAGGTAATGGCCAAAGACAGTCTATGGACCACAAGCCAAGGCTTGAAGATAGTCAGATCTGAGACGAAAGGTAACAAAGAAGTAATCATTTTCAATATCCCTTAGTCGGATGGCTTGCTTAGGCTTCCACCTCATATATTTTCGAGCATAGGGTGGTGTAATCAATCCTTCGCCCCAACAGCTTCACAACCAACGTCTAATCAAGGTTTTTACTGCTAAAGACTGAACACGATCAAAGAAATCGATAGATATGATTTCATCAATCACAGAGCGGGTTACATCGCCTTCCTAAATCTCGATATCCTCATCTTCAAAAATCTCCTCTAAGGGTGGAAAAGATCCACCGGTATCTTTCATAAGAGAATTTTTATATGAAGCAGCGGGCTTGGGTGGAGTAGGAATAGACCCATCCAGGTTTCGTTTACCACCACTGTTCGATGGATCATCATCCATTCTTCTATGTTTTCTAGGGTTTTGGGGCACAACGGTGTCGTGGTCGAAGGTTCCAATCATAGAGATAAAAAAAATTAACTCCACTCGGACTAAAAAAACAATTATTTTAATAGCTTATTTTTATTTTTTTAAAAATAAAAATATACACAATTAATTTTTTTGAATGGTCTAAAGGTAATTACAAGATAACATTTATCACTACATATTCTTAACCTTTTGACAATGAGGTGTAATGGCATGCGCCTTGTACGCAAAGTAACTCGAACTCGTGTAGAGAGCTAGTTTAAGGTATATGATTTAGGGGTTTAGAATTCAGAGATAGTTGTTTCAGGTTTAGAGTTTATATGTTAGGGTTTAGTTTTTAGGGTAACATGGTGAGGATTTAAGTTTTAACCTATAAACCCTAAATTATAACCCTACAGTTTAAATTAAAATAATTATCCTTAAATTTTAACCCTTAGACTTAAACTCCTAAACCATATACCCTAAACTAATTTCTTATATCCTAAAACTAAGGCGCTTGTGAAAACTATCACTTTCCACCGTCTGTGTATAAAATATTTATCTTTATTTTAATAGGTTATTTTTATTTTTTTTAAATATAAATATACACAATTATTTTTTTAAATAGTCTAAAGTTGATTATAAAATAACATCTACCACCACATATTCTGAAGATGAGGTGTAAGGGCATACATCTTGTACGAAGTAACTCGACTAAAATAAATATCACTTGTTGGGTTCAATATACACTATAAGCTACTTAAACACAAGTCTCTTAACAATAATCTTTACTGCACCATTCAGTGAGTCCGAATTCAAATAATATAATTGAAGACAGGACTTAGAAATATGTAACAAATGACATCTAATAATGTACAATATTTATATGAAAAAGAGCATAGAAGAAACATGGTTTTACATATTTGTATTTAGTCAAGTAAATCAACAGCCGGTTTGTTCCACCAGTTCACTTGGGAACCCACTCCAGCTACATGCTTTCCAGTTCACTAAATCCTCTAATTCTACGTAAATGTTTGGATCATTCATTGCCGGAGCCACTTCTCCATCTCTTGCACTCTCCATTTGGCTACTGATCGGCTTCAACTCATCCGCTCCAACCGATCCCAACAGAGGGTAATTTTCGGTGACTCCGGTCTCGAGCAATCTCCTCCTCTTGCTGAACGCTCCATCGTCGAGCTCTCTCTTCCGAACCAACCGCCGAACATAGTCGGGATATCTGACCATTTTAGCCAGGAAATTGCACATCTGCCGTTGCTTACATTCAGCGGAACGAATCCGTTCTTCAAAGATGTTAAGCCGATGTTTCGACTCTTCTTGCTCTTGTCTCAGTTCCAATACTTCGAATTGCAGCGAACTTTGATCCTTCTTCAAAACCTCAACCTCGGCTTCCAATCCAATACCGTCGCTTGTACAAGCCAGTCGTCGTTGCTTAGTATATCTACTTCTTCTCTTGATGTTCTTCAACAAATCCTTCTTCCCTCCTCGAAACCCTTCGTTCGCAAACTCCCATCTATCCGAATCGATCTTCCTAAATCCCTATTAAAAACCCAAAAATATGTTAGATTTACTTGTCCAATTCTAGTTTTAGATCCTTTACAATGGTAAATTTTAAATGTGTATATAATTAACGAAAGAATAAAAAATCATCATAAGCAATTTACTAGATTGTTACAAATGCTCCTTACATTTATCAAGACTGTTACAAAATCATTATCAAATTTATTTACAAATGACCACTAAATTAATCAAATTGTCATACTATTTTATAACCTCCAATGATCAATTTATAATAGTTCAATTAATTTAATGACAATTTTATAACTTTTAAAAGATCAATGACCAAAACAATCATTTTTCCATAGTTTAATGTCTCTTGGTGTGTTTTTGCCCTTTACAACCTCTTAATTCTTAAACCCGCTTTTATTCAGTATAGTAGATGGGTTAGATCTAAAATAAAGAAAGTAGGGACTAAACCCATAATTAGACCAACTAAAACTATAGAAAGTAAGGGCTAAATCCATAATTAGACCAACTAAAACTGTAGAAACAAATCAACAATGAAACTTTGAACGAGAAAAAAATTCTTACATAAGTGTTGAGTTGGCGAACAAAGCTGGAGAAATTCTTGTGCTTGAAATACTTGGGCAGCAGAATTTCGGAGAACCTGTAAGAATCCCAGACGACGAAGCTGTTGCGGTTAGAACTCCAGGATACAATCGGGTCGGTTTCCGGATCCTCCACCATCTCGAACGTTTTCCTCAGAAACGGCGGCGGACCCGACTCGTGCAACCCCTCCATCGGCTTCGGCGAAACATCCGATGAGTTCAAAGACGACGCCGACCCATCGTTCCCATCTCCACCGCCGTCGGCGAACGCCGTTTCTTCACCGTCGTATTCATCTTTAACCGCTTTCAACAACTCCAGCTGCTGCTGCTGCTGCTGATCATCAACCGCCACTGGATCTGGATTATCTTCCACCTCCGCGTAGCTCAAACCAAAGCTTTCAGCTCCACCACCGCCATTGTCATGCACCCAAACCACCATTTTGTTTGTTTATTTTAAGAAAATTTTGTATTTGTGAAGGAGTATTCAAAGTGGGAACGGCAACTGTGAAGGGATTGAAAGTGACGGTGTTTATGAGCTATACATATAGAGAGAGAGAGATTCAAAGGTTATAGCCACGTCTGTTTGCTTTTCCTCCATTTTTGCCATTTGTAGATTTGCTTTTACTAACCCCCCTGTATTTTCATTTATTTACATATCAACCCCGTTTCCCCATTACGATGTCGACGCGTGGATACATGACAAATCGATGTCGCTATCCTTTTTCTGACCAAGATAAAGAAAAGGAAATTCATATTATTTACGGTAATTTAATTAAAAAATAATAATATATAAATAATAGGATGAGTCTATCACGTGCGACGAACATCACTGAACACCACTAATGCTGAAAACTATTAAATTAATTAATAAATATTTAAAATTTTAAAACCCATCAAATAATTATTAATTATTTTAAAAAATTCAATTAAATTATTTTTTATATATATTAAAATTTTATTTTTTAATAATGTACTAAATATATAGTTTACCCTTATTAAAAAATAAAATTTTAATATATAAAAATAATTTAATTAATTTTTTTAAAATAATTATTAATTGTATGATGGGTACTTGAAATTTTAAATCTTTATTAATTAATTTGATGGTATTCAACATTAGTGGTGTTCAACGGTGTCTGTTGCACGTTGTAGAATTTTCCTAAATAATAATATAAATTATATTCTTTTTAAATTTTAGAGGCCTAAATTATTTTTTTGATAAAGTTAAGTATTTACTGTTTCATTTCGTAATTTTATGTGTCTGTTCATTAACTATAGTTAATTTTAAAAAGAAAATTGATTTTTTTTATTTATTTAAAAATATATTTTTACTAAAATTCACAAAATAACTCCTAAATTCGAAAATCTTCACACTCAAATTTTAAATCTAGTCACTATTGTTGTCAATTGTCACGCTGCCACCTACTTCTCTCATAAATAGACCCACACAACCATTTACCCCATTTCTCTGTGATCGAAAAATGACAAACGATATCATAATCAAACGTCTAACGTTAAACATTCATTCAAACGATAAACGACGAACGATGGTTGAAAAGACGATGAACAACATTCTGATCGTGCATAAAGAGGAGAGGATTTTATTCCGATGGCAGCATCGATAGTCGATTTGAGATTTGGATTAGGGCTTTCAAAGTTTAGGGTCTATCAGGAAATATGGTAAAATTATAATTTTTTAAATTAATTTTAGTTTTCCAAAACATAAAAAAATTAAAAATTAAACCTATCACGTGTCACAGTTTAATTGGTTAATAGAATTATTTCGACGTCGGTTAACGGTTAGACATCTGAAATTAATGAAATGAAACGTTAGACGCTCATTTTTACAAAAAAAATAGTTTGAACACCTAAAGTTTAGGGTGAGCAAAACTTGACTCGACTTGAAAAAATCGAAATTTTCGACTCAACTCGAGGCGAAAAAACTCGACTCGTTTTGATTCGATTCAAAATTTTATAAAATCGACTAGACTCGAAAAATTTCAAATAAAGTTTGAGTTTTAAAATGAAAATTCGAATAACTCAAATTTTTTAGTAATTAGTGGATTGATTTTTAAGTTTGAGTTGAGTCCCTCATTTTTCCTAGTATATATATACTGGTATAAAAAATATGAAGAAATATATGTCACATATGAAATATATATATATATATATATATATATATGTGTGTGTGTGTGTGCATATCTTATATAATTAGAAAAATTCGTTTAAATTAAAATCAAATTATACTATAATATGATAAACCTTAAACTTAATTTTTAGTATAGGGGCATCGAAAAATATTAGAAGATTTCTATTCATTGGTTACGACTGAAAGTAACTTTTTTTAACAAAAGCTTTTTTTTTAAGACATGACAAATGGAAAAAGTTCAAATTTTGGCTTAATTAATTTAAATAGAATTTAATTTGTTTTATTGTAAAATGATAATATAATTCAAAGTAGTCTAAATTTAAAATATCAAAATTGAAAATAATACGAACTTAAAATGAATAGAATAATAAAAATCAAATCATTGAATGTAAGATGATTCAAACCTAAAATGATTATAAATAAAACAATTAAATAATGACATCAATCTAAAATCGTGCAAAATTAGATATAATTTAGTTACAAACTAATTTTTAGAATATAAGGTACCTTATTTATATTTTGAATTTTAAGCTATTTTTTACTGTATCCGTTGAAACAATGTTATGTACAAATGGTATTGTCCTTAAATAATATTTTGCTTGATAAATTTAACCTTGGCTTAGCCTTTAATAATATTATTTAAAGGACAACGCCATTTGCTCATGACGTTGTTTCAACGGATACTGTTGAAAATGACCTAGAATCTAAAATATGGAGGAGAGTACCCTATATTTTAAAAATTAGTTTGAAATTGGATTATCCTCTCATTTTTGCCTCTAAAATCAATTAAAAGATTTAAAACTCGAATTTAAGCAAATTCGACCGACTCGTTGAATTGAGTTTACGGTTGTAATTAATCGAATTTGAATATTTAAATTTTTTATGTTCATTTGTTTATGTTTTACTTTTGTTTGTAGAGAATTTTAATTTTATGTTATTTTGTTTTATTTAAAATCTATTTATATTCGTTTGTTTAGTGTTCACGAGTTTATTTTCTAATTTTTAAACTAACACATTTAGGATTATATAATTAAACATTTTCTCTGCAGCGGTTATCATTTTGGTTTGGAGTTTATAAGTAGTCTTTTAGTGTTTTCAAACTAATGGTGACGGTTTTAGCCGTCTACCGGTGGTGATTTTTTTTATTTGTTCTTTGTTTCTTACTTTTGTTCTGTTGAGTGAATCAATAGAAACGAGAATGGCCAAGAGGGGGTGAATTGGCTTTTTAAAATTGCAGGGAGCAAATTAAAAAAGTGAAAATTGAAGATAAGGCAATTTATAGTCGTTCAAGGTTAGAACAAGTTCTACATCCACTACCTTAGCTCCCACTAAGGATTTTCAACCAATATCACTAGAAATCCGTCCCATTTTCTCCGATTAAGAGGAAACCTTACAAACCAGTTAATCTTTCTACCCAAAGATAAACCAAGACTCTCTCAATACAAAGATTGTTGGCAAATGAAAAACAAAACTCACAAGGTAGAATATTTTCCCCAAATTACAAGTTCTCTCAACCCAAATTTGTTGAGCTGGTCAAACAATTGAAAATTACCAAGAGGGGGTGAATTGGCGATAAAAATTTTAAGGGTGGAAATTGGAAGAATAAAAATTGAGACACAAGACAATTAGAGTGGTTCAAGTTCTCCAATGAACTCTACATCCACTATCTCAGCTCACACTAAGGATTTTCAACCAGTTCACTAATTGATTCTTTCACTTTTCTTGGATGAGGAGGAAATCTTACAATAGATATGCTTTATCCATATTGAATCTTCTTTAAGATTCTTTCAATTATATATGATGCTTTAAAACCAAGAAAAGATATAATTATTTTTATTCACATCCAACAATCTTACAATAGACATGCTTTAACCATATTGAATCTTCTTTAAGATTCTTTCAACTTATGTCCATTCATAGACAAAAACACATATTTAAGTGTTTGATCTTTAGGTCGAGACAAAATTACATTTCAAGATTCTTTTTCTCAAATACTTTCCTTAAATAACCAAATGATTTGAAAGCTCTTCAGGAATTTTAATAATATAATGAATCTTGATTCAAATTCTTTTATAAAATACATAAAGAAATCTTATCATTCTTATAGTATTTCTTCAATTAGTATTTACTAAGGTGATTATCAAATGCGCCAAAATATTAAATGAGACGTGTCTAAATAAATTTTCTCAAAAATTTTCAAATGCTTCTAACATTTTAAATCCTTTAAAGATAAATAGAGATCCATAAATAATTAGACGCATGTAATATATTTCATAATTGCCAAATTAATTCCATCCACCATGAAGTATTTAAAATTCTTCATAAATTATAATTTGTCGTATTTACGACTACTTACTTGTGTCTCACTTGCATTACACCTTTAAGTGTTTGGACTGTTAGTTCAAATAATTCTCAATTTAAAAGTTCAAATCATTTTTCTATATGGGCCCATTCATAATTTTCTATTTTACTTGTAGCTGTTGGATAAAACTTTGGGGAATGTAAGATGGACAAGATCGTGCGGTCATAGTAACAAGACAAGCCTTCGATCCTTCGATATGCGTGGTTGTCACATCCATTAAAGTGTTCACTTTTTTTTCGAAAAAATTATTAAAGTGGTAAACAGTGTAATATTATTTAAGTAAATTTTAAATTCAAATTTTTATGTATGCAGAAATTTTTTATTAAAAGATTTATTCACAAAATTAAGTGTACGGCGCGAGTCGATTAAAATTAATTTGGAAAAAGCTTTGGAAACCTAGAAGACAAAAATACTATTTAATTTTGTTTTCGCTTCCTATCAAAGAAAAAGATTTGCGCAGTAAATCCATCCAATAACTTTGCGCCACGTTATCAGTGACGCAGGCAAAAGGTTTGAGCTTTATTGCTTTGGGCCAATAATAAAAGCGTTTGAATTCAGCGTAATCCATTCCATATTTGGAAAGCGGGAGCCGTACAGGTGGCACGGATGACCGAATGGGCAGTTGATGTGACCAAATGAATATCGTGGCTTAACTTACTCCTCTACTTTTAGCCTAAAAGAAAATAACATAAATTGAACGTATCTAACATGCGGCAATGTACCGTGTGGCTACGGTGGTACACTAATTAAAATGTAATAAATTTTGAAATATGAAATTGAAAAAGTTACATTGTTTGATAACATTTTCAGTTGATGATAAGTTTCAAAATTTCTATTGTTTCAAAACTTCTATTGTTTCTGATAACATTTTAAGTTTTTTGTAAGTACCAAAAATGTTATAAAAAATGTAATATTTTTCACTTTTGTGTTTCGGTTTTTGTAACATTTTCAGTTGCTATCGCACCGTAGACCTACTCCATAAATTGAGATCATATTTGTTGATTTATTATTGGGTAGCATAAGTAAAATTTGGCTCGATTTAAAATGTTAATTTTTTTGTGACTTAATTTGAAGTGAATCGTAATTTATTTATTTCCACTCGAAATTTTTTTATGTAAAGTTTAAGTTATAAAATAAGACTCGGATAACTCAAATTTTTTAGTAATGAGTGAGTTGATTTTTGAGTCAAGTTTCTCAAATCTACTTGAGACATGTATAGTCATACGAATACGGGTGAGCAAAATTCAACTTGACTCAAAAAGTTTAAGATAAAGTTTGATTTATAAAATGAGATTCAAGTATTTAGAAATTGATAGTGATTAGTGGATCTCTTTCAAGTTTGAGTCGAGTATTTAACTTTGTCTAATATATGTATAGCACATATGAAAAATGTGAATATATATACATCGTACATGATTATATAAAGTAGTTTAAATTAAAATTAATTATTTTTAAATATTTAAATTAAATTTGAACAATTCAACTCGAAATATTCAAATAAATTTTGAGTATAAAATAAGACTTATTAACTTACTATCTCGTTTTTCATCAAAAAGAACCTTACTAACTCTTTCACATACTCACCCCTATTATTGACTTTGAAATAGTTATATGTATATAATTTTGGAAATTTTAGTTGATTTTGTATTTTTTTTAATATGAAAATTCGAATAATATTTATTTTTTTTTTCAATTACTACTTCTAACAAGTTTAGAAGTAATGTATATTATTTAGATAATTGGATGAAAAGGTTCAAATTAATATATTTATATCCAAATTTATTTTATTTTTGCGATTAATAAATTTGGATACAAATACATCCCACATTGTCCATTTTATTTTTATTTTTGGTAATCTTCACCAGTGGTCTCTTTCGTATAAGGTGTGTTCTATTTTGGTCACTAAAATTCAAAAAAGATTATTCTGGTCATTTACGTTTAGAATCGTTTTTATTTTGGTCCCTTGGTCGTTAGTCTCCATTACTTAAAAAAATTAGTTTCTAATTTAACCCCCAAACTTTTAAAATTTTATTTTTCACCATCTTCCCAAAAAATTATAAAAATAAAACACCAAAAAATTAATTCAAAACCCTAACTCCTTCTTCTATCATCTGCTATGATGTTGAGACATCTGCCGTTTTCTTCATTTGCCAATCGACTGGGTAAGAAGAAAATTGAGCAAATTTATAATCTTTGTTTCTTACAGTTTCTAGCTAATAGCTTCGAGTCGCATCTGAATTTTTTAGAGGTTGATAGCTAGAAAGATTATAACACTTTGTTGCATGAGGTCTTGCAGGGAGAATTTGATGACAAAGTATTTAAGTACTGCCAGTTTGATCTTCACTCATTATCTCTAAAATGATATGTTTTGTATTATCTGTTTGTCTCATAATTTGGATGAAATCTATGATGGGTTATTAATTTTTTTCATTTGTTGTCAAATTTGTTTGTCCAGTCATTGCATTGTGGTTTGCTTTTATTTTGTATGACATTGGCTTTTGTTATCTTCAATTTTTTCTTAATTTTTTTGTGCAGCTAAACCACTTCAAAAGTTAGAGATACTCATCTAATCTTTTAATAAATTCTCTTTGAAATTATTCTTTTATCTTTTATTTCTCTAGTCAAAAGAAAATAGTATTGTTTTGCTTTCTTAATTCCGGGCAGTTGCTGTATATTCTCTCTGTGCACCATCCAAATTGGTGTGTGAAATATTGCACTGTTTTTTTTTTTTAATATGCTGGTGCGATGCAAGGTTAGCATCTGTTCAACTTTCTAAGTCTTTTTAAAGACGACACACACAACATGGCATTTCTGGTGCTCGAACCCGGGTCCCAAGGGATGATAAACATCTACCTTTGCCACCAGGACACAAGGGGATGAGCATATTGCACTGTTTGTTTTATCTTGGGCTTTATAAATGAACACGTCATTTTGCGGAGATTTATGATAGTATTATGCCATTGTATAAGATGCCTAGTAGAAAGTAATCTTTTGTGTATCTTCCATTCTCAGTAATCTGCAAGCCAACAGCCAGTTAGTGACAAGTGAAGATCACATACCTGATGTTAATAGTGAGATGAATGGAACTTATTTGACAATGTATAGGTTGTTATTAGTGAGATGAATAGAATCGATCCAAGCAAGACAGGGCTAAAAAATTCAGCATCTGTTGGTCTATCTTTCGACCAAAGAGCACGTGGTTTGGTAGAATCTCTTAATATCTATGCTGCAGAAATGGCTGCCGTTGTCTCTGTAGGTGTTGGCAATGGATTGAATGGAAAATAAAATTTTGAATTAATTTTCTAGGATTTTATTTTTATAATTTTAGGGAAGATGGTGAAAAATAAAATTTTAAAAGTTTGGGGTTAAAATTAAAACTAAATTTTTAAAGCAACGGAAACTAACGGCCAATGGACCAAAATAGAAACGATTCTAAACGTAAGTGACCAGAATAATCGTTTTTGAATTTTAGTGACCAAAATAGAACACACCATAAACGAAAGGGACCACTGGTGAAGATTACCCTTTATTTTTTGATCGAAACATTGTACTTTTTATATCATCTGTTTTAGTCTTCTTTTTCACTTACTAAATTTTAATATGGCTTAAAAGGCTTATTTGCCTCTAAACTATACATTTTTACCGAATTACTTCTAAAAAGTATTTTTTAGACATTTTGTTCACTGAACTAAAAATCGTGACCTATGCTGGCCCTCGTTTGTAATTATAACACCCTTATATCGGACTTAGAAGAAGGCCGAGCTTAAGGGGTTATAGAAGACAAACAATAAGTAACTTGAGACTCAAGTTAACTTCGAACAAGCCAAAAACATGCTTGAACCACAAGAAAACTTTCAAACCAGATTCACTTGACAAATTTTACTTTCTAAGTTCATGCAATTTTTATCAGATGTAGTATGTCATGAACCACTAATCATCAAAGCAACACATTATAGACCTCATTTATAATACAAGCCCTTGATTTTAAGGATTCATAAACTATCTTATAGCACAAGATACCATTCTAATCACCTCTGGTATGTTTAACACACTCTATCACCATCACAGTGCTATGACAATCATCTAACATTAAAGTTATTTAAGACCATCCAAAATCAAAGAATTAACTACTCAATTCCACAAATTACGTAATGATTGTTATAGCTAATCTTCATCAAATCGAATTTAATGTACATGCAAACTAGATTTCGAAACATCATGCCATAAATCTACATTGAAAGTCTAATCACATCCTAATAGATACACATGCATATTATATCCTTCCTAATTAGGCTTCAACCATGTCAAACAACACACAAGGTACCACAATTCCTCAATTTATCAAACCATCACGAAACATGCATGAACATTATATACATGCCTTAGAACTTACTTAGTATTTACAAAGCACAACCAAATGCATACAATCTAGTATGCTTAACAAAACATGTGCCACCAACATGGAATTTTAAACATAGATTACAAAACAAATTCTTAATTTTTCTTGTGATCTTGTTCAATCTCCCGGAGCTACACAAAAGGAAAAGCTTAACCTGGAACAAGTCAAGGAAAAACAATGAATATGAGACATATAAAAGTAAGCTAAATATTTATTTAAATGTATAGCATAAAAATTGAATCTACTATAGTATTTAATATTTCTTAACACTACTATTATGAGCTTGTGACATGGAACTATTCGAATGGTATTAAATCAAGGTGAGTAGGATATGTTTACACCATTACAAGCTCAAGCATCAAACAATTCTTTTTCTTTTAGCTAAATTCTCTCAATACATAATGCATAACATGATGCCAAACTGTTGATTGGATCAATGAAATGATTTAAGCCAAGAGTGTGAATTGAATTTTTAGAATTTTTGTGGTGGAGTGGAAAATTAAAAATTGCTAGACGAGAGGATTTAGAGTGGTTCAAGTTCCAATTGAACTCTACATCCACTATCTTAGCTTCACCAAGGATTTTCCAACAATCCACTTATTGCTCTTCCCCTTTTCTAGGCTAAGGAGGTAACCTTTACAATACCGGTCAAACTTTCTACCCAAAATTTAACACAATCCTCACTCAAGTAATACAAAGAAGATAAAGGCTAAGACTAGTATCTCTCAATACAAAATGTAGCCTTTTTACAAGCACTCAACCTAATTGAACAAATAAGAATGAAAATTACAAAGTTCACAATTGGGGTTTACAAGAAAATATGAGATTTTAGCACAATTGCTTGGGTTTGATGTTTGGATAATTCTTTGGGGATCAATAGTTGTTGCTGGAGCTTTTAGAGGTTTCTTTTATATCTTCTCATTGAATTCTAGTCGTTGGGGTTGTTGCCTTCATTAAAATAGCCGTTGGGATGTTATCTTCCCTCCATAAATGCAGTCTGCAACTACCCGTTCTGAAACGTCCGACCCTGTTTCGAAACATACCAAAATAGAAAGAGCCGTTGGGGTGTAATAAATAGACCGTACCAAAACGGGCACGATCGTTTTGATACGCTAAGAGCCTGTTCCGAAACTCATTTCGAAACATTTTGTTACTGTCAAAGCCCGTATCAAAACGACTTAGAAGCGTTTCGATACGCCTTAACAATATTTTTAAATTCAATTATAAAAATTCAACGGTCATATTTTAAAACCAAGTTTGAATTCTGTTTCGAAACGTTTGAGGTCGTTTCGATACGGCTCGTTGTTCTTCATTAGTTTCGAAACACGTTCCGAAACAGAGGTTAATAGTTTCAAAACGTTCCGAAACGCCCAAGGGTCGTTCCGAAACGGTGAGTCAAAAATCACTATTTTGACTTGGTAAACACTTAGAAAATATTTGATAAGTTGAGGTTTTGACTTGTACATTTTTTTTAAGTTCATAGAGAGGTTTTGAGGACTTAAAAATTCATTTTCCCTTTTTTCAATTTAGTCCTTAAATCCTTTGTTGTATCAAAATCAATTTATTGGTTTCACAATCTCCCCCTTTTTGATATAACAAAACCAAGTTAGAATTTTTAAGAGTTTTTAAATCTTGAAGTCGTTCTAACTCCCCCTCAATTTAAGATGGGTTTTAAAGTTTTGAAAAGATTTAAAATTCAAGTTTTAAAACTCAAAACCGACTTAATTTTTTTTTTGCTCTTATATTAATTTTTTTTGGCTCTTATATTACTTCTCCCCCCTTTTTGTTAGATCAAAAAGAATAATAAACAAGGCTTATCATGAGAAGAAACAAGGTTAAAAGCAATAAACCAAATAACATAATATAGATAGAATTAAGTTCAAATAATCAAACATAAATACTTAAAGCAATAGTCTTGAAGCTTAATCCCAAGAAAAAACAATCAAAGCACAGGTTCTTAAAAGAAATATAAAGGTGCAAACTTATTCCTAATATGATAATCTAATATGATATGCAATGGAAAAACCTAAGCCTCGTCATCATCGTCACCATCATCATTAGAAGAATCATCATCGTTTTTAGCTTGAGCACGACGAAAGGTCATCCATTGACCATAGAAGGTAGAGAATGACAAGTCCATCGATGTTTGTTGATTCTCAAGAGCGGTGAGATGATTCTCATTTGCAAGAAGACGATCCTCCACGAATTGCAAACGAGTATTGATAGCACCAAATCCCGAAGCCATGTTCGTATCCATCGAGTTGAACATTCAGTGAGGAAAGCCGTAAGAGCTTCATTGTTAGGACCCGGAGCTTGAGATGGTGGATCAACTTGAGGTGGAGGGGCTTGCCTATCAACATGTTCCCATTGGCCAAGAGAGTAGTGGAACCCAGACTTTCCGAGAGAATATTCACCAATCTTGTTCTTGCGAGGTTCCGGAGAACCATAGGAGCAATCAATGTTGAGAGTGTCAAAGACATAGCTTAAAATAGTCTCATAAGTGAAGGAAGTAAGAGCTTCGGTTTCACGAATCTTCATATTATGGACCATCTTGGCGAACATAATTTTGACAAGATTTGGCCGTTGTCCTTGGCGAAAACACTCTAACAAAAAATAATCAACTTGACGGACATGAGAAAATTTACCTCTAGAAGGACATATGAACCAAGAAATCATCAAGTGAAGGTACCGGTCATGAGCATCCAAAGAGAGAACGGATCCGGTGTGAACACCAAAGTGGTTCTCATCCACAATGCATTCATTCTGAGCCCAAAAGCATTCTCTAAAACGAATATGTTGATAATGAACTTCCTCCCCAAAAGATATGATTCGATGCCAATCACCTCGGTGTGATCTTCATTATCAATAAGCACGACATTGGAGTAGAAGAGGAGGACCATATGCTTGTAGATAATATCTGGTATGTTCAAGAAAGCCATGAAGTTCTATTCTTGCAAACGCTCTAGATAGCGGAAAGCAAAATGCTCGAAGTCAAGGAACGGAACATCAACAACCCGCTCTCGACGAACGGTTATATCCTTGACGAAAGTGAAACGATCCTTCATCTCTTGAGTCAGAAGACTCTTTAGAAAAAGTTAGGTGAGGTTAGGATGAATATTTGCTTGGTTTGAGGCTTCATCCATTTGAGTCGTCTTGCGTTTCTTGTTAATGTTTTCCACGGAAAATTCCTAAAAACATAAAGCAAGCATTTAAAAATACAAGTGTATGCATGGACATCCTTAATTCAATCCAATGACAAATCCTATTTAGATTTAAAAAAAAGTTTAATTTTTTAAAAGGAAACAACTTTTGAAAAAGAGTAAAAAATACGAGTAAAAACAAATATATTCGAATAAAAAATTTGAAGATTTTGAAAAAAAATTACAAATTTTGAAAAACCCAAGTTGCAAAACATATAATCTATACAAAATTAATATTTTCTAACCTAAGATTCGAACAAAATCAAAGGAAAAAGAAAAAAAGATGAAAATATACCTCAAATAGAGATTTGGATGAATGAATGGAAGAACTTGCACAAATTTGTTGAAGCTTGCTTAGACTTGAGTTTGTGAGTAAAAGCCCTCAAGATTTGATGAAAAACAATGAGGTTTAGAGGGTTTTTATAGGGAAAAACTAGGTTTAGGGATTTTAGGAGTTTTAATTAAAAGCAACTTTATCATTTAAGGCCCTTTAAAAAGCTATCCGCAGAGCCGTTTCGGAACAAGCACGATCATTCTGGAACGTGCGTACTGAAACGTTGACTGACGTTTCGAGTCCTGTTGACCATTCCGATACGGCTTTGACCGTATCGAATCCCATGTGTTAACCCGTATCGAAACACGTTTCGATACAAACCTTGGCAGAGGCAAAACGTTTTGAAATCCTTTTAGGCGTTTCGAAACACCCTGGTCATAGATCACTCTTTTAAGGCACCCGTATCAAAACGTACTGACATGTTTCAATACGCCTAGGCCAGGAGGTGTAGATGAGGCTCTAATATTGCAGAAAAATAAATTTCATGAAGTCCTAGATGCATAAATGATGTGAATGAGCAGGAATAACATGTACAAACATAAACATACTCCCCATATCTATAAGCATGGATGAAATTAGGAGTAAAAACACATAAGCATGACATTTTGCAAGAAATTAAGCAATTTAAGCACAAAAAGGTCCTAAAAGGTCAAGATAGGCTAGTTAAACCTAACTCTCTCCTAAGGGACCAAAACCGCTCTTTATCTAAAGGCTTGGTAAAAATGTCCGCTAGTTGGTTTAAGGTGTCAACGAACTCTATAACAACATCTTTCTTAAGGACATGATCTCTAATGAAATGATGCCTTATTTCTATATGTTTGGTTCTAGAGTGTTGGATGAGATTTTTGGTTAAACATATGAACTATTGTTGTCACACTTACGGGGCATGTTTTCAACTTTAATTCCATAATCTAAGAGTTGTTGCTTCATCCAAAGGACTTGAGCACAACAATTCCCTAAGGATATGTACTCGGCTTCATTGGTAGATAGAGCTACACTATTTTGTTTCTTAGAGAACCAAGATATGAGCATACTACCTAAGAATTGACATGTTCCCGAAGTACTCTTTCTATCGATTTTACACCCCCATAATCCGCATCTAAATAAGCATGGAGGTTGAAGGTTGAATCTCTAGGGTACCAAAGACCTAGACAAGAGGTATCTCTAAGGTACCTAAAGATTCTTTTAACGGCTATAAGGTGAGACTCTCTAGGACTAGCTTGTAACCTAGCACACAAGCAAACACTAAACAAAATATCCGGTCTACTTGTGGTAAGGTAAAGCAAAGATCCAATCATAGAGCGATAAAGCTTAGAGTCAACACACTTACCTACTTCATCTTTGTCAAGCTTTATAGATGAGCTCATTGGTGTGGCTTGAGGCTTTGCATTCTCCAAGCCAAACTTCCTGAGCATATCTTTCACATACTTTGCTTGATTGATGAAGGTGCCATCCTTCCATTGCTTGATTTGGAGTCCTAAAAATAATGAGAGCTCCCCCATCATGCTCATCTCGAATTCACCTTGAATTAACTTAGCAAACTCTTTGCAATGACACTCATTACTAGATCCAAAAATAATATCATCAACATATATTTGTACTACTAAGATGTCATTTTTATACCTTTTATGAAAAGTGTAGTGTCCACCTTACCTTTTTCAATCAAAAAGTCTGAAAGTCTTTCATACCAAACTCTAGGAGCTTGTTTTAAACCATAAAGTGCTTTGGTTAGTTTGAAAACATTATTTGGAAATTTTGAATCCTCGAAACTCGGTGGTTGTTCCACATACACTTCCTCATTTATAAAACCATTTAAAAAGGCGCTTTTCACATCCATTTGAAAAAGCTTGAAATCATGATAACATGCATATGCAAGCAACATCCTAATAGCTTCCATTCTAGCTACGGGTCCATAGGTTTCATCAAAATCAATTCACTCTTCTTGAGTGTAACCTTGAGCAACAATCCTAGCCTTGTTCCTCACTATGTTACCACTCGCATCTAGTTTATTTCTAAATACCCATTTAGTTCCTATAGTAGATTGATTACTAGGCCTTTCAACTAATGTTCATACATTACTCCTCTCAAATTGATTTAACTATTCTTTCATAGCCATAATCCAAAAATCACCTTTTAATGCTTCTTTAATATTCTTAGGCTCAATGGATGAGAGAAAAGCAACATGATTCAAGAGTTTGAGAGAATATCTAATAGTTACCCCCTTGGATGGATCACCCAAGATTTCACCACCTTTGACATAGTTGTACTCCCTTGGGTAGCTCACTTCCTTTTCCTCAAGAGCCAAGTCCTTCAAGGTTTTAAGAGGTGGATCTTGTGCATCCTCAACTTTAGTTGGAATCTCATCCCCTTTTGAAGTTTGTCCTCCATCAAAGGCATCAAAGATTCCTACATCACCATCATCACAAGATTCCTTCATCGGAAGGAAGTTATCATCGAATACAACATGGATAGACTTTTCTACTACTAAAGTTCTCTTATTAAATACACGATAGGCTTTAGAGGTTAAATAATACCCTAAGAAAATAGCTTCATCACTTTTAGCATCAAATTTACCTAAGTTGTCTTTTCTATTATTTAAAACAAAACACTTGCAACCAAATGGATGAAAATAGCTAATGTTAGACTTTTTAGATTTTAAAATCTTGATTTACGATATAGCAAGCGGTGTTTGTGGCTTCCGCCCAAAAATATTTAGGTAAATTGTTTTCACAAAGCATGATTCTAGCCATTTCTTGTAAAGTCATATTTTTCCTCTCAACTACCCCATTTTGTTGAAGAGTTCGAGGAGCCGAAAAATTGTGGCTAATACCATTTTCATTTAAAAACTCTTCAAAACCTATATTTTGAAATTCAGTTCCATGATCATTTCTAATATGAGAAATCTTAAGTTCAAGATCATTTTAAGTTAATTTTGAAAACGTGATGAATTTTTCTAAAGCCTCATCTTTTGTACTTAAGAATAGAACCCAAGTAAACCAAGAATAGTCATCAACAAGTACAAAAGCATACAATTTACCACCCAAGCTCATAGTTCTAATAAGCCCAAATAAATTCATATGAATTAGTTGTAAACATCTACATGTAGAAACATCATTAATGGATTTAAAAGATGATCTATGTTGTTTACCCTTAGAGCGTGCATCACATATTTTATCATTTGAGAATCTGATCTTGGGTAAACCTCTAACTAGATTTAGGGAAACTAATTTTTCTAAAACACTAATGCTAGCATGTCCTAGTTTCCTATGCCATAGTCATGCATCATTTTCATTTTGTGCAACAAAACATGCATGGGATGAATGAATGTCATCTAGATGCACCATGTAAATGTTACCTATGCGATGACCAATGAGCATTATATTATTTGATTTAATGTCAACAATTTTACACCCATTTTTATCAAACAAGACATTAAATCCTTTATCACACAATTGACTAATGCTCAATAAATTGTGTTTAAGACCATCGACATATAAAACATTTTCAATGAGTATAATAGAGTGATTACCTATGAAGCCAATACCTTTAATGCGGCATTTGGAGTTGTCACCAAATGTAACTACTCCACTTTTAGGCTTTAAGTCCATGAATCGACTCTTGTCTCCGGTCATGTGCCTCGAGCATCCACTATCAAGGTACCATGAGTTTTGACTTTGTGCTTTGGCCTTGTAGCAATGCTCCCCCTACAAACAAAGAGTTAAACTTTGATTTTTGATACCCAAATCATTTTGGGTCCACGAGTGTTAGCTCCCAAAGCTTGGTTCCCTTAGGAATCCAAGGTGAGATGGCATCAATATTATTAGACTTGACAAGTTCCTTAAGAACCCATACACTTCTAATTCTTTTAGTTCTATTGTGCCTAAGCTTACTAGTTTAAGCATTTAAATTAGTATTTAAATTTTGGTATCTAAAATTGTGTACAGTTATCATAAAAAAATAGCAACAAGATTAAAAAAAACTCTTATTTTATGTATGTCAATGTAAAAAGAGCGTGCATTAAATTGTAGACAATCATGCAATTTGTTTGTTATATCCCATTAATTATGTATTTTTTATTTATATTTTTTGGTAGATGTCCAATATAGAAGCATCTGTTGAGGGCATCGTTTCACCCTCTTTGACTCATTCTGGAAATTCATCTAATACTACTGGAGCATCAAGCCAAAGCAACAATACAAGAGCTGCTGCTAAACGAAAAGCTATCACTCCAAGGTCAGAAGTGTGGTCTCGTTTTACTAAATTTGTTACCATCGAGGGTCAAAGTAAGGGTAGATTTAATTACTGTGATAAAAAATTCTGTTGTGATGGAAAGAAAAATGGAACTGAATCATTAAACTATCACATGAAGCAATGTAAAAAACCCCTACTAAGGTTGTTGACAATAATCAAGGTCAATTAATTTGACCTAATAAGGGTCTTGAAGGGGAAGTGGGACATATTACCACTAAGAAATTTGATCAAAAAGCAACTAGGAATGCTTTAGCCCAAATGATTGTGATTGGTGAATTGCCTTTCAAGTTTGTTGAGAGTGAAGGTTTAAAAAATTATGACTGTAACATGCTCTAGGTTTCGAATCCCTTCTAGACTTACTATAACTAGTGATATTTATCAGTTGCACTTGGATGAAAGGGTTAAACTAAAACATTATTTGAAAAGCTCATGTTCTAGAGTTTGTTTAACTACTAACACATGAACTTCTTTGAAAAGAGTAAATTATATGTGTCTTATTGTCCTCTTCATTGATAATGATTGTAAATTGAATAAGAAAATTATTAATTTCTGTCCAATTTCTAGTCATAAGGGAAATGTTATTGAGATGATGATTGAAAATCATTTGTTGAGTTGGGAGATTGATAAAATATTTATTGTCACCGTTGATAATACAAGTTCCAATGATGTTGTTATTAGTTATTTAAGAAAAAAAATTCAGTCCTCGAGGGGGTTGCATTGCCAATGGTAAATACCTTCATATGAGATACAATGCATACATTGTGAATTTAATTATTGTTGAAGGTTTAAAAGAAATGAATAAATCTGCCACACGCGTTAGAGGGGTTGTGAGATATGTGAGACAATCTCCAGCTAAATTGAACATATTTATAGTGCGTTGAAGTGGAAAAAATAGATAGCAAAAAGATGTTGTATCTTAATGTTTGTATTAGGTGGAACTCAACATACTTAATGTTAGACACTGCTCAGAATTTTGAAAGAGCTTTTAAGAGATTCGAGGAACAAGATACAAAATTTAAGGCTGAACTTGAGTTGAGAGAGGGTTGGCCAACTACAAAAGATTGGAGTAGTGTTAGAAACTTGAGAGATTTTTTGGAACACTTTTATGAAGTTATTTTGAGAGTTTCAGGAACTTCTTATGTTACATCCAATAATTTTTTTGATGAGCTTACTAAATTAATATCCTATTACGAGATGCTCAATCAAGTGTTGATATTGATTTTAGTGCTATGGCCATGAAAATGAAAGATAAATATGCTAAATATTAGGGTGACATTGATAAGATGAATATGCTTATATTTGTTGCTTGTGTTCTAGATCCTAGACAAAAATTGAACTATTTAGAATTTGCACTTAGTGAAATGATAATTCTGAAAAATCTTCTAAAGTGATGCAAAAACTGAAAGATACTTTGTTTGAATTGTATGATGAGTACAAACCTCGAGTTTCTAGTGATTGTGGCCAAACAATTCGAGGAAAACTGCTTTTGTAAATGATCCACAAATAAAAGTGAAATGACGGATGAAAAAATTATATAAAAGGCGTGTCATTGAAAATGGTTGTGAAGATCAAATATCTGAATCTGATAAATATCTAGGAGAGGCTACTAAAAATCATGAGGATGAATTTGATATTTTATTGTGGTGGAAAGTTAATAGTCCTAGATTTCCATCTCTTTCAAAGATGGCCAAAGAAGTGTTAGCTATATCGCTTTCTATTGTAACTTCAGAATTTGCATTTAGTATCGGAGGACGTGTACTCGATCAATTTAGGAGTTCTTTAACTTCTAAAATGGTACAAGCTCTTGTGTGTGCCCAAAATTATTTTCGAAATCCATCAACAGAAGAAGAGATTAAGAAAATTGAAGAAGAAATTCAAGAGCTTGACAAGATTGATAATGATATGTTGATATCTTTATGTATTAATTCTAATTTAATAAGTAAAATTATTTTTGAGCCGTGTACCCCACACATTGACATCAAATTTTAATTATTTGACTTTTTAGATTCATCTTGGAATGCATTTGATCCTACCCTCAATTCATAAGCTCATAAGCTTATGTACCGTGAGATTGTGAGTGTGAGTTGAAGGAAGGGTATGCCGTTTTATCCTTTAGTGTATATTATACTATATATATGATCGAAATTTTTGTTTTATTCATTTCTAGTTTTACTGAAATATCATATGTTTTGTAGGGATACATCAAATGAAGGTTTTTTGGGGAGAATTAATCGATGCAGATGAAGAATTTTGAAGATTGAAGGCTGCTGCCTATATAATTGTTTTAGTGTTTGTTCTACTAGCTTGATTTATGAGTGCTCATGTTGACTTAGATTATGATGTTTTTTTATTTGAACTTTGTTGTTTGTTGAATTACTAATGCATGGAGGGTAGACTATATGGATATTGTTAGATTTCTCTTCCTACTTTGTTTTTTGCATAAGCAGGCTGTTTTTAATTGAATGTCTACTATTTTTTTAAAATTAAAATATTATGTAAAAGTTCGGTAAATTCAAAAACCGACCAAATTAACCAAACTTTGTTCGGTTCGGTTAATTATTTTCGAAAAAATTTCGGTTAATGAATTTTGGGAACTTCAGTTCGGTCGGTTAACCGAACCGATCAATTAAACATCTTTAAGTCTTCCCATTAATCTAATCTGAAATTACCTTGCAATTCGTTTCCATAATGATCCGATAGCTTTTGGACCAACGGGACGGAAGAAATTTACTTATTCCACATTTCATTGCAACCAACTCAATCAAAGTAGTAAGATCATTATCCACTGGCACAGAAAACTGGAAGAGAGAATTACCAAGCTCATAGCTTAAAATTCCTCTAATTTCACCCTTCTTGGATACTCTTATACGGCTCCATCAACATCTAGTTTCAAAAAACCATAAGTAAGGGGTATCCATCTAATTATTTTAGACTTCTTACTATCCAAATTACACATCTTGATAGCCAAACTAGGATCAACCGTTAAATTTTCACAAGAAATGTTACCGTCAGGATACTTAGCCTTTATCCAAATAGCAAGTCTCGTTCTCACCAAAAAATCCAATTGAATCCAATCAATATCATTCCCTTTGAAAACTCGATCATTCCTGTATAGCCATACAATCCAAATAATTGTGAACGGAATAAAAGAGCACTAAGACTTACTAGACGGAGTACCTATATCTTTCCGAGCTTCGAGGAAGTCCTTTGGATTCAAAGGGAAAACTGTAGATGCTCCAAGGAGGCTGTAGAATTTAATCCATATTCTTCGAACACCCTGGCAAAAAATGAATAGATGAGATACATATTTAGGAGAACTATTATACATCAGACAATTTACATTTTCAATACCCTCAACCTCTCTTTTATGCAGTTCAAACTTAACTGGAACACGACCCCAAACTATCATCCATACAGAAACTTCAACCTTTGGAGGAGCAAAGCCCAACCATACTACATTGTTCCACATCAGATTATTTGGAGAAGTATTTTTATTAGGTTTCGCAGTGACTTGACAGAAAAGGCACCATCGCAAGTACCCAAACATCTCACCCAATCTTGTTTCAGATTACTCGATTGAAAGCTTCTCAAATAGTCCATTAAATCAATCCATTGGCTTTGCTCCCAATCGAATAGAGCACTTCTAAGGGGTATGTGCCAAGTCCACCCCTGATCTATTTTACATCAAAAGTTAGATATGGTACCAAACTTACTTTTCGCCAAAGCAAAGATACGAGGATATTTTTCTTTCAGACTGTCGTCCCCAATACCCTCATCTATCCAAAAAAATTGTTTCGACCATCACCTACCTGGATAGCTATATTGCTTCGAATTAATTGCCTTATAAATCATCCTTGAAAATTTCCTAGAGATTCCATTCCAAATCCAAGACACACTCCTAGAATTAGAAGGACAAGGTAACAAGCTCGAAGTGCAATTTGGAACCAATGTATCAATAACTCTCCTCCATAAATTAGTAATTTTGTTGTCGAATCTCAAGCACCACTTATTTAATAAAGCTCGATTCATAAACACAATATTAGTCATACCCAAACCACCCTAACACTTAAGAGAGTAGACTTATGCCCAATTGATCCAGTGAATTCTAAATTTCTCATCATCTCTCCCCCGAAGAAAGGTTCACATCAATTTATTTAGTTTAGATGCTACCACCACCAGTATTTTAAATAAAGATAAAAAAAGTATACCGGAAGGTTGGATATTATGGATTTTATTAAAGTCAATTTGCCTCCCAACGAAAGAAATTTCTGCCTCCTAAGTACTCCACTGGAAATTTACCCACTGAACACCATACAGCTTCAGCCCAAGACTTCAAAGAGGCTTCCGGGACATTAATGTCATGTACCATGCTCTTCTTCAAATTAATCTTCAAACTCAATGCCAATTCAAACACCCGCAAAACTCGCCTGACATTTCGAACCTGAGATTTAGAGCCTCCACAAAAAAAAAATAAGTAAATCATATGCAAACTGTAAATGTGAAGTTTCAACAACTTTATCATGTCGACCAACATTAAACCCTAAAAATAGTCCCAATCTCACCGCTTTGCTTAGCATCAAGTTTAATGCTTCGCTTACCAAATTAAAGAGGAGTGATGACAAAAAGCACCCTTGACGCAGACCCCTCAAAATAGAGAAAGCTTCAGTTGGAACACCATTCACTAGGACCGATATCGAAGCAGAAGAAATACACTTAAGCATCCAGTCACACCACTTCTTGCTGAAGCCACATTCTCTAAGCACCCTCATCAGAAAATCCCAGCACATTGTATCGTAAGCTTTTTGAAAGTTTATCTTAAACGCGATACCATTGCTGCCATTTTTTAACAAATTATATGGCTTCATTAGCCACTAGAGAACAATTCATGATTTACCTTCCCGGGATGAAGGCGAATTGGGTTTCGCCAATTATGAGACCCATAACCGTACGCAATCTTTGGGCTAAAACCTTTGACAATATTTTATACATACCTCCCGCCAAGTTTATTGGTCTGAATTCACCAAGCGAGGAAGGGTTTTTCACCTTAGGGATCAAAGTGATGAAGGAATGGTTTATTCATGTTTCCCAATTCCTACCTTCATAGAAGTCTTCAAAGAAACGCATGATATCACCCTTCAAGACTGGCCAATATTTTTTAAGGAACCCCAAGTTAAAGCCATCGGGTTCTAGAGCTCGATTACTATCAGTCGAAGATAGAGCCATCAACACTTCTTCCTTAGTAAAACAAGATTGTAACAGTTTCGATTGATCTTCATTGATTTTACTGAACTCCAAATTAATGTCATCCACTTCCAAGTTGTTTTTCAAATTATAGGCTTTCTTAAAGTGTTCAAAAACAAAACATTTGATTCGACCCGATGCCATGAGATGAAAGTATTTCGTATTTCCGTCACCTTCGGAGAACCACCGGGCTCTCGATTTTTGATGCCATTCATTTTCTTCTTTCCTGTATAAGTCCTATAATTCTGCTATTTTTTATTGAGAGACTCGGATAAACCAGGGAGCCCCAAATCGTCTTGCAACTATTTTTCCATAATTGAAATCTCTGCTCCAGCTCCAAGATCAATTTCCCTAACTTTCTACCAGATTTTACATACAAAGTCTTTAAGGCTTTTTTTGATCCCTTTAACAAACACCCAATCTTAATATTGGGGTTGCTCTGCCTTAGATTTCTAACTGCATCCACTACTATATCCTCTTCATACCAATTTCGTCTCTTGAATGAAGCCGAATTTCGGTTTTGTTTTGTGAATTATAACCCTCACTGCTCTCAACTTCTCCCTTCTGTGTATTCCCCTAATATTCCAGATTCATAAAATAGATTTTAAAAAAACCCAGGAATAACTCAACAAGCCTTCTTTACAACCTCTTCCAATTCACATGCCTTTCTAATTACCCCATTTGAAAGTGATTTCTAGAAGATTGCTAATTTCTTGAACCGACTCATCTTCTAACCCAATAGCTGAATCAGACTCTTTAAAACAAATCTTTTGCCTTGAGTTAGCTGGCTCACAGGATGAACCTTCAAGAGATTCTCGGATGAATTTTCTGATCCTTCTTGTAGAGCATGCTCTAAACAACCCTTTTGGCGCATAAAGGTTCGAAATACCCAATTGGTTTTTTTGAATCTCAAAGGAATCAAATGTTGCCAAACCCATCGAATCCTTCATCAGCCCCTCAAAGCTATCTTGAACTATTTCAACGGATTCCATCAAAAACTCTCTTGATGAAAGATTAGGAGATGAGATCGAAATGAAATTACTAATAGAAGGATTATTTGCTTCAATGGTCTTATCACCAGGAAAAGCTAAACTAGTCTCATTTGAGTCTATATCGCCTTGTTTGGCAGATCCACCATCGGCCCACGAAGAGAGCACCGAAGATCACCACTTAGGCCCAGTTCTCTGTTAATTCCATTGCGATCCAAATCATCGCTGATATGATCGAAATAGTAGCACAAAGCATCCATTTTCTTCTGCCAGACCTCATCCATCTCTAGTACAGAATTGAAGACAACCACATAGGAATCATTCCCAACACCCCATTTAACTATTTTGACGTTGATATCATCACTGAACAATGCTCTTTGGACGAATTCATAATCGAACATATTTTTAATAACACCCACCAAGCAACACTTTAGCCATTCCGTATCCTTTGCTGGAATCTTAAAATCCAAAAGGTTTTCCCATTGTCTTCAACTCTCGTATGCTTCTCCAGGCAGCCTCTATTACCTTCATCTTCCTTATCATCTCTTGGATTGCTTAACAAGGCATCCCTATAAGTTCTCAGCTTATTCCCATCTGTTGCGTGTAAAAGTGTCTATCGCAATGTAGTGCAATTGTACACGACGCAAGTAGTAAAGTGATATGTAAGTATCAGATATCGTCTCCACAGGGACTGGGCTAATAGCTTTAGCCTTAGTTTTATGCACGAAGGGGAAAAGAAATAGTTTAAATGTTGTCACGAGATAATAAAGAATACTGAAATAAAAGAGTAAAGAATTTCAGGATAGAGAGAATGGGTCGGTATTGAATTGCTCAGTAGTGTAGGTGTTGCAAAGTCTAGGAATCTATGTTCTGTCGTTGCGCCTGTCGCGGCAGCGGTCTGTTGTTTGTCACGGAAGCGATCACACAACTTTGTACTTCAAGCTTGGCAAGAATCCTTGCTATGCCTTGGCCTATCCCTATGTCCAAGTCTGTCGATGAACACGTCTTTGATGATACCTCCCGACGTGAATCGAAGGATGAACACCAATGTTGTTGAATTCTTCCTTAGCCACTTAACCTCGTCCTATCCCTAGGTCCGAGATAGTTCAACCATAAACTGGAGAACCCGTACTTATTCCTTTCGTATACTTAACTCTCTCGATATTAAGTAAATGTGTAATCTCACAATGCTCTCCTGATACTCTTGCAAGATGTTGAAAACCATAATAAGCAAACTTGAAGTCTATTTTATTGAACAGAAAAATTCCTAAAACAAATGCAATCCTTGCAACTACTTTACAAATCAACCCTTAGCCCTAGGGGGTGTTTAGAACATGATGAGAAGGGGAAAACGACTAGGGTTTAGAAGAGAAGGCTAAAGAGTAAGATATCCTTCCCTAGGTCGAATTACATGCCTTTATATAGGCCCTGGGTTCAAGTTTTCTAATATGGCAAGAATACAAGTTTAAACTAAAGTACAACTCTATTAAAGACTAAATCTTTAGAGCATATATCTTTAATTCGTCCTTCCTTCTTGCTTGGAGTTTCTTCCTTGAACTTTGGGCTTGGCCTTCATTCTGATCTAGGGCTTGGAAAAATATAAGAGTGCTCCACGACAGACCGGCTTAATTTTCTCTTTCTGTCGAGGTCCACTTCACTTTTTCCCTTCACTGTTGCTGTCGTTATTGGCTGCCATGGCAGCAGCCATGGAAGCATCGTCATTCTCGTCTACAGTCCAGTTCTAGCTCTACTTCTTCCCTGCTCAGCGTTTGCTTCTCCACTGCCCTCCATCTGCTACAACAGCTACCTGCAAAAGCAACCAATTTCAGTAGAAAACTGTGCCATTTGATATAATTGTGATGTATAAATGAAATCTAACCTATATGCAATAAATTATGCTTAAATGCAGCAGAAATATGGGGTAAAATATAGAACTTTTACACACTCAACACACCCTCAAACTCAAGTTTTTGCTTGCCCTCAAGCAATTCAGACCTAAAAATAAAATAAAAAAACAATTTTTTGTTTGGCTTAAAACAGTGAACTTTCCCTTACCTACCATTCATTCCCTATTGTGAGCAACACCTTGTTGGATAATTTAGGATTCATCCGGAACCTTGCTATAATTCTCATGTAGTGTGTGCATGCTTGTGAACAATTATATGCCAAGACTCCCTTAGTTTACTAGAATAGCTAAGCTTCTAACTTCAATTTTTATGCCAATTTTCATCTTTTTGGAGGCAATTCTTAGGCTCATTTAGTTTTTATTTAGTTTCGATTCTAATTTCTCAAGCTTAAGTTTGACTAGAGCCGGTTTCGGGCACCTCTAGCTAACTTCCTAGAGCCGGTTTCGGGCACCTCTAGCTAACTTCCTAGAGCCGGTTTCGGGCACCTCTAGGGATATTGAGTCTATTTTTCAACTTCTTTTCCTAGAGCCAGTGTTAGGCACGACTAGGGGCAACTCAAGTGTTCAGATTTCTATTCTAGTTTACTAGCAGAGTTCTAGACAGTATAAAAGTCACAAATGGTGTTTAAGATTTAGAACTATAGTAAGGCTCTAAACTGCTCCTAAAATTATCCTAAAGGAACTGCCACGACATAGGCTGTCACGGCAGGTAAGTTCAGTTCAAAGACTTAAGCCAAATTTTTATCATTTTTAAGCAAAAATAAACTAAGTAAAAGACACAATTTTAAACTTAAAGACATTTCATTAACGGAGGGATGCCACCCCAAACTCAAGGGTTGCATTGCCCTCAATGCAAATGACAGAAATGAAAAAAGAAAAATAAAAACAACATCACAAAATATAACAAAAAGGCAGACATCAATATAGACAAGAAACTTAAATTTTCAAGCGTTGTCGTCGCCGCTGCTGCTACTGCTGTTGAGTTGAATCTTCCGATGGGCAGTGACTTTCCTTGTTGGTGCTGGCAGACGGATGGGAGAGGCAGAAGTGTTCTTGGTTTTGGCTTCCCGTGGAGGTTGGATGCGGGTAGGGGAGATATGAGGTGGTTTCTCCAGTACCTGAACCTCCTCGGAGCTGCTACTGCTACTGCTGCCGGATTTTTCTTGGTTGGATAGGTCAACTTTGGGGCCTGTTTTCTTTCGTTTCTCTGGGGTAAACTCCTTGGAAAAGTTCTTCTTGACAGAGGGCTCGTCATCGGATGCCGCCCAAATTTCAGAGGAGGAGAAACCAACAATATACCTGTCAAGGTCGGACATTGGCTCTTTTCTCTTGGCTCCCCTGGCAGATGTTTCGGCTGTGTGGCTGCCGCCTGCAGCTGTTGCGGCCGGGGTCAGGGTTGACGCGGCAGATGGTGTTTTGTTCGTGTGGCAGCAGGGGTAGGGGTATGGGCAGGTGTGGGGGCAACAAAATAATGGTTGGGGAAGGTAGGGAACAATACATCAGGAAAATTAAGAGAGGTGTGGATGGAATGTACCGTTGCGGTGGTGAAGTCTCGAATGAAACTCATCAGGCCTAGCTGTCGTTCCTCCATTTTCTGTAGGGCAGCGAGTATTTATGTGGAGGTGTCTGTTGGAGGAGCTACTGCGGTGGGCTGCCTGGGTTCTGTGGCGGCAGGCTCGGTTTGGGTGGGCTCTGTCGGCTCACCTGCCGTGGCAGTGGGGTCATAGGATGGCAGGGGTGTGGCGGCTTTGAGTTCCATCAGGCTGAGGATGTTCTTGTTTGTCCAGCCTTTTCCTTGAACTCTTAAGTCCTCGGCAGCTTCCGGTACATTGTGGTCGCGGCAGAGGGCAGTAATGAGGTATGGGTAGAAGAGTGGTCCTGACGGCCCGTATGCACAATCCAATATTCCCTCTTGAACATATCTCCCAACATTAATTGGCCTCTCATTAAAATTGAATGGATGAGGGCTAACCTAGGTTGGTCTACCGTTGTGTTGTGCGAGGAGGGCATAATCCACTTCTTGATAAATGCATTCCAAAGCTTTACCTCCGGCGTGAGTTGAACTCGTTTTACTGTCCTTGGATGTTTAGGATCGGTATTCCACTCGGTACCCTCGTCTGTGAGTTCTGCCATCACAGCAACGTAATCTGCCGACTCTAAGCTTTCTATAAATCTTTGGTGGCCATCTTCTTTTCTCCTAACATAGAACCCATAGAGTGTGTTGATGTATTCGGGCTCAAAAGGTACCTCTTTTCCTCGGACCGTTACTGCTGTCACTACCCTGCTGTTGATGGCAGCATAAAATTCTCGTACTAGAGTTACGTTCATCTCCTCCGGCTGTTCGGCAAAAATCTGCCACTACAGGGCTCTGATTTTATGGGCTATGAACGGTTGTAGCCCAAGGTTCTCTGTTCTGGTGGTGTAAACGAAACCCTTCTCCTCCCACATGTCTCTGATCTGGAAAGAGCTCGGAATGGATGCTGCTGGGGCAGATCCTGAGGCAGCACTACGACGGGTATTTCTGGTACTCATTTTGCAAGGACTGTGGAAAAGAAAGTGAAAGAAAATAAAATTCTAGAGTAAATAAGTAGAGAGAGTAAAAGTAAGTGAAAAATGAAAAGTAAAACGGGGTTTATAAAGAGGGGGAGTTTGCTACCCGTTGGAGCTGTAACGACAGGCGCGTCTGTCATGCATTTCTGTGTCTGCTGCGTGTCTGTTACGCGTTTGCGTGTCTTCCGCGACAGCATGTTGACAGGTTGGATTTTCCGCGTCTATCGCGGCAACTGTGACAGAAGGCTCCTAAGTTGGGCTTTTTGGGCTGATGGAAAGATGGTGGGCTGAATTCACTTCTCCTCTTTTCCTTGTCTCCTTTATTTCCTAAAAATAATAAAAAATAAAAACTTTAGTTCTTAAAAATAAAATAATTCTAATTATCTAATATATATAAATAATAATAATTATAAAAATAAAATTAGGTTAAATTAGGGATGCTAGGAGGGGCATTTCCTAAAGTAACCACTTCCTGCATTCTTGGGGCTTCAGTCCCCTGATAATGCTTCAATCTTTGTCCATTGACTTTAAATTGGTGCTCGTCTTTTAAAGATCTGATTGTGATGGCACCATGGGGAAAACCTGCACCACTTGGAAAGGGCCAGACCACCAAGATTTCAGCTTCCCTGGGAAGAGTTTCAACCTAGAGTTGAACAACAACACAAGCTGCCCTGGGCAGAACTGTCGTGGCAACAACTTTTTATCATGCCACTTCTTTGTCTTGTCTTTGTAAATCCTTGCATTGTCATAGGCCATTGCTCGAATTTCTTCTATCTCATTCAAATCAAGTAGCCTTTTCTGTCCTGCCTTCTCCAAGTCCATATTCACTGCCTTGATGGCCCAGTATGCTTTGTGCTTAATCTCAACAGGTAGATTGAATGTTTTCCCATAAATCAGCCGGTAGGGTGATATTCCCAATGGAGTTTTGAATGTTGTTCTATAGGCCCATAATGCATCGTTGAGGTGTAGAGACCAGTCCTTCCGAGTTGGTTTAACCATTTTTTCAAGAATGTTCTTGACCTCTTTGTTGGATATTTTAGCCTGTTCATTGGTCTGAGGGTGGTATGCTGTTGCGATCCGATGTTTGACACCATACTTTTTTAAGGCAACAGCTATAACCCTAATATCGAAATGCCTTCCTTCATCACTGATGATCGCCTTGGGGATGCCAAATCTGGAAAATATGTTTTTATGCAAAAACCTCTGAACCGTCTTGGCATCGTTTTTCTGAGTCGCAATCGCTTCTACCCATTTGGACACATAGTCTACTGTCAAGAGGATATATAAGTTCCCACATAAAGCTGGGAATGGTCCTATAAAATCAATCCCCCAAACGTCGAAGATCTCGACTTCAAGAATGTTTTGCAGCGGCATCTCATGTCTTCTTGAGATATTTCCAGTTTGTTGACATTTGTCACAGTTTTTGTAGAATGTCTGGGCATCCTTGAATAGTGACGGCCAAAAGAATCCAGATTGCAAAACTTTGGCAGCAGTTTTGTTACCACATAAGTGTCCTCCATATTGTGAAGCATGATAGTGATGAAGCACAACTTCCTGTTCATCCTGTGGTACGCATCTCCTGATAACCTGATCTGCAGAATATTTGAAAAGAAGAGGTTCGTCCCAATAATAATGCTTAACATCATTTTGGAACCTCTTCCTAGCTTGATAGTCAAGGTCAGGAGGAGTTATTCCGCTAACTAAATAATTAACGAAATCAGCATACCAGGGGAGTTTAGAAAACTTACCTGCCGCCATGGCTGTCGCGGCAGTGCTTGTGGCAGCGAACAACTACTCGTTAGGGAAAGTCTACAGTATGTGTGTCTCGTCTGTTGGGAGACTCTTTCCTTTCTCTAACATTGACAAGTGATCTGCAACTTGATTATCTGTCCCCTTTTGTCCTTGATCTCAAGGTCGAACTCTTGCAGTTGCAGAATCCAACGTATCAGTCTTGGCTTTGCATCCTTTTTGGCGAACAGATAATTTAATGCAGAATGGTCTGTGTGGACTATGACCTTCGTTCATAGTATGTATGAACGAAACTTGTCAATTGAGAACACCACAACTAACAGTTCTTTCTCTGTTGTGGTGTAGTTTACTTGGGCGTCGTTCAGTGTTTTGCTGGCATAGTATATAACATGAAAGAGCTTGTCTTTCCTCTGCCCAAGTGCTGCCCCGACAGCATAGTCACTAGCATCACACATGATCTCAAATGGCAGTTTCCAATCTGGTGGCTGTACTATTGGGGCTGTTACTAGCTTTTCTTTTAGAACCTTGAATGACTCAGTACATTCAGTGTTGAAGTCGAAGGGACGGTTCTGCTCCAGAAGATGGTATAAGGGTTTGGTGATCTTCGAAAAGTTCGTGATAAACCTCCGATAAAAACCAGCATGCCCTAAGAAACTCATGATTCCCTTGACTGTAGTGGGTGGCGGCAGCTTTTCAATTACCTCGATCTTAGCTCTGTCGACTTCTATGCCATAGCAGCTTACTTTGTGGCCTAGGACTATCCCTTCATCCACCATGAAGTGACATTTCTCCCAGTTCAATACCAAGTTTGCTTTCTCACATCTCTCGAGCACTTTCTTTAGGTTGCCTAGGCAGCTCTCAAAGTTATCTGCAAAGACAGAGAAATCATCCATGAATATCTCCAGGAAATCCTCCACCGTGTTAGAAAAGATTGCCATCATACACCTCTGAAAGGTAGATGGTGCATTACAAAGTCCAAATGGCATCCTCCAAAAAATGTAAGTACCGTATGGGCAAGTGAATGTCGTCTTCTCTTGGTCCTCCGGTGCAATAGCTATTTGGTTGTAACCTGAGTATCCATCAAGAAAACAGTAGTAAGGCTTTCCCGCTAATCTATCAAGCATTTGATCAATAAAAGGTAGGGGAAAGTGGTCATTTCGGGTAGCTTTGTTAAGCTTCTGGTAGTCCATACAAACCCTCCAACCAGTCACAGTCCTGGTTGGGATTAACTCGTTTTCTTCGTTGGTTACCACGGTTATTCCTCCTTTCTTAGGAACGCACTGCACCGGGCTCACCCACTTGTTATCCAAGATAGCATAAATTATTCTAGCATCTAGCCATTTGATGATTTCCTTACGAACCACCTCTCGCATAGCATCGTTTAGACGTCTCTGGGCATCTATGGTCGGCTTGTTATTATCCTCTAGGAGGATTTTATGCATGCATAGTGCCGGGTTGATGCCTTGAATATCAGCTATCGTCCATCCAATAGCCTTTTTATGCTGCTGCAGCATCCCTATCAGCTGTTGTTCCTGTTCCTGCATCAACTTGGAAGAGATGATTACGGGCAACATATCATTTAAACCAAGGAAAACATATTTAAGCTGCCCTGGCAGGGGCTTAAAATCTAGAACAGGTGGCTCTACAGTTGATGGATTTTGGACTATATGTTCATTCGAGGTATAATTTAAAGGCTCGAATAACTTACCTGGACGATTTTCTATCCATTTTACCTCCTCTTGATCTTCAGTATCAGATATGCCAGATTCTGAAGAGCTGCTGTCGTCGTCGCTGCCGTGACAGTCTTCTAAATGGCTGTTGAGGCAGTGGCCAATTTTTAATATCATGGCAGCCCGACCTGATGCAAGGTTGGTCAAGGATAACTTCAGTGATAGCCTTGCATTCTTCTTTTGCATCAACATGTTTTATTGCCTGGAGAACATTCAGCTTGATCTCTTGATCGTTCACTCCCATAGTGAGTTCTTTTTTTCCACATCAATCAGTGATCTTCCTGTGGCTAAGAAGGGTCGCCCCAAGATGATTTGTGCATTCTCATCTGCTTCAAAATCTAAAACAAGAAAGTCAGCAGGAAAAATAAATTTATCCACTCTTACCAAAATATCTTCAATTTTTCCTTCTGGATGAACGTAAGAGCATTCTGCCAGCTGCAGTACGACTATTGTGGGCCGAGCTTTTCCAATACCTAATTTCTGAAAAACAGATTTGGGCATTAAATTTATACTAGCACCAAGATCACAAAGTGCCTTACCCACAAATTTATCTCTGATTATGCACGGTATGATGAAGCTCCCAGGATCCTTCTTCTTCTAGGGTGGATGCTTGTGCAGAATACTCATGCATCCCTCTGTCATTTTGAATGTTTCAAATTCCTCAAGTCTGGATTTCTTCGACATGGCATCCTTGAGAAACTTGGCATAACCAGGCATATCCTTTATTGCATCTAACAGCGGAATGTTGATGTGAACCTGCTTAAAAATATCGTAGATCTTGTTAAGCTGGGACTCATGTTTCAACTTTTGTAACCGCTAAGGAAAAGAAGGTGGGGGACGATAATCATCAATACGTCCTTCCCACTGCATTCGGATCTGAGGAGGTTTAGGTTCTTCATCTTTCTCCTCTGTCCCTTCTGCTGTCGTGACAGGTTCATCGGCAGCAGGCTGTTCGTCGTCTACCAGGGCCGCGTTCTCGGCAGTCGACTCTAAGGTTGGTTCCTTAACTGATTCAGATTCCTTCTCTGGCCCTGGTAATTTCTTCCCACTCCTTTTCGTGATGGCTTTACACTGCTCATGTGTGGGTTGTCTAGTGTTTTTAGTATCGCTAGGAAATCCTCCATTCTGCCTCGGTTTAATATGTTGGGAAACCTGACCCATCTGTGTCTCCAGTGATTTCAGAGTGGCTTTATGGTTGGTCATTCGCATCTCTGTTTTATCCATGAATGACTTAGTCTTCTTGACGAAGTGATTCATATTCTCAATGTAAGTTCCTGTTTGAGACATGAATGTAGCCAAGGTCTGCTCCAGTATACTAGTCGTGGCAGCTGGTGGATGTTGTTGCTGCTGCCGTGGTTGCTGTCGAGTCAGTAATCTAGGTCCCCTTGATTCTGAGTGTTCTGTGCTTGAGGATTTAAGGCATTGTTAGGGTTGCTCCAAGAGAACTTGGGATCCTTTCTCCAGTTGGGATTGTAGTTGTTGGAATTGTAGTTCTGTTTATTATAGTTCCCAACAAACATCCCTTCCTCTAACTGTAATGGACAATCTTCCGAGCTGTGATTCCCATCACAAGTTTCACATACCTTTTCAGCGGAGTAGACAAGTTGTGAATCATCTTTCAAGAGCTTTTTCACTGCCTTTGTGAGATATGCCACATGTGTTTTTAGAGAACTGTTGGCCTCATAATCTTTCACAGCTAGTAGTCGTTTACCCTCTCTTCTTGCTGTAGGAAACTGTTCCTCGTTCTTCGCCAGATTTTTCAATACTATCATTGCGTCTTCTGGATCTTTGTCTAACAACAATCCATTCGATGTTGAATCAATTCTCATACGAGTCTGTAAGTTGGCAGCATTATAAAATTTAGTTACCTGGTTCCAAACGGGGAATCCATGCATAGGGCAGTTTCTTAGAAGAGTGGTAAATCTGTCCCATGCCTCGTACATCGGCTCGTCATCTTCCTGTTGAAAAGTAGCAATTTCATTACGTAATCGCTCAGATAAATGTGAAGGATTAAAACGAGACAAGAATTCACGAGTTAAATCTGCCCAAGTTCGTATTGAACCCGGTGTTAGTTTATTCCACCAAGTTTTCACCCTGTCCCTCAATGAATAAGGAAATAACCGAAGCCTCAGTATCTCTGGATTTACTTCTGGTAGTCTAAACAAACCACAGATTTCCTTGACGTTTTCAGATGCTCCCTAGCATCCTCTGTAGCATCACCACTAGATTGGCCAACGTTGTTAATCATGCTGAACATAATAGGTTTCAGCTCAAAATTGTAAACTTCTACGTCTGGTAGGGTTGTTACTAGTTCCATATGATCATTGAGCATGTAGTCTCGGCATGATCGGCGTGCGGCAATGGTAGGATGAACGGCAGGTTGTTCGTTCCTCCCATCTCGAGCAGGATCTTCAGCATTCTAGGGATTCCTTTGGTTGTTCATGGCTTCTATCTGTTCTTCAAGGTATTCGTTTCTGGCTAACACGAAGCGAAGTCGGTTCCTAAGATTGTACAAGCGTTCGATTTCAAGGTCTAGTGGATACTCAGGTTCCTCTCCTCGTTTTGATCTGCGCATAAACAGAAAACCTTGTGAAAAGCACAAGTTGAACAATCCAAGTAAAACAAAACAAAAAAATAAAAGAAGTGCAAAAAAACAGGGTAAAGATATGTTGCTAGTCCCCGGCAACGGCGCCAAAAACTTGTTGCGTGTAAAAGTGTCTATCAAAATGTAGTGCAAGTGTACACGACGCAAGTAGTAAAGTGATACGTAAGTATCAGATATCGTCTCCACAAGGACTGGGCTAATAGCTTTAGCCTTAGTTTTCTGCACGAAGGGGAAAAGAAATAGTTTAAATGTTGTCACGAGATAATAAAGAATATTGAAATAAAAGAGTAAAGAATTTCAGGATAGAGAGAATAGGTCGTTATTGAATTGCTCAGTAGTGTAGGTGTTGCAAAGTCTAGGAATCTCTGTTCTGTCGTTGTTCCTGTCGCGGCAGCGGTCTGTTGTTTGTCGCGGCAGCGATCACACAACTCTGTACTTCAAGCTTGGCAAGAATCCCTGATGTGCCTTGGCCTATCCCTAGGTCCAAGTCTGTCGATGAACACGTCTTTGATGATACCTCCCAGCGTGAATCGAATGATGAACACCGATGTTGTTGAATTCTTCCTTAGCCAGTTAACCTCGTCCTATCCCTAGGTCCGAGATAGTTCAACCATAAAATGGAGAACCCGTACTTATTCCTTTCGTATACTTAACTCTCCCGATATTAAGTAACTGTGTAATCTCACAATGCTCTCCCGATACTCTTGCAAGATGTTGAAAACCAGAATAAGCAAACTTGAAGTATATTTTATTGAACAGAAAAATTCCTAAAACAAATGCAATCCTTGCAACTACTTTACAAATCAACCCTTATCCCTAGGGGAAGTTTAGAACATGATGAGAAGGGGAAAACGACTAGGGTTTAGAAGAGAAGGCTAGAGAGTAAGATATCATTCCCTAGGTCAAATTACATGCCTTTATATAGGCCTTGAGTTCAAGTTTTCTAATATGGAAAGAATACAAGTTTAAACTAAAGTACAACTCTATTAAAGACTAAATCTTCAGAGCATATATCTTTAATTCGTCCTTCCTTCTTGCTTGGAGTTTCTTCCTTGAACTTTGGGCTTGGCCTTCATTCTGATCTAGGGCTTGGAAAAATATAAGAGTGCTCAACGACAGACCGACTTAATTTTCTCTTTCTGTCGAGGTCCACTTCACTTCTTCCCTTCACTGTTGCTGTCGTCATTGGCTGCCATGGCAGCATCGTCCTTCTCGGCTACAGTCCAGTTTCAGCTCTGCTTCTTCCCTGCTCAGTGTCTGCTTTTCCACTGCCCTCCATCTGCTACAACAGCTAAGTGCAAAAGCAACCAATTTCAGTAGAAATTGTGTCATTTGATATAATTGTGATGTATAAATGAAATCTAACCTAAATGCAATAAATTATGCTTGAATGCAGCAGAAATATGGGTTTAATAGGGGGTAAAATATAGAACTTTTACACACTCACCACGATCCCTATGAGTTCTAGGAAAACTTCCATTCTTTTCCATCCTCCCTAGAGCCTTCGGTACAACACCAGATCTGAAATCATCAACCTTCCATTTGTTCTTACAATCTGACCTCTCCCCATTCCTCATGCCACCATTGTAAACATTTTCATTCCTATTTTTTGGGAATCTAGTCCGAGATACCCGAACCACTGATCCATCAATGCGAGTTTGATCTAGTTTAACAATCACCAGATCCATCTCCTCTCCTCTTTTCATTATTACAAAAGAAAAAGTTCCATCTTTGTAATTAGGTTTCCTATTTATCGCCGGGATGAAAACTCTAACCACCTTGCCATAGAAACTAAAAAGCTCCCTCAGAGCAAAACGTGAAACTCGTATATTAGTATCTTATAAAATAATATAGCAATTTGTATATTAGTATCTTATAAAATACTTTTCATAGCCTTGATTAACAAGCAATCTAGATACTCAAATCCTTATACAAGCAATCACCAAACAAAGGTACTAAAAGTACCAAATTAGTCTTCTCAATTTAATATCAAACAAGGGTCCTAATAGTACCAATTGATTTCTCCCAATTAACACCAATCAAGGGACCGTAGTCCGTAACAAGTCGAGCTCTAGGGACTTTATTAGTATGCCAATCGTATCTATGACTGACTCGAATCAAGGCTCACTACATATATACAATTGTTATCATAATATTTATGAGATTAGGGGCAGTCATAAACTCAAGTATTCTAATATTCAAGCCTTATTCATGGTAAATTTACCATTGTCTCATAAAAATCATTATGAACTCTTCAAGTATAAATCTAGCATATCCTTCAGGACTTACCTCAATATACTTACACCAATAAAGCAAGCATTTATAAGCTAAGTGCAACCAAAATAACAAAATAAGTAGCCAATTAATACCAAAGATGCTCCGAACGGCCGTAAGCTTATCTCGAGGCTTTAAATTGCACTCACAAGTTATCCCGCTTAGTTTTGCTCTCGAATTGTTATTCCTTTGTGACCATCTACTTTAGCTTCCTCTCCCAAATTCCGTTCTCGGTATTCCTTATGCACAACTAAGCAAGGGCTCAAGGTAGCTTCCAAAATCAAAGTTTAACAAGTATTTCTATGGAGTTCTCACTTCTCTCTCTATGTTTGTTTTGGCCAAAGGTAGGAGATGATAAACAATCTGGTTCATTTTCTCCCCTTAGCCAAGTCTCCCCCTCCCTTGTGCCACATGTAAAAAACATGGAAATGACACATATTCAAGGTTTTCCTCAAATTTCATTTTTACATGCATTTTTTTCTTTTAATTATTTCAATTTAGTCCGCTTGATTTGGTAACAAATGATTACTACTTTCACTTAAAGGTCCCAAGTTGTTGGATCTTTGAGTTTAATTTACAATTAAAGGTCCAATTTGGACACTTAGTATAATTAATTCTTTCAGTTCTTAAATTTGGGGTGTTACAGTAACGTCCGTTAGTGAGAAATCATGCCAATTAGATTGTACCATGTGGCACTTCTTAACCAAAAAGTGAGATTGATTTTGATAAAAAAGGTAAATGGTATGTTGAGTCTCTAAAGTTTTATATTTATTCAATTCAACTCCTAATTTACTATTTAATCTAAAATTAACCATATTTACTGTTTTCATATTTTAGTTCAAGATTAATTTATAATATTATAATAGTTAATATATTAATATCATCCAATAAGATAATAAATATTATAATAGTTAATATATTAATATCATCCAATACGATAATAAAAAATGTGGAAAACAAATTTGAGATATAATGAGATTTGAACTCAGAGACTCCAAGATGAAATGCAAAGCCTTACCACTATTTGGTACCAAACAATGTTTAGGGATTTTTTAGATTTTGTTAATGGAGAATTGAATTGAAAATATTTGGATTCGAATTCTCAAAAGGTTTCGAATATTTGGCTTTTTCGACTGAGAACAACCTTCTGGGTCTTTCACAAGAGTCCCAAATTTTGAATTCATCGCAACCTCCATTGAAGAAAAATTGAGGAAATCTTTCAAGAAATGAATCGAAATTTTAAAATAAAAATTGGTATTGGTTCATGATTGATGAGAAAATCTGCGAAGTCGTTGATTTTCTATAACATAAAACTTAATTCTAACAAATTTTTTGGCTGCTTCAATCTCAAGTTATCGAAATATATGATTGTTGAAGAAGAAGAAGGTGTTGCAACAACTTTATCTTCTTTTTTATGGAAAATACTTTGATGCACAAGCTGTGTAAACTTTAGTTTACACAAGCCCTTTAATTTTAGGGTTTAGGGTTTAAGGTTTTATGTTAGGGTTTAGGGGTTTAGTATGTAGGGTATATAATTTAAGGTTTATGGTTAGAATTTAGAGTTTAGAGTTTAGGGCTTAGGGTTTAGGGTTTAGGTTGCTAGGGTTTGTGATTTAGATTTTAAATTTTATAAAAGGATTGTGTAAAAAAAATTTACACAGCTTGTGCATCAAAATAAAACCCCTTTTTTATTTGGGAAAAATTGAAGGAAAAAAATGAATAGTTTATGTTTATTTGTAAACTATTTAGTTAATAAAAGAAGACCTAATAACTAGATACGTACGTTTTGACTCAATTTGTGTGCACACTATCCTAATGATCGATCATTTACAACCAGTAATTGTTTAGTGCCAATTATCATCATCAATCACATATCATCAACACACTCATGCTCATCACATATATCCACATCATGATATATATACATGCACCATATAATCACAAGTACAAGAGCATAGTCATTAAGCACATTGGCATTTAAGGAAAACAAGACTAAATTAACTACTTGGATTATAAGGAAGTGGCCTACCAAGCACACTTTACACACACACACTACTCATGCTCGAACCAAACTTTAAAACAAGTTAAGACCACTCACCGTCGTTCCTTAGCAATTCGAACCAATTCTCCTACGAACTCGGATTCGGTACCAAAGCCTCCTCAACGTTTCCTCTTGCTTCTAGTCAAACAAAACACATACATTACTTCCCATTTCAATGCTAACTCAACCATCAACTTACTTTGCAAACACAACCCAATTTCCACAATTTCCCAAACCACATAATATCTCAAAAACCCAATTTTCGTACTCCAATAATCCTTGGCTGAAACACCCATTTCCAAACACCCAAATGACTTCCAAAACATCCCAAATCACCCTCCTAACATAGGTAGACCACCAGCCCTTCAATTTCAACATTAAACCCACCAAAAACCCAAGTTTTCATACTCTAAAATTTGCCCTAAGGACCTACTACGAATTTTCATCCAAAATCAACCAAATTAATATATATTGTGTATTTCATTATGCTTAAACAAAACCCCCAACACAATTTATCAAAACAAATTGAAAAAACCCCTTAAAAATCCAAACTTTAATATAAACCCTAATTTCCAAAACTCTATATTTTTGAAATCTAAGACAATAGTTAGGTAGAGGGTAAAGAGGAGGTTAAGAAAACGTAATTACCTTTGAAAAACACCTTTAATTGAAAGAGATAATGGATGGAATAGTAACCAAGGTTTTGAAGAAGCTTTGAAAATGGTGGGAGGCTTCCAACGTTTGGAAGAAAGGAAATGGGAAAAGGGAAGACAACTTTTCCCATAAAGTGGTCTTGCTTTTTAAATTTGGGTCAAATTGCAACATAGGTCCCTCCCTTCTTATTAAAGCTCAATTAGGTCATTATTTGAAGTTGAATTGTTTTAAATTAAATTTTATTTGACTCGAACTAAAACCCGGTTAACTCATAGGCCCAAAACACGAGTGTTACAACTCTCTCCCACTTAAGGAATTTCATCCTCGAAATTACCTGACTGAAAGAGATACGGAAACTGCTTTTCCATATCCTCCTCCCTCTCCCAAGTGGCCTCGTCCACACCTCTACGTCGCCACCGCACCTTTACTAACTCAATCGATCTACCCCTCAACACTTTACTGTCAGAAGCTAAGATCTCCACTGGTTCTTCCTCGTAAGTCAAATTCGGATTCAATTCAATCTCTTCTACAGGCATAACATGTGACGGATCAGACCTATACTTACGAAGCATCGAAAGATAGAACACATCGTGAATCTTCTCTAGCTCGGATGGCAAACGCAACTGATAAGCAACGAGACCAACCCTCTTCACAATCTCATACGGTCCTATGTACCTCAGACTCAATTTACCCTTTCGGCCAAATCTCATCACCTTTTTCCACGGAGACACCTTCAAGAATACCTTCTCACCCACTGAGAACTCGACTTCCTTTCTCTTCAAATCGGCATAGGACTTCTGCCTATCCGAAGCGGCTTTCAAACGGTCACAAATCAATTTTACTTTGTCGGTTGTCCCCTTGAGCAAATCCGGCATAGGTAACAATTTATGTCCTACCTCGGCCCAACACACTGGAGTTCTACATTTCCGGCCACACAAGGCCTCATACGGAGCCATCTGAATGCTCGACTGCAAGCTATTATTGTACGCAAACTCTACGAGAGGCAAATGCTTCTCCCAAGTACCCTGAAAGTCAATGATACAACAACGCAACATATCTTCTAAGATCTGAATAACCCTCTCTGACTGACCATCTGACTGAGGATGATAAGAAGTGCTGAAGTTCAAACGGGTACCCAAAGCTGTATGCAGACACTCCCAAAATCTAGAAGTAAACCGCGGATCTCTGTCCGACACAATGGACTTCGGCACACCATGTAGTCTCACAATCTCACCAATGTAAAAATCAGCCAATCTATCTAAGGTGTAAGTAGTGTTGACTGCCAAGAAGTGAGAACACTTCGTAAATCGATCCACTATCACCCAAACTGAGTTCTTCTTCGTAGGAGTCAAAGGCAAACCCGAAACAAAATCCATGGTGATGTTTTCCCACTTCCATTCCGGAATTCTCAACGGCTGTAACAAACCTGAGGGAACCTGATGTTCCGCCTTCACTCTCTGACACACTAAGCACTTACTCAAAAAGTCGGCTACATCTCTCTTCAAGCCAACCCAAAAGTACTCATTCTTCAAATCTCGATACATCTTCGTACTTCCAGGATGCATAGCAAACGGACTACTGTGGGCTTCAGTCAAAATCGACGCCTCAAATCACTGTCTTCTGGCACAACTATTCTATCTTTGAAACACAAAACCCCATCAGTGCTGAAACTGTAGTCTGAAGATCTACCCTCGGCTATATCTTGCACGTGAGGTGCCAAAGATCTATCTAAGAGCTGTTTCTCTCTAATCAACTGACCTAGAGTAGGTCTAACTTGAAGCTCGGCTACCAAGCCACCATCTCCGGACAAATTCAATCTAGCAAACATAGCTCTCAAGTCCATGACCATCTTCCTACTCAATGCATCGGCCACTACATTGGCCTTACCCGGATGGTACTCGATGGTAAGATCATAGTCTTTTAGTAGTTCTAACCACCTACGCTGTCTGAGATTCAAATCTCGCTGAGTCATAATGTATTTCAAACTCTTGTGGTCAGTGTACACTGTGCATTTCTCACCATACAAATAGTGCCTCCAAATCTTAAGAGCAAACACAACTGCAGCTAACTCTATGTCATGGGTCGGATAGTTGCGCTCATGGGTCTTCAACTGTCTTGAGGCATAAGCCACTACTCTCTTGTCTTGCATAAGAACACATCCTAACCCTACATAAGAAGCATCACTGTAAACTACATAGTCCTTCCTGGACTCAGGCTGAATCAAGATCGGTGCTTGGGTCAAAGCTTCTTTCAATTTCTCAAAGGCTCTCTGTCTTGCATCTGTCCACTCAAACTGAACACTCTTCTGAAGTAACTATGTCAATGGAGCGGCTAACTTAGAGAAACCCTCTACAAACCTCCTATAGTATCCGGCTAAGCCTAGGAAGCTACGTACCTCTGTCACAGAATTTGGTTGCTTCCACTCAACAATGGCTTCAATCTTCTTCGGATCAACTCTAATCCCATCGGCTGACACTACATGTCCTAAGAAGACTACCTCTCGGATCCAGAATTCATACTTGCTGAGCTTCGCATACAACTGATGATCTAGCAAAGTCTTCAAAACAAGTCTCAGGTGTCGATCATGGTCTTCTTCAGTTCGCGAGTACACCAAGATGTCATCAATAAACACAACTACAAACTGATCTAGATACTGATGAAAAATCCTATTCATCATGTCCATGAAAGCTGCCGGTGCATTAGTCAACCCAAAAGGCATGACAAAGAACTCATAATGTCCATACCTAGTCCTAAAGGCCGTCTTCGGTACATCAACCTCTCTTACCTTTAGCTGGTAATAACCTGATCTCAGGTCAATCTTCGAAAAGACCGATGCTCCTCTCAACTGATCAAACAAGTCATCAATTCTAGGAAACGAATATTTATTCTTCACTGTCAACTGATTTAACTGCCTGTAATCTATACACATTCTCATGCTTCCATCTTTCTTCTTCACAAACAAAACTGGTGCACCCCAAGGTGAAGAACTAGGTCGAATAAAACCTCTATCTGTTAATTCTTGCAACTGAGTCTTCAACTCTTTCAATTCTTTCGGTGTCATACGATACGGAGCAATCGAAACAGGAGCTGAATCATAATAGGTCTCAATGTTGAACTCTACCTCTCTGTCCGGTGGTAACCCTGGCAACTCTTCCGAAAACACACTAGGAAAGTCACATACTGCCCGGATGTCCTGAGGTCTAACCTCACTCATGTTAGGGTTCATCACATACGCTAAGTATGCTTCACACCCCAACTCAACTAACCTCTTAGCCTCTAACACTGAAACCACATTGGACAAGAACTTCATGTTCTCACCCACCACTACAATCTCATAATCGTCTGTGAGCCTCAAAGAAATCCGTTTAGTTTCAAAATCTATCCTAGCTCTATGCTCCGTGAGCCAATCCATACCCAGAAGCACATTAAAACCATAAAAAGGAAGTTCCATCATATCCACTGGAAATACATGCCCCTGAAACATTAACGGACACCTTCGGTACATCTTCCTAACTACTACCGTGTCCCCAAAGGAACTAGTAACACTAACTCCTACCTCTAACATCTCACAAGGCAAATTCAAAGACCGTGCATGCTCACTCAATATGTAGGAATGTGTAGACCCAGAGTCAATCAAAGAAAGCAAACCCAAAGATTGTATCGAGAAGTTACATGCGATCACATCGGTGTCATGCTGATCTCCCCGCTGAGCATAAACTCTGGCCTAACCTTCGCCCTCTGGATGAACTGCAACTACATGTGCTATGTTCCTCTGACCATCGTTCCTCGGCTGGAAGTTACATCTATCGCGCCCGCGGCCTCTCTGAAAGTCATTGGCTCGAGCAGGAGCCTGAGCTGGTGCCTGCCCCACCTGATGTGGACAGTCACGCCTAATGTGGTCTCTAGCACCACAACTCCAACAAGAATGGTAATTTCCCCAACACTCACCGGTGTGGTTCCTTCCGCAAGTAGCACATGTGGGCAACTTCCCACCAGCTCTCTGACCCCGATGGCCCCTACCGTGGTTACCGCTACCACGCCTATGATCATACTGATGTCTGTTGTCCCGATGCCTCTTGGCATCACCTCTATCAAAGTTGCTGGACCTCTTACCCGAACTCGATCCACCTGACCACCTGGTCAAACTCAAACTGTGCTCTAAGTCCTTGGCCCTCGCGACCAAGACATCAAAATCGGTGTAATCTGAAGCTAGAGTATAAGTCTTGATCTCCTCACTCAGCCCATATCGGAAGCGGTTACAACGCTCCACCTCAGTAGGTACAAGCTCAGGTGCATACTGACTCAATCTAACAAATCTAATCTCGTAATCGGTCACAGACATACTCCCCTGAAGCAATGCCATAAACTCCCTCTTCCTCTCATCGAGGTATCGTGGACCCAAATACTTCTTCCGGAAAGCTGTCTCAAAGAACTCTCAATTGATCTCGGTCTCATCCATCCCCGAAGTAACGGTGACCCACCAAGTGTAGGCATCACCCTGTAGTAGAGACTCAACACATCCCAACTTGCGCTCACTAGTACATCCCATCTGAGCAAGAATACAGAAGGTCTTCTCAAACCACAACTCTGACCTCTCCGGAGTAGCACCTCTAAACTCTTCGGCCCCAAGGCCCCGAAGTCTCTCTAATGGCAATCTGGTGCCCTCACCCTGATGATGAGCTGCCTGACCTCCAGCTACTGCAGCCTAGAATGCTCCGGCTATTGCCTGAACCAACGGAGCTAAGTCAATCCCGGCCGGTCCTTGGCCACCTTGGCCGCCTTGGCCTCTTTGTGGTCCCTCTCTTTCGGCCCCGGCCTCACCTCCCACTCCCGGTGGAGGAGGTGGTGGTGGAGGTGGTGGAGGAGCTCCAACTCCAACCACATGCTCTCCCACTTGAGCTCCAACCCCAACTACCTGCTCAACTCTCGGAGCCTCTGCCCGTGGTTCCAGTCGAACCATCCTAGGCCTCCCACGTGGTCTCAAGGTTCAACTAGCAAGGTAAAACTACAACAAGAAACAGATAAGGATTGCGTTAGTCAAAGCAAGGGTCCAATAGTGCTCAAGTATTCCTCTTTCCAAAAATCTTTTTAAATTAAGTAATAGTAGCAATGGGCACTCACTCTACACCAGACACAACAGTTCATGCATTCAAAACATCATACGATCAAGCAAGCATCAAGGGTTCATGGCAAAACATGCATCGAACAACATAAGCATTTAACACCTTAAGCTTACCTCACTTACCTGCCCGAGGTTTCGGTAACCTCAGGCTCTGATACCAACAAATGTAACCCCCTCGTCCCGGTCTGGCCGGATGACCGGTCCGAGTGGGCCACACGGGGAAAACCGAAGCGAAACCCGTTAAGGTTCCTCCTCGGTTAACAAACCAGAAAATTTATTTTTAATTTACTCTTCTCTAAATGCACACTTATTCCTATGTGATCACAGCAACGGAAGACGAGCATTCGCAAAACAGTAACTCGAACAACTTAAGAAAACAGTCCATTTTTATGTAATTTAACAGACCGTTTCGAAACACCCTCAAGGTGTATCGAAACGCCTTGACCTGGTCAACCAAACTAAGCCTACACGAGGAAGCCGTTTCGGAACAGGGGTCAACCGTTCCGAAACACCCTCCCTAGTCAACTTCTCGTGGTCAACGAGATTTGACCGTTTCGAAACACCACAAACCCGTTTCAGAACACCTTCATCTCGCCAATTTCTCAAAATTCCAGTAGCAAAAATGTTCCGAAACGACCCCTATCCGTTTCGAAACGGCAGGCCAAATGCAAAGGGACCGTATCGAAACAGGGTGGCCCGTTTCGAAACACCCCCTGTCTGCAGACTGGTTTTTGCTGGTTTAAGGCACAAGGGTGCCCCTAAACCCCACCAAAACCTCTAACAACACACTAACAACAATTTTAAAGGCAAAACAACATACAAGCATGCTTGAGCAACATCATATCAAGACTAAACACCAAGGCACAACATCACAAGCCACACATCCATACATGTCATTATAGATATTAAGCTTTAACATGTCCAACACTTAGGCAATAATGCATACATAAGAACTCAAAAGGCACAAGGCAACATGAGAGGTTTGCACTCATACCCAAGGCAACCTAAGCATCTAAAGCATGCCATCACACACCAACATTCATCAAAGTATCACATGCTTCACAAAACAAGTCAAGCACAATCATCAAAATAACAAAGGAGTCATACAAGCTCATACAAACACACCCTCTTGCCACATTGCTTAACTACTACATAATTAACCATACTTGAGCAACAACTTGGAAAGCCCTTCTTGCCTTGCTCCGAGCTAACACCACGCTAGTGATCTGCATTGTTGAACATTGAGAGCGTAAGCTATAAGCTTAGTGAGGGTGCTCTAAAACGAAAACAACAACAATGCAGGGTTCAAGCATGTAATCTCTAAACCTCAAATCAAACATGCATAGACAATTTCACAAGTAGACCTAGCTAGTCTCTAAAGTGGCATAATATGGCATCTTCATCATACTAGGCATCAAGCATTAATATCAACAATCATACAACAACACCATATATCACAATATATGAACAAGTTAATTGGCCACTATTAATTACCCCGATTGTGCGGATTTAAGCCTCAACATCACTTTACCTCGGTGGGATTCCACTCATCACCGGACCTTGCATGTGCGGGATTCCACTCATCGCCACATGCCCTACGGATGGGATTCCACTCATCATCCCGTAGAAATAAATAAAAGCTTCCGGTGGAATGTTACATCACCGTACTCCTCCTTGATGACTTAACGCCATCAAGGCCACGTACGTTTTGACTCAATTTGTGTGCACACTATCCTAATGATCTATCATTTACAACCGGTAATTGTTTAGTGCCAATTATCATCATCAACACACTCATGCTCATCACATATATCCACACCATGATATATATACATGCACCATATAATTACTAGTACAAGAGCATAGTCATTAAGCACATTGGCATTTAAGGAAAACAAGACTAAATTAACTACTTGGATTATAAGGAAGTGGCCTACCAAGCACACTTTACACACACACACTACTCATGCTCGAACCAAACTTTAAAACAAGTTAAGACCACTCACCGCCCTTCCTTAGCAATTCGAACCAATCTTCCTACGAACCCGGATTCGGTCCCAAAGCCTTCTCAACGTTTCCTCTTGCTTCTAGTCAAACAAAACACATACATTACTTCCCAATTCAATGCTAACTCAACCATCAACTTACTTTGCAAACACAACCCAATTTCCACAATTTCCCAAACCACATAATATCCCAAAAACCCAATTTTCGTACTCCAATAATCCTTGGCTGAAACACCCATTTCCAAACACCCAAATGACTTCCAAAACATCCCAAATCACCCTCCTAACATAGGTAGACCATCAGCCCTTCAATTTCAACATTAAACCCACCAAAAACCCAAGTTTTCATACTCTAAAATTTGCCCTAAGGACCCACTACGAATTTTCATCCAAAATCAACCAAATTAATATATATTGTGTATTTCATTATGCTTAAACAAAACCCCAACACAATTTATCAAAACAAATTGAAAAACCCCCTTAAAATTCCAAACTTTAATATAAACCCTAATTTCCAAAACTCTATATTTTTGAAATCTAAGACAATATTTAGGTAGAGGGTAAAGAGGAGGTTAAGAAAACGTAATTACCTTTGAAAAACACCTTTAATTGAAAGAGATAATGGATGGAATAGTAACCAAGGTTTTGAAGAAGCTTTGAAAATGGTGGGAGGCTTCCAACGTTTGGAAGAAAGGAAATGGGAAAAGGGAAGACAACTTTTCCCATAAAGTGGTCTTGTTTTTTAAATTTGGGTCAAATTGCAACATAGGTCCCTCCCTTCTTATTAAAGCTCAATTTGGTCATTATTTGAAGTTGAATTGTTTTAAATTAAATTTTATTTGACTCGAACTAAAACCCGGTTAACTCCTAGGCCCAAAACACGGGTGTTACACTTTTACCGACAATTTTCTTCTTCATCCCAGTAACGTCGTTCCAATGAATTTTTCGGCGAACCAAAACCACCATTTGACTCCTCTTCTTCTCTCATTTCCTTCTACCAGTTCACTTTTCTAAAAATCACCCTCAAATGACCCAAAACGAGTCCAAATTCTTGCGTCTTGGGAGCGCGATTCGCTGCTGTCCACCGTCAGATCGGCCTGAAATTGAGGCATGTTGATCTCCTTACCAAGGCACCTTGTATGACCGTTGTGATTCACCGTCCGTCGCTTCAGTCGCCGGAACTGAAATGGGAATGTAAAACTTTCCCTTCTTTTTAAATTCCAGTTTGATTTCCCCATTTTCTTTTCGGCTCTGATTTGTTTTGATTTCCTTTGTTTTTCTTGTTATCAATTTGTGGTTGAGTGGTGAAGTGTGATGGTCGTTCAGTTTAACGGTAGTGGAGGGCTCAATGAAGGAGTTAAAGGGGCTTCGATGATGGCAGTTAGATTGGTTCACTCGTTTGGTGTATGGTGAGTCTTGGTTGTGGGTTGTGGTGATGAACGCTAGGTTGCGATGGTGGGTTGGATGAAGAGAGATGGTTAGGTGAGCTAAAGGGACCGATTTATGGTGGTTGGAAGTGATGGTTAATGATGAACGGTGTGATTGAAGATGAAGGTGCATGTTGGTGAAGGGTAAAGCTCGATGAAAGTTGGTTGTGGGAATGGAAGACCTCAATTGAAGGGGTGACCAATATATATATATATATATATATATATATATAATTTCTACGTCATAACAGTGTTATAGGTTTAACAGTGGAGTGAGCAAAATAGGTCAATGTTTAGAGTTCAGTGCTAAAATTAATCATTTTGAAAATTAAGTGACCAAAATAGGTCAAAGAGCAAAGTTGAGTGATGATTTTTTATAATTTACCATGTTATTATTGACGAGGTTGTAATCCACATCAAATGAACCAACATATAAAAAATATAATGCAATTAAAACCATTATTTGGTTATTATTATTTTTTTCTCAGGGTTGAATTTGGTGTCGTCTTGACTGATCAAGATGACGCTTATTTGTTATCCTGTTGATTTTTCTTGCTCTAGATCCTTAGATTGGAATTGGATACACGATTTGCGTTCGTGGATAGTTTTCTTAAGACACTCGACTCTGATTTGAAGTTTTCGAGGGGGGTCTTTGAGTAGTTTGATCCCCTTTTGTGGTTCGTTTGTCAATATAGTTAGATCTAGTCATATCTATATTTTATCTAGTCTTTTAGTTGTGTTTTTAAAATTTTCTTTGTATAGTCCTTTATGATCTCAGGTGGCTAGTTTCTTGAGTTAATGGTTATAGAAAAAGTTCAAATTATATGTTTAGTTTACGGTTATGGTTGTACACTCTTAATGTAATTTTAAATATTTTTTATTTAAAATAAAACTAGATGCTTAAACTTGTTGTTCTTTTAAAAAGTAGAGCAATTTAATTAAATTACATAAATTCAATGTGTTAAATTAGTTGTAATTTATTTTTCTCCCTGATAATGAGTTTAATTAAAATTTACAAATATGAATTTAAGATTTAAAATAAAATACAAATATGGATTATTATTAGGGTAAACTACTGCTGGGGTCACTTATGTTTAGCGTCTGTGCAGAGTTAGTCACCACTTTTGAAAAGTGTCAATTAGTAGTCCTCTACGTTTTCGATGTGTAAATACTTGTCACTCCGACGTTATACTCCGTTAGTCACCTAACGGATTGTTGACGTGACGAAATTAGGATAAATTACTACAATAGCCATTAAAATTTATCTCATGTACATTTTTTCTCCTCAATTTAAAAAAGTAAACATTATAGCCACTAATAAAAATGTTTCTTTATAATTTCACCCTAAATTTTTAAAAATTCATTTTTCAATCCTAAAACTTTACAATCAATTAACACAATAATATTATAAATGCTTAGATGAAAAATAGGTGCCCAAAGTATACCCTTTGAAACTTAGGTGCCCAAATTGCTCCTATTTAATAACTCAAACTTAAAAATTTAGTCCACTAACTACTACAAAATTCGAGTTATTGGAATTTCTATTTTATAATTCAAACTTTATTTTGAATTTTTGAGTCGAGTTTATGAAATTATGAGTCGAGTATTTTAACATCAAACCAAAAAATTTAATTTTTTCGAGTCAAGTCGAGTTATTGGAATTTCTATTTTATAATTCAAACTTTATTTTGAATTTTTGAGTCGAGTTTATAAAATTACGAGTCGAGTATTTTCACATCAAACCTAAAAATTTAATTTTTTCGAATCAAGTCGAGTTATTAAAATTTTTATTTTTTCTTAAACTCGACTCAAAAATTCAAAATAAAGTTTGAATTATAAAATAATATTTAACTTCGTCATGAAGAAAGACGGACGATGTCCGATTATCACAGGGGATTAGGGAACAAACACACCTCCAAATCATTCAAAATCGTAAACTTCGTCATTTGATCGACGACTTTGTTACCCTCACGACAGGTATGTTGAAACCATTGAAAATAAGCCATTATTTTTAATAAAAAATTGGTTTATTATTATTAGGACTCCGTTAGTTAAAATTAATAAAATATATTTATCCCTTAATTTTCAGGTTTAATTATTTTTATGACCGTTTAATTTTAAAATTAATAAAATTAAACCTTAGCTCCTTTAATTTTTTACGATTTAAATGTTTTTAAGATTTAATTCATGTCAAAGTTAATCATTATGCCCCTCATAGTTTAATCATAATTACGTTAGCGTGGACCTGAATTTAACAAAAAAAATAACAATGTTGAGAATTAGACTTGAATTTTTAAATTCTAAAAATATAAAACAAAATTCTTATAAATAAAAAACTAGATAACTAAATTTCAAATGTTCGAAGAATATAAGAAACAATCGAAAAGAATTAAAACTGAGGCACTGTGATAAGCTTTTTTTTTTTCTTCTTTTCAAAACAGTTCTAATTCATGAGTATACACCTTTAATTAATACTCCTATATCGAATCATAATGGAAAATAGTAAAAGCTTTTGAGACCAAAAGTTGTGTATTGAAAGTTTGAATTATAAAATAGAAATTTCAATAACTCGACTTGATTCGAAAAAATTAAATTTTTAAGTTTGATGTGAAAATACTAGACTCATAATTTCATAAACTCGACTCAAAAATTTAAAATAAAGTTTGAATTATAAAATATAAATTCCAATAACTCGACTTGACTCGGAAAAAATTAAATTTTTTGGTTTGATGTGAAAATACTCGACTCATAATTTCATAAACTCGACTCAAAAATTCAAAATAAAGTTTGAATTATAAAATAGAAATTCGAATAACTCGAATTTTTTAGTAGTTAGTGGACTAAATTTTTAAGTTTGAGTTATTAAATAGGAGCAATTTGGGCACCTAAGTTTAAAGGGTATACTTTGGGCACCTATTTTTCATCTAAGCATTTATAATATTATTGTGTTAATTGATTGTAAATTTTTAGGATTGAAAAATGAATTTTTAAAAATTTAAGGGTAAAAGTATAAAGAAACATTTTTATTAGTGACTATAATGTTTACTTTTTTAAATTGAGGAGAAAAAATGTACATGAGATAAATTTTAATGGCTATTTCAGTAATTTATTCTTATTTTAATTTCGCCACATCAGCAATCCTTTAGGTGACTAACGGAGTATAACGTCGGAGTGACCAAGTATTTACACATCGAAAACGTAAAGGACTATTAATTGGCACTTTTCAAAAGTGATGACTAACTTTGTACAGACTCTAAACGTAAGTGACCCCTGCAGTAGTTTACCCTTATTATTATTATTATTATTATTATTATTATTATTATTATTATTATTATTATTATTATTATTATTATTATTTTACCATGGATGCAGATGAAGTGGTAGATGTTGACTAAAAGAATAAAAGAGTACTTCTAATGTTACTATTTATTATTGTCTGTCATTTTAATTTAAAGTTAGGCTTCGGCCTAGTAGTTAGACATGTTGCTTCTTTACTCCTAAACCCAGATTTGATGTAATTTTTGAAAAATTGTGATTATTTTGAATTTTTTAAGATAGTTTAGTAATTCTTTGTATACTTTACTTTTATAAGTATTTTTAATTAAATTCGAACATAAACTTAAACAATTTAACATGAAATTTATAATTTTGACTTAAAAAATCAAATAAAACCGAAATAAAATTGACCCGAAATCACCCAACCCCAAAAATTAAAACCCACATTCATTCGACCCGCCATTGGACTGAGATTTAAAAAAAATCATAATGCCAAAAATTCCCTTAACGTTTCACTGAATAGTCATTTGGCTCATTTTTTTTGAAGCAATTTTACCTTAAACGTTTTATTTTGGGTCAAAATGACTCCTATGCGGATAAAACTGTTAGTCAACTAATGGTAAATGGCTTTAAATTACGTGGCAAACCTACATGGCATTGCACGCCGTGATAACAATGTCATATAGACAAATATGCTGACATTACAAAATAACACATCAACTAAAAGAATAATCTTATAAAATTGTATAAAATATAAAATATTTTTTCTTCTAACGTATCATGCTGTCAAAACATTTTAAGTTGTTTATCGCCAATTGACTAACAATTTTCATTCACACAGAAATCATTTTAAACTAAAATAAAACGTTTATGACTAAATTATTTTAAAAAATGGACAAAAAATAGTATTTAATATAAAACGTTAAGTTTTTTGTTTTTGTTTTTGACATTAAGCCTTTATAAAAAGTGTATATAAAACGCCAACCTTCAAAACTCTCATACACCCTTTTCGCTCCAATTCCTAAAAAATCCAGTGTTTTAGCGCCCTCTCATTCTCCAGAAAAATCCCTAAAATGAGCGACGAAGAGATTGAGTCTGACATCTCCCATCACTTCGAAGGTAAAATGAGCGACGAAGAGATTGAGTCCGACGAAGAGATGGTTGCAGGTATTGACGACGAAGCTCGAGCCGCTCTCATCGCTGCTCTCATGGTCAGTGTCTACTCTTCTTTCTTTCTTTCTTTCTCATCGGTTTCTTTGTTTTACTGTATTCTTTTGCTTTGCAGAATGAAGTTCGGAGTCTTTCCATTGGGCTCACTGATGTGCTAGAGAGCCTCTCTCCCAATGTCAGGAAGCGCGTGGAGGTTCTCCGAGAGATCCAAGTACTTTCTTTTTTACGGCATTGCTTTTTGTTTTTATTTTCGTTAAATTGATTGAATTTAGGGTTCCATTCGAGTCTCCTTGGATGTTTAAGATTACTTAGTCTTGATTCGGTTTACTTTGAGTTCTTGGATGGAAAAGAGAGAGAGAACTCGATTTTCTTTTACAAGGGGTTCTTTTTTATTTCTTGAATAGGGTCAACATGATGAATTAGAGGCTAAGTTTTTTGAGGAGAGGGTGGCACTTGAAGATAAATATCAGAAATTATATCAACCCTTATATGCTAAGGTTTGCCTTTTGAATTTTGTTTATGTTATTTTAATCACTTACTGTTGTATTTCATTTGATTAATTATTGTGAATCTTCAGAGATATGATATTGTGAATGGCGTTGGTGAAGCTGAGGGAACTACAAATGAAGAAGACATGGACCAAAAAGATGATAAGGATGCTGAAGGTGTGATCTTGTTGTTTCTCGTCCCCTTTTTTTACCCTATCTGTAGAAATGGACTGCTATTCATGCAATTATGCATCACGCAGAGAAAGGAGTGCCCGATTTTTGGCTAACTGCCATGAGAAACAATGAAGTGCTTTCTTATGGGGTCAGTTATCCGGTTATAATTGTTCTTTGGCTACTTTTTTATTTTCTTGTTGGAAATATTAATGCTCAAATGTACTTGTTTTGAGATTGGAATCAGATCACTGAGCTTGATGAAGGAGCTTTCAAATATCTCAAGGATATTAAGTGGAATAGGATCGATCAACCCAAAGGATTCAAGCTTGAGTTTTACTTCGACACCAATCCTTATTTCAAGAATACTTTGTTGACAAAGATATATCACATGATTGATGTAGGCATACCTGTCCTTGATAAAGTTATTGGGTAATTACCTTTTCCTTTATAAATGTCTTATTGGATTATCAGATTACAAGGCATCTTACATTTTAACTGAAATCATTTTCCTCATAATTTATAGGACGGAGATTGAATGGTATCCAGGAAAATGCTTGACACATAAGGTCCTTGAAAAGAAGCCTATGGAGGGATCCAAGAATGCCGAGCCAATCACTACAGCAGAAGATTCTGAAAGTTTCTTCCACTTCTTCAATTCTATTGAAGCTCCTGATGACGACGATGAAGATATCGTATGGGCAACCTTAAACTAGCCATATAAATTTTGATGATTGATTAATTACTTCTGTTTTTCAAATCGTTCTTTCTTTCTTGCACAGGCTGAACAGGTGCAAAGTCTAATGGAAGAGGACTATGACGTAGCGTGTGTTCTCTTTTCAAGCTTATTCTAATTATAGGCTCTTTTGAGTTTGGAGTCCTCTTCAAGCTTCTAATGAGCCATATATATTTATCAAACCGAAGTTTTGAGTCTTATTCTATCTGTTTATTTGGACAGATCAACAATTCGACACAAGATTATTCCGCATGCAGTGTCATGGTTTACAGGAGAAGCTATCCAGATGGATGAGGTTGAAGATGATGGCAATGAAGGCGAGGACGATGATAAGGAGGAGGAGGATGAAGAAACTAAAGGTATGTGATACTTAATTTGTCTTATCACCCTTCCATATTTTTAAGTGATGCCAATTTTTCATTCCTTGTTAAATCCCTTGAAAATATTGCCTGCACTGCACTCCTCATCTGCCCAAAAGGTACATGAATTTCAGATTATCGAGGGTTTTTCGTTACCCCTTCCTATCCGAATTTATGCCTGATTATTTTTATTGTGCATTGTAGAAAAGTAGAAGAGCACAAGGGGATGGGCAGGAAGGTGAGAGGCCTCTCGAATGCAATCACTAATTGCTGCTTTGGCAGATGTGTGGTCATATTTTTTAGCTTTGCACAGTCTATACAATATGTCGAACCGAGAAGAAGGGGTAAGGTTGTTTGCACAGTTTTGGTGGGTTTTTTTTCAAATTTCTTAAAACCATGAATATGATTGGTTTACTAGGATGTGGTCTGTTAGTCTGGAGAGGTTTTGAGATTTTCTCCATGTGAATGTTCCCAGTGACTCGAGTATATGTCTGCAACATAGTGTACATGTTAAGGTAGCTTGCCATCAAAACATTATGTGGCATCTGTGTAGTTTCTTGCCAGCCCTTTTGCCTAGTTTCTAGAGGAGATTGTGGATATTGTGATATTGATATTCGAATCTTGAGGTTTCTCAGGATTCGAACAATTTTATTCTAGATTCTGGTGTGAATTCGAGTTTGTATTGGATAAAATAAGGATGATGATGTTTTAGAAGAAAGAATGGAGAAGAGTGGTCATACAAGTCTTGGATGAGAAATTAGAGCCACAAAATGTCTGAAACCAACCATACAGCATGTGTTCAAACGAGTCACATTTGGTATAGCATTAGATTCTCAACTCTTTCACTTCCTTCAAACATCTTGACTGAAGGGGACTTTACCTACTATATTAACGCCACGTGTCCTATCAAAATTCCTTAATAAGGCTGCTTCCTCAATCCCAGCAACGTAATCAACTATTTCCTTATTTTTTCTTTCTTTACTTTGGGTGAAGTACTCAAATGGTGACTAATCTAAATATAAGTGATCGTTTTGGTTACTGAAGTTTTAGAAATTACAAAACAATCATTAAACTTATTGAATTGTTACTACGGGTGAGCAAAACTTGACCCAATTCAAAAATTGTTTTTTTACTCTACTTGATGCAAAACTAATAACCATTTTGTATTTTAAGAAACTTTAGTGACCAAAATATTATTTTTACTTAATTTAGTGACTATTTGTTTACATATTTCTTTTGCTGATTAAGGACTGCAACCATTTCTTTCATGAAACGTAATCCATGATGATAATTGATAGGTAGATTCTGATTGTCACAACGATGCTCTTTATTGGTCTAATTCTGGTTTTAGTCCTCTAGACTATGTTAAAACTTCAAATTTAGTCCCTTTAATTTCACAGTTTGGTCCTTACACATTTATAACTATATTAGTATATTCAAATTTATTGGATGAACATGAATACTTGGATTTCTTAATAACTTTGGCTTTGAAACGGAATAACAGTAAAAATTTCTTTTCTAAGATTAGGCCTTTGTTAACACTAGTAATATTATAAATATAAGGGTAAAATACACTATTAAACATTGGTTAGAAGTTCTGTTAGTTACAAAATGACTATTAAACTTTTATATTACTTACAAAATTGTCATTCAAAATTTTAATTATTATAAAGTGATCATTCAAATTTATCAAAATGTTACAAAAATGGTCCTTGAACTTTTTAAAAGTTTATGATTAATAGGAATCATTTTATAACTGAATCAAAAATTCAATGACCATTTTGCAACATCCGGAACATTCTAGAAATATGGTGGAATTAAACAGGAAAAAGGCAGTAGAGGAGGCAACTACGAGGAACTTGCAAGCCTTGAAAATGGCTCTCATCTTGTTTGGTGGCTGTAGTGCAATGCAGTGTTTTAAGACTTATCTTTTGTGGGGATTCGAATGTTACATTTTGTTACTTTTTGGACTATGATTATTGATCACTCAATCAAAATTTCTACCATCTCAACATTGAAATTGAACATTCAGCTGTCTTGACCAGCTCCTTTGACTTTTTATTATTATTATTTATAATTACTGATATTCAATCTATTGGCTAATTAAGTCTGATCAAATATTATAAATATTTATTATAGAGATGATCTTTTCAATCCAGTTGCTCCATTCACAATTAAGGTCGATTTATTGTTTTGATGCTTCTTTTATATTCTAAATTGAGATTTAGTGACTACTTTGTATCTTTTGAATGGTAAGTGACCAAAATGATTACTTTTCATAGTTTAGTGACTATTAGTGTACTTTACCTAAAATAAAAGAGTTAATCTAACCACACATTCCCAAACTATGACTCATAGTTCAGTGATTATTGATATACTTTACCCAAAATAAAAAAGGTAATTGCACCACACGCCCCCAAACTATGAGTATTATTCTAAATTGGTCCCCATACTTTCAAACGTTCTACTTTCATCCTCAAATTATCAGTATATGCCAATGTTAAAAAATCAAAATAAAATTATTAAATGTCATATAAACACTGATGTATATCATGTAATAATTTGATGATGAAATTAAAATGTTCAAAAGTTGCGGCTTGCTTTTGGTCATTGTCACTATGCCTCCACTTTGTTCTATTAACCTTTATTCAAAATATAAGGTTTAATATATTTTAGTAAGATGAGAGGAGGGAAGAGTCGCCCGAGCATAGAGCTTTCTGGGAGGTTGCTCCGGCGACAAACAAGCCGTCTTCAGTCAATGGTTTTCACAATGGAGTGGCGGCTCCGAATGTTTCCAGAGCTAAGGAGTTACACAAAGATAAGAGTGTGTGTTCCTTGCCTGCGGAAGGTGAGTGTAAGGTCTTTGTGGATAACCTGAGTAGAAGAATATCTAGGAACACTCTAAAGGAGTTCTTCAACCGTCATGGTGTGGTTACTAGGGTTTATATCCCAACCAAAAATACGAAGGCTAAGTACAAAGTTACAACTTTTGCTTTTGTATCTTTCGCTTCCAAGGAGGATATGGAGAATGCTATTAAGATGACATACAAAGTTCGTGCTGATGGTTTTATTATTAATGTTGCTATTGCAAAATTCCCCAGCCCAGATATTGCTAAAATGAAGTATAAGGCGAGTTTTGTTGGGTTGAGTTAGAAGAAGGTTTTTCCTCGTGCTTCTGACAGTACCCCAGGTACTTCTATGGAAGGTCCCAAGACTAGAGAAGTGAACCCTAATGTCTCTTTCAAAGACGTTCTTTTGAACAAGCCGATAGCGGGGCATAACTCATTGGGTTTTACCAAAAATACTGCTCAAGAGAACGTTGGTGTTAGGGCTGAGGAAAGCTTGTTGGACTTCAGAGTTCCGATTAAAGACACAAAGTGGTTAAGCCGGTGTATGGTTGGTATTCTGAAAAATGAGTATGAATGGAACTTTGTGAAACAAGCTCTCCAATATGATGGTATCACAACTGAGATTGTTAAGTGGGGTGTTAAGTGGGGTGTTAATGGGGATTCTTTTATTATTATTTTTGAATCGGTGGAGGTAATGGAGGAAGTCAGACGATCAAAAATGGATATATTACAATATTGGTTTGAATATATTGATCTTCTTCTAGTTGATGGTGTTCCTAAGTATTTCGTTTCAGTCTTGCTCACGGGTATTCCTCTCATGTGCTGGCATGATAGTTTCTTCGAGATGTTGGGTAAAAGATGGGGTGACTTCGTTGGAATTGATCCTATTACAAAGCAAAAACAAAGACTTGATGTGGCGAGGTTGGTGATCAGATCTACGAGTTTGACTGATATCCCAAGTAGTATCGTTATTGCCTCTCTTAGTTATAGGTACCGTATCAAGAACAAAATGGGACTTTTTAGAGAATATTTGGGTTATGTTGATCACTGGAACATGGTGGACAAACTTCCGGTAGATTGGTCACCGTCTAAATCGGTGGAGGTGGAGGACAACGGCGATGAATCATCCTCCAATCATAGGGGTGTCTTTTCGGGTTCCTGTCCTGGTCATTATTCTGTTGGGGTGCAGGAACCTAGGAATTCTAATTTCAATAATGGTATTAATGAAGGTTTTTCTCCCAATATAGTGGAGAATCCGGGGAATTATAGTTGCCAGGTTGACAATGTAGCGGTTGACTCATGGGATGAATCGGTTGAGCCGGGAAAATTTGATAATGGGCCTAGAACTCATATTGAGGTGGGTAGTGAGCCATCTTTGCATAGGCCCATGAGTGTTAATGGTCAGAACAGCTTGGGCCTTGTGGATACAAACTGGGTCAATGATCTTAATAGAGATTCGGGGTTGGCTCTATCTACAGACATTGGAGTTAATGTTGTCTTGTCCTCTAATGCGATAAGGCATGATTCTATAGAGGTGGTGCCTGACAGTTTTGAGATTCTAGAGCGAAGGGAAGTGGCTCTTTCTGCTTCGTCGGTGTTGCCCCGCAACCCTTCTTTTCCTTTGATTTCGTCTGCGGTAATAGGTCTTTTCCGGTCTAGTACAAGACACACTCTTCGTCGAATTATCAGAGATTCTCTTGAGGAAAATCCAGAGGACGTTGGTGAGTTGGAAGCAGGGTTAAATCAGCTCTCCTTGGATTCGGTGGTGGGCCTTGAAGCGGAACCGGTTTGGGCGATAAGCAACATGCTGGAGATATCCTTCAAGGGAGGTAAGTCAGCAGTAATTAGGAAAATCAATGAACTGGAGAAGGAGTTGGTTAAGGGTTGTTAACCGTGTAGTGGGGATTAATTAAATCGTGTTTATGGAACTGTCTATATTATCTTGGAACATTAGAGGATTAAGGAAGAGTGAAAAATTCAGAGCATTTAAAAATCTAATCGCCAAGGTCTACCCCAAAATTCTTTTTCTACAGGAAACTAAACTGGAATTAATTCATAGGTCAATGGTAAACAAATTATGGCATTCTAGTGGGTCAGATTTCATTTTCTCTCCTACGTTTGGTTCGTAGGTGCCTATCTATCTTTGAAAAGTCTGAATAGTGAACTATGGGAGGCATATCGGAAGGAAGAAGTAGATTGGTTACAAAAATCTAGAATCCGGTGGTACAATAAAGGGGATAAAAACACACACTTTTTTCATTTAGTTGCTTTTGAAAGGAAGAGAATCAATTCGATTAAAATCATCAAGTGGAGTGGTGAATCTGTGGCGGATCCGAAAAAGATTAAAAAGGCAGCTCGGGAATACTTCTTTAAGTCGTATAATTCGAAGGAGGCCTTGGAAGTCAATGATATGAATCTGGATTTTAAAACTATTGATGAGGCACAACTAATCCATCTTCAGTCGACATTTTCGGAGGATGAAGTTCGCCTGGCTTTAGACTCTTGTGACAGTAATAGAGCCCCGGGTCCGGACGACTTTAATATGGGGTTCCTGAAAAAATTCTGGTATCTATTTAAAGAAGCTGTTATGATTTTTTTTTGATGATTTTTATTATGGGCGTAAGTGGGAAGATGGTATAAACCATTCCTTTATCACTATGATTCCGAAGGTAAAGAATCTGGAATCCTTGGAAGAGTTCAGGCCTATCAGCCTGGTTGGAAGTTTGTACAAGCTCGTCTCAAAAGTCTTAGCTCGAAGATTGAGATTTGTAATTGGGTCGCTTATTGGTGAAACTCAGTTTGCCTTCATTCAAGGAAGGCAAATACTTGACTGTTCCGTATTAGCCAACGAAGCAATTGATTCAGTCGAGAAGTCTGGAATGAAAGGTATTGCCTTCAAAATCGACTTTCATAAGGCATATGATTCGGTTTCTTGGGAATTTCTGATCTTAGTAATGAAAAAATGTGGATTTGGTGAGCGTTGGTGTGATTGGATATTAAAGTGTGTTTCCTCAGCTTCGATTTCAGTTTTGGTTAATGGTGTTCCAACAAAAGCGTTTAGTATTTCCAAAGGGCTGCGACAAGAGTGTTCCCTATCGCCCCTCCTTTTCAATTTGGTCGGGGAGGCGCTCAGTTTGATGTTGAATAAAGCAGTCATTAAGGGTCTATTTTCGAGTTTTAAAGTGGGCAAGAATGAATGTCAGATTGACATCTCCCATCTACAGTTTGCAGATGATTTATTAATATTATGTGGTGGATCGGTAAGGGAGATCCGAAATGTCAAAAGGGTCTTCGTGTCTTTGAATTAGCTTTTGGTCTTAAATTAAATATGAAAAAAAGTAAGCTGATCGGAATCAATCTTGAGAAGGAAGTGGTGGGTAATTGGGCTAAGGAGATTGGCTGCAGTCATGGACAGTTTCCGACGGATTACTTGAGTTTACCGTTAGGTGCTAAACGGAATTTTTCCGCTCTTTGGGAACCGGTTCTTCAGAAATTCCATAAAAGACTTGGTGGTTGGAAGACGAAGTTCTTATCGATTGGAGGAAGGCTTGCACTGTTGAAGTCTGTTCTATCTAGTCTTCCCGTATATTTTTTGTCTTTATTCAGAATGCCGAGGAGTGTGGGGGTGAGATTGAATCGCCTAATGTCTACGTTTCTATGGGGCGGTGACAGCGATAAGTCTCGAATCCATTGGGTCAGTTGGGCACAAGTTTGTCTCCCTAAGAGGCTTGGGGGATTGGGTGTCAACAATTTAGATACATTAAATCGGGTCTTGCTTGGGAAATGGAGTTGGCGTTTTGGCAATGAACCCAACAGCCTTTGGAGACGTGTAGTGGTAGCTAAAACTCTTGGTAATGTCTCTAGTCTTAAACCCATCCCTTCCTTACCTAAACTATCCTCGTGGCTTTGGAATGGCATTTTGAAATCCCACTTCTCTCTCGATAATTTGAGTCTAAAGTTGCAATCGAACCTAATTCTACAAGTTGGGGATGGCAAACATATAACTTTTTGGACTGATCTGTGGATAAGTAATGCTCCTCTTATGGTTAATTTTCCGCGGATTTTTGCTCTAGCAGTAAATAAAACAAGTTTGATTGCTGATTTTGGTACTAAAGTTTGTAACGCCCCGGTTTTGGGCTCAAAAGTTTTGGCGTTGACCGATTCGGTCAAAGTGCTGATCGAATATATAAGAGTGAATTTAGGAAAGCCTAGTTCGGGTTGCATTAAAAATATGGAAAAATGCTCTAAAATCACCTTTTAATATATATAAGTGAACTGTGAAATCAATTTTGGAAAATGAGGTTCGGAAGGTTGACATTTTGGCTAGTGACCAAAATGTAATTTTTGAAAGTTGAGGGACAGTTTTATAAAGGATTGAAACTTTGAATCTTTAAGGAGCTATTATTCCAAAAAGGATTTCTCCAGATTTTTTCTAAGATATTTTAAGTCTAAAATCTGATTTTAAAGTTTATGAAAGAGAGGGAAATCATTTTAACCAAATTTCCAACTAACTTTCCATTTTCTCTCAAATTCTCTTTTCTCTCATTTTCTCTCAACCCAAACAAAATTCTCCAGATTTCTTTCTCTGATTTTGACATCTAAATCTCTCATTTCAACTCTCATTTGATTCTTAATCATCTCATCATCAAAACCTCTCAATTTACAAGTTGTTTCATCAAGCTTTTTGGCTCTAAAATGGAGGAATTCAAGTTTGGAGGTAAGAACGTCATTCTCCTCTAAACTATCAGTTCTTTACTGAAATTCCTAAGTTCTCAATCCTTGATTTATGTTTTATTAATGGCTTTTCAATTGAGATCTTGATTTTTGGCTAAAATGCAAGATTTGGTGATTTTGGTGAAATTTTCGTGTGATCTGTTTAAGCAGGGTTTTGAGATGTTAAAATGATGTTAATTGAATGCTAAATTGATTAGAAGTTGAGGTTTAATCAATGCAATCCCGGATAGGTTGAATTTCCTAAGTTTGGCTTGAGTTTTTGGTTGTTTTTGGAGTGTTTTTGGTGATATGTTATACCTGGAGGTATAAGGACGTGGTTGTGATCATTTTGCATGTTATTTGATGTATAAAAATGGTTAGAAGTGATGGATCTTGGCTGGGTTAAGTTTTGGAAGTGTTTGGAGGTGATTTCGGTTGTGTTTGGTAGCCAAATTGCTAGATTTGTGATGAGCAGCGAGATGTGTTGTTGTTGCTGGTGTTTTAATGCATAAGGATGCATTAATATTCTGTTTTTGTGTGCTTGAAAAGGGGAGTTTGATCCATGAGCTTTGGAGGTGTTTTCGGAAGGTTTCGGAAGCTTGGAAGGCTTGTTGGCTAGTCTTGTTTGGTAATCGGTGAGTGAAGTTGGGATTTCAGCTTTTGAAACAAGGTTTGAAGGTTTTGGGAGCTTAGTTTAAGTCTAAACAACTTTGCTAAGCTCAAGAGTAAGTGAATGGGTTTCGCTCTTGATGTGTGTGTGATTTGGTTTTAAAATCAAATGTGATTGATGATTGATATGCATGTGTTTTTGCATGGTTTAATTCTGTTTTGTAAGCATGTTTTTAGCATGGTTTAATGCTGGTTTTGAAAGCCACTTATGAAGGATGTTCAAGGTATGAGGTCCTTGGTTTTGTACATGGTAAATGTGGTTTTGATGCATAGTGTTGCATGTTGATCAATGGCTTTGTATGATGCTTTAAAACAGTGAATTAATGATGATAAATGTTACCTTTTGCATATTGGTTATGCATGTGAATCATTGGATTAATGATGTAATGGTTTTGCGTATTGGTTATGCATGTGAATCATTGGGCTAATGTTGTGATGGTTTTGCATTATGTTTATGCATGTGGAACATTGGATTAATATGGTAAGATGGTTATATTGGCAAGAGATGTAAATGGTTCTTGGTTCGTTGATCGGATATAGTTAGCCGGCTATAGGATTGGGTGCACCGTGAATTAAGTCGCCTTGAAGGCGGATTGGTCAAGTGTGGACCGGATAAGCTCCCCTCAAGTATTCCTAACGAGATGAGGTCAGTGGAGGTTGTTGCCCACGGGAAGACCTTGGTTGAGCAAAGGTTATATGGTGGTTCAAAGTCCATATGTGAGAACCTTGTGCTTGTTGAGATCACAATGGCAGTGGTTAAGACCATGTGTGGATCTTGTGTGTGATGTCCCGGATCTCGTTAGATGATGTCTACAACTACCAATCGGTTATGCAAAGGTTGTATGGTGGTTAAAAGTCCATACGGGAGAACCTTGTGCATGTCAAGGGTGTATGGTGGTTGAAAGTCCATACATGGGAACCTTGAGGAAAAACTAAGGTTGTATGGTGTTTAAAAGTCCATACATGGGAACCTTATGATGTTGAGGTCAAGTGGAGGTTGTTGCCCACGGGAAGACCTTGGATTGGGTAGTGTGTAGGGAGCGTAGGGACAACGCTCGGAATCCGCGTATCCGATCGGGTTGTTGAGTTGAAAAGTGAATGTGGTTGATCTCTTGGAAGCCAATGTAATGTTCTTGATCATAGTGAAGCATGGGATGCTTGAAATGATGCATGGTTGCATGTGAAGCATGAGGTGCTTGAATTGATGCATGGTTGCATGTGAAGCATGAGATGCTTGTATTGATGCATGTTTGCATGTGAAGCATGAGATGCTTGAAAAGATGCATTGTTGCATGAAAAGTGTATGGTGCTAGTGAATGCATGTTACTTGTAAGTTGAACAAGTGTTGGTAATCATTTGGTAAGTGATGCTTGTGAGCATGAATTATCTATGTTGCATTGGAGTCTTGTAAGACTTGTTCTAAAGGCATGTGAAGATGTTGCATAGTTCTTATGTTGCCTTGGTTAAATGCATGTGATAGAATGTTTGAGCTATGGTTTTAAAAAGAGTTTTTGCTTGATATGGTTTTCAAGTTAAGAAAGGTATGTTGTGAAGTGGAAGTGTTTTCCATGGTTTTGATTAAGCTTGGCATATGGTGTTTATGCATGATTTGAGCTTGATGTTGAAAAGGGTTTTCAAACATGGTTTTGGTAATCAAATCGGGTTTGTTTTAAAGGTGTTTTAAAGACCCGCTGCATTGATGGTGTTTTGGTTTTGAGCATTCCTCACTAAGCATTATGTGCTTACGCTCCTTTTTGTCCATCAATGCAGATTCTTGAAGTTTGGACAGCAAGGAGCAAGGGATTCAAGGTGGACTCCAATGGAGATGTACGTCTCGGTGAATAGCTATAGTTAATAAGGGCAATGGGGTAGAATCTCTCGGGTTTATGTGTATGTGATCGTATGTGTTTGATCATGAATGTTTAAATGTTGTTGCTAATGTTGTTGGAACATGAATTGGCTTAAATGAGTTTGTTTTGGAAGGTTTGTGCTTAAATGGTTGCTTGTGTAGGAAGCATGCCTATAGAATTGGGGCTTTTCATATATGATGTTAAATTGTTGATTTGATGATGCGTACAAGTCATATATATGTTGAATTGCATGCTGGTAAAGTTTGGTGACATTTGGAGCATGTTTGAATGGTTTATTGCATGTTTAAGAATGCAAAATGCTGCAATCTGTGCAGGGTGTTTCGGAACAGTTGACACCGTTTCGGAACGGGTGCCCTGCATGAACCCAGGCGTCCGAAACGGGTGCCACCGTTCCGAAACGGAAAGCATTCTGCCAGACCCCCGTTGCGGAACGCGTTGCGGAACGGCCCGTGTTTCGGAACGGGCTTGGCCTGTTTCGGAACGGGTGACCGTTGGGGGCTGACATGGGCGGTTAAATGTTTCAAAATGTTTGCATTTTGGTCCTGAATCTTGTTTGTGCAATTGTATGAGTTTGGGATGTCCGTTTGAGCTGAAATTTGGCACAGAAGCATGAAACATGATTAATTTTAAGTTGGTAACTTAAAATCTGGTTAAGTCCTTAAAGTTTACAGAAATTACAATTTGGTCCCTAAAGTTGTAATTTGTTCAATTGGGTCCCTGTTTGATCTCTGATGTTTGTGATCTTTGAGCATGGTGTTTGTGTGATCACATCTAAGGTTAATGTGCATCTAGACAAGATTAAAAAGAAAAAAAAAAGGGTCGTTAATCAAGGTTGACTTTTGGGTTGACTTTGGTTTTCCCCGTGTAATCTTCGTAGTTCGGGTCAACCGTCTAGGCCGGGCTACGAGGGTTACATTTGGTGGTATCAGAGCTGAGTTGCGAAGGTTGGGGAAAACGGTAAGTGGTTGTGTTGTGTGTTTGTTATTTACCTTGTTGTATGGTTGAAAGTTGCTTGAAATATGTGTTTTTGAGTATGCTGTTGATGTTTCTGAGCATGTTGCTGATGTATGCAAGCATGGTTTGTGGTTATGAATCTTGGCTGAGTTTATGTGGATATGTGCTGATGCTATGAGTTGATGTTATGCATGGTGAATGTGTTTTGAGCATGTTATGTTGCTAATATGCTGGTGCAATTGGATGTTGTTTGGTGTAAGCATGATCAAGGTAGGTTGTTGATATGCTTGATGTTGTGATATCCATGTTGTGTTGACTGTTATGTCATGTAAAGGGGAGGATTCGGGATACCCATTGCCTTATTAATATAGCTATTGTGTTTTTGGAGTTGGAGATTGAATCCTTGCTTAATGCTGGTCTAACTGGTTTGTTTGCTTGTTGTGATTGTATGTTTGTTGTTGTTAGTGGTATGGTGAAGTTGATGGAGAATGGCGGTTGAGTGAGATGGTTGCTGCCTTGGGGCAGGTTGTTAAGGCAAAGAATTCGCCCTTTTGTAAAGGTGTTTTGTTTCAGTCTTCTGTGCCTGAAGTTGAGATGGTAAGGCAAGGGAAAGAAGCTGGTTCTGTGATGGAAAGTTCATTATCTGTTGTTCAAGAGGTGTTGGGAACATCTCAGGCTGCGGTTGAGGTAAAGTCAGTGGATGTGCTGGCTAGATGTGAGGGTTTTCCGAAGCAGTGTTTGCTTGATTTGGGTGCTGTGGAGTATCATGGTTCTTCCCCGGAGATGTTTGAGGCCTGGTTGGCCAGTGTGGTTCTGATCTTGGATCAGGAAGGCTGTGATTATGCCTGTAAGCTGGGGAGTGTTGTTTCTTTGATGCTGGAAGATGTATGTGCCTGGTGGACATCTGTGGCGGTGGCGGCACATATCCATGATATTGATTGGGATTTCTTTGTATCGGCCTTTTATGTGAGATATCTTGGAAGGGAATTTCCAGGGGTTAAGCAAGGCGCGGGTAGTGCTGTTGTTGAGCAAGTGTTGCTTGAGCAAGGAGTAGAAGCTCAGTCATCTGTGTGTGTCCGTTGTGAAAGGCAACATGTTGGAAATTGTTGGGGCGCAGGTATTTGTTGGAATTGTGGGTCCAAAGTGCATGTTAAGCGTGATTGTCCTCATGGAGTGAAGTCAGCTTTGGTGTTAGCCAAAGGATCTTTGAAAGGTCGTGGGCACGGCCGAGGCGAGGTTCAGAGGTGGCGGAAAAAGCAGAAGGTTGTGAAGAGTTTGGGAGATGGAGTTTGCTGGAAATGTGGGTCTGTTGGACACATGAGGCGTGATTGTTTGATGTTGGCTCGGAACAACCAAGGTTCTTTAGTGCAAGGAGTTGATGTAGACCCTGGTGTGTTTGTTGGTGCTGCAGTTGTGCCGCAGGAGGATGATGGTTTCGCAAGGAAGAGAGCTCGTCTGATGAAGCTTCAGGGTGGTGTTGTGCTTTCAGGTAACCTTGTTAAGTGATCTTTGTTTTAGTTGCCTTAGTTTGGTTTCTGTTGGTTTTCCTTGCGTGGTAAGTCTGGTCTTGCTGTTAGTATGTTTGGGGTAATGGTAGTTGTTTGGGAATATCTTGGGTGTGAAGAAGGCTTGGGTGAATATCTTGTGGTTAGTGGTTGTTGGTATGATGGAGTTAGATAAGCTAAAGGTGAGTTAGGAGGTTGTTCCTAGACAGATTTTGAGGATGTTGTTGGAGGGTGTGAACTGGCATTCATGCACAGTTAAAATCATTGTTATATGCTATATTATATATGTTGGTCCATGCATACATGTGGCATGACATTAGAGGTTTTGCATACATGTACATCAGGCATTGATAGGGCATGTAGGTGATCATGCATACGATGTTCACACTCGCTAATAACTAATCGAATCTGTTAGTGTTGTGGTTGGATTAGGTGGGATGATGGGTTTTTAGAGGTTGTTTGGTGCTAAGTGTGAGCTAGAGGTGTTGGAGTTTGGTAAACCAGTTGCTGGTGATAGTGAGGGTGGTATAGCCTGTTGGTAAAAGGATAGTGTTTGATGCTCAGAGAGTTTAGTGGTTTGGTGGTGAAGGGTATCGGTTGAGGTTAGTATCGGTTAAGTGGTTTGTTTAGCTAAAAGGAAGTGGTAGTTCCTTGGTGATAAGTGGTGTTGCAGTTTGAGGTTGTGTTTCCCAAGTGCTGAGGTAGTTTAGCTTTTAAGTTGTTGTGAAAGGGTTGTATTGGTTCTTAGCAACCTTTGGGGAGATCAGAAGCTGTTATGTGTGTTTTGGTTAAGTAATGTTCTGGTAATGCAAGTGTTCTGGTTGAAGTTTGTAGAGAAAGGGCTGTGAAAGATCGAAGGCTTTCGTTGGTTGTTTGGGTTCTTGTGAGAAGTGGTTGGCTGGTTGTGGTTAAGGAGGTTCTGTTTGAAGTCAGTTGGTGGTGTGTGGAACGGCTGAAGGTTTCAAGTTGGGGTTGTGATGTAATTTTTGGTATTTGGGTGAGTAGTCCTGATGAGCTGTCATGGTAATGTTTGTGGCGGATGTTAAGGATTGTCAGCTTTGTTGAAGAGCTTGTGTAAACAGTTGGTGTTTAAGGATTTTTGCTTGTTGGGGAAATCTTTGGAAGAGGTTGGGAATTGCAGGAGTTTTAGAAGCAGAGAGGTTGCCTAGTGGCTGAGTTGGATTGATTGTAGTCTCTGTGTAGACAAGTCTTGGAAGTTGTGTGTTACAGTGTTGTCTGCTGTAAGAGCTGAAGTTTTTCAGGTTGATGTTGGGGTTATGTACAGTCCGGTTATGTGGAAGGTTAAGTTGTGGTTACCTTTGAGAGTTTGGGTTTGTGAACAGTGTATGGTGGAGGTTTTGTGTGGGAAGTGGTCAGTGGTGTTTGAGATGGTTGTGTTGTCTTGTGTGTGGCTTTGAGAAGATTGTTGTTCTCTTTTCGCCGGTTGAAATTTCGAGGACGAAATTTCCTAAGGGGGGGAGAGTTGTAACGCCCCGGTTTTGGGCTTAGAAGTTTTGGCGTTGACCGATTCGGTCAAAGTGCTGATCGAATATATAAGAGTGGATTTAGGAAAGCCTAGTTCGGGTTGCATTAAAAATATGGAAAAATGCTCTAAAATCACCTTTTAATATATATAAGTGAACTGTGAAATCAATTTTGGAAAATGAGGTTCGGAAGGTTGACATTTTAGCTAGTGACCAAAATGTAATTTTTGAAAGTTGAGGGACAGTTTTATAAAGGATTGAAACTTTGAATCTTTAAGGAGCTATTATTCCAAAAAGGATTTCTCCAGATTTTTTCTAAGATATTTTAAGTCTAAAATCTGATTTTAAAGTTTATGAAAGAGAGGGAAATCATTTTAACCAAATTTCCAACTAACTTTCCATTTTCTCTCAAATTCTCTTTTCTCTCATTTTCTCTCAACCCAAACAAAATTCTCCAGATTTCTTTCTCTGATTTTGACATCTAAATCTCTCATTTCAACTCTCATTTGATTCTTAATCATCTCATCATCAAAACCTCTCAATTTACAAGTTGTTTCATCAAGCTTTTTGGCTCTAAAATGGAGGAATTCAAGTTTGGAGGTAAGAACGTCATTCTCCTCTAAACTATCAGTTCTTTACTGAAATTCCTAAGTTCTCAATCCTTGATTTATGTTTTATTAATGGCTTTTCAATTGAGATCTTGATTTTTGGCTAAAATGCAAGATTTGGTGATTTTGGTGAAATTTTTGTGTGATCTGTTTAAGCAGGGTTTTGAGATGTTAAAATGATGTTAATTGAATGCTAAATTGATTAGAAGTTGAGGTTTAATCAATGCAATCCCGGATAGGTTGAATTTCCTAAGTTTGGCTTGAGTTTTTGGTTGTTTTTGGAGTGTTTTTGGTGATCTGTTATACCTGGAGGTATAAGGACGTGGTTGTGATCATTTTGCATGTTATTTGATGTATAAAAATGGTTAGAAGTGATGGATCTTGGCTGGGTTAAGTTTTGGAAGTGTTTGGAGGTGATTTCGGTTGTGTTTGGTAGCCAAATTGCTAGATTTGTGATGAGCAGCGAGATGTGTTGTTGTTGCTGGTGTTTTAATGCATAAGGATGCATTAATATTCTGTTTTTGTGTGCTTGAAAAGGGGAGTTTGATCCATGAGCTTTGGAGGTGTTTTCGGAAGGTTTCGGAAGCTTGGAAGGCTTGTTGGCTAGTCTTGTTTGGTAATCGGTGAGTGAAGTTGGGATTTCAGCTTTTGAAACAAGGTTTGAAGGTTTTGGGAGCTTAGTTTAAGTCTAAACAACTTTGCTAAGCTCAAGAGTAAGTGAATGGGTTTCGCTCTTGATGTGTGTGTGATTTGGTTTTAAAATCAAATGTGATTGATGATTGATATGCATGTGTTTTTGCATGGTTTAATTCTGTTTTGTAAGCATGTTTTTAGCATGGTTTAATGCTGGTTTTGAAAGCCACTTATGAAGGATGTTCAAGGTATGAGGTCCTTGGTTTTGTACATGGTAAATGTGGTTTTGATGCATAGTGTTGCATGTTGATCAATGGCTTTGTATGATGCTTTAAAACAGTGAATTAATGATGATAAATGTTACCTTTTGCATATTGGTTATGCATGTGAATCATTGGATTAATGATGTAATGGTTTTGCGTATTGGTTATGCATGTGAATCATTGGGCTAATGTTGTGATGGTTTTGCATTATGTTTATGCATGTGGAACATTGGATTAATATGGTAAGATGGTTATATTGGCAAGAGATGTAAATGGTTCTTGGTTCGTTGATCGGATATAGTTAGCCGGCTATAGGATTGGGTGCACCGTGAATTAAGTCGCCTTGAAGGCGGATTGGTCAAGTGTGGACCGGATAAGCTCCCCTCAAGTATTCCTAACGAGATGAGGTCAGTGGAGGTTGTTGCCCACGGGAAGACCTTGGTTGAGCAAAGGTTATATGGTGGTTCAAAGTCCATATGTGAGAACCTTGTGCTTGTTGAGATCACAATGGCAGTGGTTAAGACCATGTGTGGATCTTGTGTGTGATGTCCCGGATCTCGTTAGATGATGTCTACAACTACCAATCGGTTATGCAAAGGTTGTATGGTGGTTAAAAGTCCATACGGGAGAACCTTGTGCATGTCAAGGGTGTATGGTGGTTGAAAGTCCATACATGGGAACCTTGAGGAAAAACTAAGGTTGTATGGTGTTTAAAAGTCCATACATGGGAACCTTATGATGTTGAGGTCAAGTGGAGGTTGTTGCCCACGGGAAGACCTTGGATTGGGTAGTGTGTAGGGAGCGTAGGGACAACGCTCGGAATCCGCGTATCCGATCGGGTTGTTGAGTTGAAAAGTGAATGTGGTTGATCTCTTGGAAGCCAATGTAATGTTCTTGATCATAGTGAAGCATGGGATGCTTGAAATGATGCATGGTTGCATGTGAAGCATGAGGTGCTTGAATTGATGCATGGTTGCATGTGAAGCATGAGATGCTTGTATTGATGCATGTTTGCATGTGAAGCATGAGATGCTTGAAAAGATGCATTGTTGCATGAAAAGTGTATGGTGCTAGTGAATGCATGTTACTTGTAAGTTGAACAAGTGTTGGTAATCATTTGGTAAGTGATGCTTGTGAGCATGAATTATCTATGTTGCATTGGAGTCTTGTAAGACTTGTTCTAAAGGCATGTGAAGATGTTGCATAGTTCTTATGTTGCCTTGGTTAAATGCATGTGATAGAATGTTTGAGCTATGGTTTTAAAAAGAGTTTTTGCTTGATATGGTTTTCAAGTTAAGAAAGGTATGTTGTGAAGTGGAAGTGTTTTCCATGGTTTTGATTAAGCTTGGCATATGGTGTTTATGCATGATTTGAGCTTGATGTTGAAAAGGGTTTTCAAACATGGTTTTGGTAATCAAATCGGGTTTGTTTTAAAGGTGTTTTAAAGACCCGCTGCATTGATGGTGTTTTGGTTTTGAGCATTCCTCACTAAGCATTATGTGCTTACGCTCCTTTTTGTCCATCAATGCAGATTCTTGAAGTTTGGACAGCAAGGAGCAAGGGATTCAAGGTGGACTCCAATGGAGATGTACGTCTCGGTGAATAGCTATAGTTAATAAGGGCAATGGGGTAGAATCTCTCGGGTTTATGTGTATGTGATCGTATGTGTTTGATCATGAATGTTTAAATGTTGTTGCTAATGTTGTTGGAACATGAATTGGCTTAAATGAGTTTGTTTTGGAAGGTTTGTGCTTAAATGGTTGCTTGTGTAGGAAGCATGCCTATAGAATTGGGGCTTTTCATATATGATGTTAAATTGTTGATTTGATGATGCGTACAAGTCATATATATGTTGAATTGCATGCTGGTAAAGTTTGGTGACATTTGGAGCATGTTTGAATGGTTTATTGCATGTTTAAGAATGCAAAATGCTGCAATCTGTGCAGGGTGTTTCGGAACAGTTGACACCGTTTCAGAACGGGTGCCCTGCATGAACCCAGGCGTCCGAAACGGGTGCCACCGTTCCGAAACGGAAAGCATTCTGCCAGACCCCCGTTGCGGAACGCGTTGCGGAACGGCCCGTGTTTCGGAACGGGCTTGGCCTGTTTCGGAACGGGTGACCGTTGGGGGCTGACATGGGCGGTTAAATGTTTCAAAATGTTTGCATTTTGGTCCTGAATCTTGTTTGTGCAATTGTATGAGTTTGGGATGTCCGTTTGAGCTGAAATTTGGCAGAGAAGCATGAAACATGATTAATTTTAAGTTGGTAACTTAAAATCTGGTTAAGTCCTTAAAGTTTACAGAAATTACAATTTGGTCCCTAAAGTTGTAATTTGTTCAATTGGGTCCCTGTTTGATCTCTGATGTTTTTGATCTTTGAGCATGGTGTTTGTGTGATCACATCTAAGGTTAATGTGCATCTAGACAAGATTAAAAAGAAAAAAAAGGGTCGTTAATCAAGGTTGACTTTCGGGTTGACTTTGGTTTTCCCCGTGTAATCTTCGTAGTTCGGGTCAACCGTCTAGGCCGGGCTACGAGGGTTACAAAGTTGGCTTATCCTGGTCGTGGGAAATTCCCCTCCGACGTCCTCTTTTCGACTGGGAACTTACACAATGGAGAGATCTTCTTGAATTATTAAACAAATTCTAATCGAGCTATGTTGAGAATGACTGGGTACTGTGGTCGGGTTCAAGTGATGGAGTTTACACGGTAAAGTCCCTTCGTTCTCTAGTAGTCCCTCATTGTCAAAATTCCTTTAATTGGGACGAGAATGTATGGTTGGGTTTGGCTCCTCCCAAAGTTGAAATTTTTGTTTGGAGAGTTCTTAGAAGACGTGTGCCGGTGAAAACCGAACTTTTGAAACGTGGGGTGGTTTCGGTTGGGGAAAACCTTTGTCTTTTTTGTAAATTGTATCCTGAAACAATCGATCATTTATTCTTCTCCTGCCAAGGGGTATGGAAGATATGGATGAAATATTGTAATGTTCTTGGTTTTCAAACGGTTCTGTCAAGTGATCCGATGGCCTTCTTTGAGGACTGGTTTAACTCATCTTCTCTCCTTCGCTCGCCCCATGGTAAGTTTATACCCTTTGCAATTATATGGTCGGTCTGGCTCTTTCGAAATGGGATGGTATTTCATAATAAAGCAATTGATTGGATCCAATTAGATTTTTTGGTTGCATATCGGCTGGCATCTTGGCTTAAAGCTAAGTTCCCTGCGTTGGACATTCCTTTGGAAAATATCATGTCTGATTTCTCTTTGGCTATGGCTCCGGTGCGAATTAAATCTACTCGTCTTGATCAAGCTTGGAGGCCTCCACCGGCAGGGTTCATGAAATATAATGTGGATGGTGCGTTTTGCCATTCCCGAGGTAGAGGAGCTATTGGAGGTTTGCTACGTAATAGTGTTGGGAAAAAGTTGTCTTCATTTTCAGTTTCGGTTGGTTTAGATCCTCCGACTATCTTGGAGTTTGAGGCTGCATGTCGAGGGATATCAAACATTTTGGCGTCTGAATGGGTAGAGAATCATCGGTTAATAGTGGAATTAGACTGTAAACTAGTGGTGGATTGGTTCAATGGAGTGTTGAATCCTTCGGCTCATCTCCTAAGCAAGGTGTCATCCTTGCTGGAAGTGATACGAGTAGGGGGATAGTTATCCGATAGATTCCAAGAGAATCTAATACTGAGGCTGATAAGCTTGCCAAAGCTGGCATTGGATGACTTTTGCTGGAATGAAGAAATGAAGGAATGGAAGGATTAAATCTTTGTGATGTTGGCCTTTGAGAGGCCAGTGTCTTGACCTTGGTTCTGGATCATTTGGCTGGGTTGGTTTGCAGGTAAGATGGGCGTGAGCTATAATGCATGATGTCCTTGCGTCAGTTCCGGTATCTTTTCAGTCAATCGAGATATGTTATTCTTGTATGCTATCTCACAGGGTGTTCATGTTGGGTTATGATGTTCCTCATGACTATGGTTGTATAATGGTGTTGGATCCAATTTCAAGTGCACTCTTTTTCCTCCATCTAGGATTTAGAGAGGTTATTTAATGAGGCATTTGATTTTGGAATTTTATATCAATAAATCATACTTTTCAAAAAAATGTTCAAAAGTTTATGGACCAATTTAGAATGAGAGTCATAAATTGTGGATGAAACTGAAACATTTGGATGTTTGGGGATAAAATTAAAATATACAAAATTTTAGGGACTAATTTAGAATGAGAGCCATAATTTGGAGATAAAATAAAAAACATGCAAAAATTTAGAGACCAATTGAAAAAGAGAGTCATAGTTTGAGGGAGTAGAGTGCATTTAATTGAAAATAAAATAATGTAAGTGGTTAATTGGTAATACTACATGTTAACTTTTTTACTCTTTATGCCATCACCTAATATTTAATTTTTTAGTTGGATGTGAACCCAACAATTGGTTCTAGGGGGAAAAGATGGTGATATTTATCTTAGGAGACCTGAGTCTAAATTATTTTGTTTACAAAGTACATGTGAATTGTTAAAGGATTAAAAATATATATGAACTTGAAGTGGTAAATATTTCAGGCTAGCCATCTAAATTTGACTTATCCGGTCCATCCCAACAATTTTAAGTGCAATCTAAGAGAAAAGAATCCACAAAATTTAAAGTATGCGATGACAGCCCGGTGGTCAGAGCATGCTCACCTCTAAATAGAATAGTTTTTTTTTTTTTAAATCCACAAAATTTATTCTTGAACTAAATCAATTTATACACTGACGTGGCATTATTTCATTTACAAACATTAGAGAAAATAAAATTTCTACTGGTAGTATTCGGATGATGATAATTATCATTTTAAATAAATTTTGAAGTCGTCGATTGAATATATAGGATTATAGTTATTAAGCGCGCTTCGTGTATGGGTGAAATCAAGAGTAGTTACTAGTTAGGTATTGAATTAAAAAGTATAATTAAAAGTCTAAAGAATACATATGAGATATCTGATATCATCATAACACTGCTTGTGAAATTATCTTTTTCATTGGCTCTGTATTAAATAATAATTCAAGATAAATAATGAGATACTTGATATCTAGAGGTGGTAACCAGGTCGTTTGGTTTGGGTTCAGTTCGAGTTAATTCGATTCAGGTCACATTCGGTTCAAGTTTGATTTGGGTCGGATCAAGTTTGATTCGAATTTAGATCAGGTTTATGTAATTTTGGGTCGAGTATCGGGTCGGATCAATATCAGGTCGATTGATATTTCGGGTTAGGTCAGTATTGGATTGGTTAGTTTTCAGTTCGGGTCAATGTTGGTTCGGTTGATATTTCGGTTCGAGTCAATATCGGATCGGATCGATTTTCGGTTCGGGTCAATATCAAATAGACCAATTTTCTATTTTCGTCATCTTCGAATCCTTAGGTCAATCCGAGTTGTATTCAATTAAGTATATATAGAATTATTAATATATTCAAGTAATTTTTTTTGTCAACCTTATCATTTAGGCTCAATTTCAACTCTTGACTGTTCAATGTTTGGAATTAAACTATCATTAAGAGATGATAATTTGACACAAGCTCAACCTATAAAGGCTTGTTAAAGTTTAAAACTTAAAATTTGTATTGTGTTCGTTATCGAGTTTAAATTGATTGTTTTTTTTTGTTTTTTTTAATTAAAGTTTTACATAATTTCTAAGACAGAAAATTTTGATTTTACAAAATTAGAATTAGATTATTTGGAAATTATTTAATAAAATATAATTTTACCATATTTATTTATGGATTAAAATCAATTTAGGTATATTTTAATTGTTTGAGATTTAATTAGATATTTAAAATTTTGATTTGAATATTTAATTAATATTATAAATTAAATAAAAGACTAAACCAAATAAATAATTAAAAGTAAAAAATAAAATATATCAAAGTTGGGGTGAAATTGAGTAAGTTTATTTTACAATCCCGCGTATCAAATATTTTTTTAAATGAAAAATTATTGAATCACATATGAAGTTTTTATTAAAAGAAAAAATATATTAAAACATTAAACTTTTACTGAAGTTGGTGGCTAATCAGTAATATAATAAAAAAATAAAATATACACATTTACTTTTTATCATACTACTAAAATATAAATAAAAATAAGTTATATGTTCATTTCAGCTCAACTACTTTGTCAAAATTAGGTTAATGTTCGATTTAGATCGACTTTGGGCGAATAAGTTATATGTTCATTTCAGTTCGGATTACTTTCGGTTCGGGTTGCTTTCAGTTCAGGTTGATTTTCTATTCGGGTTACTTTCGGTTTGGGTCACTTTCGGTTCGAGTTGATTTTGGTTCGGTTTGCTTTCAGTTCCGGTTACTTTCAGTTCAGTAAATTTTGAGTCGATTTTGGTTCAGGTTCAGGTCAAGTTTAGACCGAAATGTTCAGTTCTATATCGAATCTCGGGTAAATCAGTTCAAGTTTTAAGTTTCGGGTCAAATTTTTCAAGTCTATTGACATCATCTGAACATTGTTGAGTGTCACATCATTTGAACACTACTTGTGAAATTATTTTTTTCATTGCTTTATATATATCAAGGATAAAACAATTTTTAGTCCCAAAATTTGATTTTTTAAACTTGGTTTATGAATTTTTTTGTCCATATTAGTCTCGAAACTTAAATTTTTAGTTATTTTATGACGTGGCACTATGAAGGTATGTAATGTAGCACAACTTCAGAGTATCACGTCATTGAAATGACTAAAATGAAAAAAAAAATTGTTCAAGGGTGGATCAACAAAAGTTTTGGGACCAAATTAATTTTTTTTATCTAATTTAAGGACTAAAAACTAATTTATCCATATATATTGGTCCAAGTTTAACTAAGACCGCTCATAAAAAAAATAGAGATTAGGTAGAGACAAGTCAGTTGAAAACAACATGGTCCAGACGAAATTCCGCAGCTTCTTTTGTTCCATTCCATTCCAAGCAAAATCTCAGTCAAAAGGGCCGTCTCAACAAACCACCACCAATATTTTAAAATTTTTCGTATTATTTTGATTCGAATCATTTTTTATTTCGTTTAAATCTTAGGTACGAGTTGTTTTGAGTCGGATTATTTTGTATTCTAATCACTTTAGGGTTGAATCATTTTGGATTACTTATTCAGGTCGTATCTAGTTCGAGTTACTTTGAATTCATATTGTTTCAAGTTATGTTCATTTTAGCGTTGAGTGAATTCGAGTTTTAGGATGAGTTTGAGATTTTGACTTTTTATAGTAAAATTAAATTTATATGTGTTATTTGATTAAGTAAATGAAATTTATGAGTAAAATTTTGACACACAAGTTGTGTAAATATATTTTACTCAACTATGCATAATTACACGGTAAAATTTAAATCCTAAATTCCTAAACCTAGAAACTAAACTCTAAACTTTATACTTTAAATTCTAAACATCTAAACTTTAAACCCTAAACTAAAATCTTAACCCTTAAAACTAAAAAACTTGTGTAAACTTTAGTTTAAACCGTTTATCAAAGTTTTTCCCGACATTTATTATACTTGCAGTTTAAAAATAAGAAAATGGGTCAACTGAAATTAAAATTAAAAAATGTATGAATTCCAATCATACAATCACTCATATATAATTCCAATATTCCATATATGTATAATAATAATTCAAGTAACCAGCCCCACTTTTATTGGATAAAGTACACACATAGTCACTAAACTATATTGAAATTGTATTTTTACTGTTAAACTTTTATAAATTAATCATTCAACTTTTGATTCGGTTACAAAATCGTCCATAATAGTGATAAATTTTGATAATTTTAAGGATCATTTTGTAATAGTTATATAAGTTTGAATGACCATTTTTTAACACTAGGAAAAAAACGACAATCTTGTAAGCGAATCAAATATTTAATGACCATCTTATAATTTCTGAAAGTTCAATGTCCAAAAAATTATTTCAACATAGATTGTGTGTTTGACCCAAAATTCTTTTTGTTTTCATTTTTCAATAGGGTTGATGGTCTTGAAAAGTAAAGTTTTGTTGATATTGGACCAACTTTGAGTACATATTTTAATGTTTTATTATATGGTTTCTTGATCATTCAACAAATAGGGGTTGCTTTCATAGTCTCCTCTTCATAGATAAATTTGCAGTCAATTTGTGCGACACATTCATTTAGTCATACATTTAGAAAATCAAACCATCCATTTATATATGCTTTTGATATATTGATATTGAAAGATAATTTTTAATTATCCAAATGAACTTTTAGTTATTTCTCAGATCAGTTGATTAAGTTTTAGATCAGTTGATATATTATCATTTTAATATCTAAACAAGAGTATGGGTGAGTAAAACTCGACTCAAAAAAAATTCAAATAAAATTTGAGTTATAAAATGAGACTCGAATATTCGATTTTTTTAATAATTAGTGGATCAAAACTCGAACAACTCGACTCGGAAAAAAAATTAAATAAAATTTGAGTTATAAAATAAGAATCGTCAACTCAACCAACTTAAAAAAATTTTATTTGGCTTGATTCGATCAAATATTCACACTAAGTTTGTTTAGACATTATATATATATATATATATATATATATATATATATATATATATATATATATATATATATATATATATAAAAAGCTACCCCTCTCTGATCATATATGTTTGTTTAGTCAAATAGATTTATTCTATGATCATATATGTTTGTTTTAGTTACTTTTAATTTAATTTAACTTAGTTGTTGAGTTAGTTATATAATTCAATTCTTGTAATGACTTATTTCTGATTTTTATTGTTACTATCGTTGAAACTAAATTAACTATCAGTTGAACTAGTGAGATGAGACACTAAATCTCGTAAATAATGTCAGAGATTCGAGACCTAACGTTGTGAATAGAGCAAATTGAATTAGACTGGTCTACCCATAATGTGCATCTGCAGTACCCGATCCTGATTATTCAGCCAATCGATTGGATACCGATGATTATAAAAAAACGTTAAATCAAAACAAAAATTCACTAAAACAATCCTATAAAAATTTAAAATTATATAAGGTCCATCAAAAGTAATGGGAACTTATATAATTCTCAAATGTGATTGAATAATTTACATCAAAAGAAGAAGAAGCTGCTGCTGAGTGCAGAATAAATCACTGTGTTAAGTCTGTGATTAGTCTTCTCACTGCTTCCTGGAAGGTGGATTCATCCCATACATTGCCCTACAAATATATCAACAAAAAAGTCTTATAATTTTGTGTTGAAAAAACTTAAACTAAATTATTACTTTTTGTGAGGGGCTAAAATGCAATTTTTCCATGGCTTCGCGAACCGACTTGTCCATAAAAAGTTAACTACTCAGAAAATAGGGACGAAGCCAAAAACTGTGTAGGGGATCGAGATAAAATTGTAGAATTCTGGAGGGGTCAAAGCTAAATATTTCATTTTAAGAGGACTGAAATTAAATATTTAATTTTCTGGAGGGGACAAGAATGTAGTTTTGTAATTTAGTAAAAGAGTTAAAAAGGCTTATATGAGGCACTCAAAGTGTAATTTTACCATTTAATCAATGGGGGAAGGCACTTCTTGCCCTATCTTAGACCTCAAACTAAAATGATCCGAACTCAAGCATCAAACCCTAAACAACCCGAACTAAAAATCGACCGAAACTTAAAATAATTCAGACCTGAAATGATCCGAAACAACATGCACTCAACCCGACCCACCAATGCCTCAAGTTTGATGAATATGCATACCTCAATTCTGAGTCTCAAGTTAACAAGATTAACCGAGCCAAATTCTGATACATTGGTGTTAGCTTCAATGGACATCAAATTCACATTCCTATCAAGCTTCAAGAATTCAAGCACATCAATTAAGATATCGACGATCGTCTGTTCTCCTCCGACGCTAACTCTCAAGTCAACGAGCCTTTGTTCGGATGTCGATTCGGATACGGGTACGACCCGTACATTTACTCTTTCGTTCGATGAACCGTTTACTTCCATGGCAGCACCTTTGGATGGCAAAAGCTGAGCTTCTAGTAACTGGTTTTGCCTACTAAGCTCCATGATTTGAGCCTTCAATGAAGTCAAGTATTCCCTAGCAGTTATAAGCACCGATGCTTTGTCTCTCTGCATGAATACCCAAACTTAATGTTATAAATAAATGGTCTAGTCCTTGTACTTTGATAAAATTTGAGATTTAGTCCCTGTATTTGTATTATAAAAAATTAATTCTCGACTTTTGGATTTATAAATTCTAGTTTGATCATTGATACCGTTGGTATTTTTGTCAAAATTTACTCATTTGTCATGTATGATTATCAAGTTCGTAATAATCTGCTTCCAGAGGCTAAGCCTTAGGGCAGTGGCGGAAGGTAACGGAGACTAGTAGTGGTAAGCCCCACAAAATTTTAAAAAATTAAAATTTAGTCTCTCAAAATGTTCAAAAAAATTAATTTTCTCCGTCAAAAATTTTAAAAGTATTCTTATTAAGATTTTTTTGGATTAAATCTTGTTCCATAAATTTTAAAAAATTATCATTAAGCCGCTCAAAATTATTAAAAATTTTAGTGAGACCCCAATTTTTTTTGAAAAATATAAATTAAATCCTTCAACAAAATTTAACATTTTAGTTTAAGCCTCTAAAATATTTTAAATTGCCCTCCAAACTCTTTCGTCAAACTCCACCATTGCTTAGGGGGTGATATCAAATTATAAAATTCGAGGTAAAACTAAAAATTTTGGACTAAAATGGTTTAATTCGAATTATTAGTTTTCAAAATGGGTAAAAATATATATATTTTACATAAATCAAAAGGCTAAAGGGGCTTAAATTGAATTATGAAGTTTTGGGAGTGCTAAAAATGCTATTTTACCAGTTAGCCAAGTGGGGCTCAGGCTATATATCATCCCAATTAAACCTCAAGCTTCATTCAATTACAGGGACTAGCATCGCAATTAAACCTAAGCATAAATTAATCACTTTAGGTACCTTGGTGCCGGAAGGAAGAAGGGATCGTAATGCAGTGAAGCTTTCATTGAGTTTCTCTCTTCTCTTCCGTTCCGATATCATATGGAGCAGCTGATTGCTCGTCTGCGGCGTCTGCCGGCTCCGGAGCAGTTGTTCCCGCCTGGCCGAATTGAATTTTCTGTAAAACAAAATCGCCCGTTTCATCATAGTTTGAGCTCTTAAACTGGCCCTCGCCGGACCGCCTAACGTCGTGGCATAGCGTTTGAAAGCACTAGCTTTGGGGTTCAGCAGGTAATTATACGCCAAATTCTGGCTCCGGTGAAGGGGAGTCGAAGAGGAGGAAGAAGACGAAGAAGGAGAGGTTAACACGGCCAGGATCGCCCTCGTTATGGCCTCATTTTGGCCGTCCAACGCCGGCAGCTGAACGCTGTACCGCGTTTGAAAAAAAGCCTGCGGCTGCATGGCTTGGCTAGGATCGTTGAACGAAGATGGTATCGCCGTTTCATGAGTGGCCGGGACGGTGAAGATCAAAGAAGAATCCGGACTACTCGTGGATAGTGACCTTAATGACGACGAAGACGACGACGGCATCGAAATCGGAAGCTGATCTTCCATGGCAGACAATTGCCTGCAAAAATCTCCTGAGAGGAAACTTCTCATCTCCATCTCCATGTTCAGCTGCAATTAATAGGACAATGTTGTGTGACAAATTATATATAAGTTGAATAAACTAAAACAATGGCGGCATTATAATATTTGGAGACTATTATTATTTTGCTTACTTGTACCACACTTGATGACCCTATTTCAATCTCTCCACTCCTGCATGCCATAAACACAGCCGTCTGCAATATTTTAATTCTATATATCAGACAAAAAGAATCAATATTTTATTCCAACTCAAACTCGAAACAGACAAGTGAAACAAACCTTAATCCCCGCTTCCTGCAGTAAATGAAGACAGAAAGATATGTTAGGGTAGTTGATGCGAAAAACAAAACCACAATCTAGTACTGGTTAGCTCATGTTTTGCATTGTTCTTTGTTTACCCGATAAAACTGGCTTTGTGTCTGATTTGATGCTCGGTTTTGAAGCTCCGGTTCCTTCAGCTCAATGTAGGGCTGGTTATTCCTGAAAGCAAACCCCGGAACGAGCCCACTGCAGCACAGGAAATCCCACACAGATCAATGCCAAAATAAAACACATTAAAATCTGTAAGAAAATTTGCCACACCGTTCGTTTTGAAGATGAAATATTAATCGTCGGTATTCGAGGAACAACCCCAAAGCTGCCGGTCGGGTGTTTTCTTCGTTGTAGCATCCATCCCAGCCGATTAAGCAGCTGCTAAAAATAAAAATATCAGCTACCCGAATCTCATATATATTATATATATGTACTGGTGATGAAGATTGAAGAACATACTTTGTTTGTTCCAAGAAGGAGAAAGACCAGAGGCAAATGTAAGTGCAGCCGGTGGATTGCATGAGCAGCCGGAGGAATTCGGCACGGGATGCTCCGTCCAGGTGGAAGACGGCGTCCATGAAGAATTCCGACATCAAATGCTCCGTCGGGATGCTGCTTTAGCTTTCATTGTTGTTTCATTGTTTTTATGAAACAAATTTGTCTGGTATAATTAAGTGAGCGAGCTTGGAAAAGTCTTACATGGGAGGAGAGAGAATAGTAATTGGTCTAATCACGGTTTTAGTCCCTCTATCATGTTAAAATTTAATCTTTTTGGTTAAATTCGAAATAATCCGGTTATCTATTTTTTGGGTTTAACCGCCGGTATTCGACCCATTGACCGACTAATTCGGATCAGATTTTACAGAGACCTCCCAACCCTATGTTCTTCATTCACAACGTCAGAATTCGATCCTTTAACTTTATTTAAAGGACTCAGGGCCTCATACCACTAGACCAATTGGTGGTTGATAATTTGACTATTTGTTTTAACGATGTTAGTAATATATCCAAATTGATAATACCGTCCGTCGATATTGTTCAAGTGCTTGTGTGGAGTTTTTTTTTGTTATTGATTTATACAGTCGAGGTTACGTGAAAATCTAGCCAAATAATGTTCGATAAAAAAGTAAACTTATATGTCAATAGGATGATTAAAATGATTTTAAAAGCCGGTATCATCACTTCAACGACAACAACTCATAGTGTTATCAATTTGGACCTAATAGAATGAAGTTGCAATAAAACTTGTTATCAAAATCCTTTAGTTAATACCAATCCCGAGTTTGATTCTTGGCTAAATCCTACCAATTTTCCTTCTCAAAAAAGCAAAACAAAACAATAGAGGATGAAATTATGTGAAATCAAAATTTAACATTGTACAGGGACTAAATCCAGAATTAGACATATAGTTATCAAAGGCCAGCCAGCCAGCCAGAGAAAAATTGGAAAAGTAATGGTCAAACTTCAAAGTCAATCCCTTCCCAAGATTTCTTTGAAAAGAGTCAGTCGCGGAATGCAGAGTTTCTTTTCCCCCACTTTTATTATTCTTACCAAAAAAAATTCCACTTATTTAATTATTATATTAGATTTGTTTATCCATTAATTTAAATCGAATTTATATTATTTTATTATAGAGATAATTTTTTTAACTCAATTTATAAGTTATATTCACAAAATTAAACCAAGATTTAAACACATGAATATACTTCAAAAATCGAACGACTTATTTTACTAGACCAACTAAACTGATATCTAAAAGTACCTGTATTTATAATTTTAGATTATTTTCTAAATTGTACATTAAATATAGCATTTTAAAAATAATTTATTACAATTTTAATGTTTCATATTCTTTAATTAATTTCTTTAACTATTACTCCATTTCTTTAATTAATTAATTTGCAACTAACAATCAAATGGTCTACTAGATGAGAGACAATATATATACTTCAGCAAGTTTAAAAGTTCAATTCCCTATATTTCGAATGTAATAAATTAAGATTTGAATCATAATATTGTAAATGGAGTTAGGTAGTTATAAAAAAATACAAACGCCATACAAAATCATATATTATATACATATTGTAAGTAATATATATGTATATATTTTAATTTGGTTTGATAATTTTATAATCCATGTTGGATTCTGCCTACGACGTATGAACACAATCATTTCCCATATTAGTGCCACTACACATATCTAATGCAAAGCAAATACTTAATTCCTTTTTTCATGTTCAGATGTAGCAATAAAATAATATTTACACTAACTCACAATACCAATAAACTAGTTGATCTACTAACGCACAATACCAATAAACTAGTTGGTCTGGTAGGGATGGATGTTTATTATTGGGTATCCGGGTTCTCAACATTTGAAGTACCGGGTACTCAACGTCTTGAGTACTAGATTCGTCGGCTGTGTTTCAGCCCGGAGTAATCGGGTACTCGTGAAAGTCGGGTACTTGAATATTCTGGTAACGGGTACCCGTATTTTTGTCTTTTTTAATCATTTAATTTTATTTAAAAAATTTATAACCAATAAAAGTTCAAATTATATAATCTCATCATAGAGTTTAAGATCCAAAGTATCAAACCCAAACAACTTTAGAATATAAATTCCATAATTCTTAAAAATTACATGCATAATTAGGTTGTTTGATTTGGGAATATAGTGAATACAAGGGCATTTTGTTTAAATAATAATTATATTTTAAAAAAATAGTGAACCGGGTCATCGGGTCACTGGGCACCCGATAATAGGTATTATTGCGGCACGGGCACCCGATAATAGGTATTATTGCGGCCCGGGCCCAACCCAGGAAAATGTATATTTTAGCAGGCCGGATACCCAACCCGAGTAAAAAAAAATTCGGGTAATTACCCTGTTATTTATGTTCGGGTAGTCGGACCGAGTCAGTCGGGTCATGTATTTTTGAACATCTCTACTGGTAGAATGAAATACTAGATCCCTTAAACAATGTCAGGGGTTCATATACTAATGTTGTGAATAGAAAAAAATAAGTTGGAAGGGTCAATCTATAATGAGTATCTATAAAACTTGATCTAAATTAATAGGTCAGTAAATCAAAAATCAATGGTTAAGAAAAAAAACACCTTTCTTTCATGATATTCTAGTGGACTGTTCATAAATTCACTTATAATATATATAGTTTTCTTGAGAGAAAGAAGAGAGAATATAAAATATATTATTTTGAGAAATATATAAAATATATTCTTATTAACATATTATATACTTGTTGACACAATTTATGATTTTTAATTATTTTTTGAATATAACCCAACAAATGTTCTAGTAAAAAAGCGGATGATATTCATCTTAGGTTATACGGGTTCAATCGTAATATCTGCAAGGTGTGTGCTTTACCAAAAGGTTAAGAATATTTTTGAATATATACTACATTGTAATCATCTTTAGACAATTAAAAAAAATATTTTTTTGAATAGATATAATTTTTAATTATTACAATTACTGATGCATAAATAATTAAATAAGATCATTTCAATTGAAGGATATATATATATATATATATATATATATATATATATATATAAACTAATTACCTACCACATTGGATACCACATTGGAAAAGTCTGGTGAAGAAGAAGTAATAGATATCTATTTTAACGGTGAAATTTTTGGGTAATTCTTCTAACTTGATTACTAGATATATTTGATTGGATGGGTCTACTATAAAAGTCACACACCGACGTACATTATTAATGTCGGATAAAAATTATTTACCTCTTTTTATGTTCTAACACTAAAAAACACTAAAAAAATTAAATTCTAAGCTCTTACCTTAAATTCTAAACCCTAAAAATACACTCTATCCTAAATTCCCTAAACTCTAACCACAAACTCTAACCTTAAACCATAAACTATAAACTCAATTTTTAGTATGAGCCATAAATAGTAGCACTGAAATGGGACAAATTTTTTTATTCAGACACCAATATACACCACTATTTTCTCATATTTTTTAATTTTAAATAAATTCTTTTTCATAAATTTCTGAGACCTACCACTAGATTTAATCCTAATTTAAAAATATGTTAAAAATATCTTTTTCAATTTGACATAATAAAAGTTTAACCCTCGAACTTTTTAATTTTATTATAATTTAACCACCATTTTTATCACCTACTACTAGGGATGTAAAAACAGGTCAACAGTTGGGTTTCAGGTCGGGCTCTGTCAGGTCGGGTCAAATCGGTTACAGGTCATTTCGGGTCATTTTTTGTTTTGACTCGATTCGGTTCGGGTTCGGGTTCATTTCGGGTCGGGTTCATTTCAGGTCGGGTTCATTTCGGGTCGGGTTTATTTCGGGTCGGGTTCATTTCAGGTCGGGTTCATTTCAGGTCGGTTCATTTCAGGTCGGGTCAAAACGGTTAATTGACAGGCTGATTTCAGGTCGGTTTCGTTTCAGGTCGGGTTCATTTCAGGTCGGGTTCGTTTCAGGTCGGGTTCATTTCAGGTCGGTTTCGTTTCAGGTCGGGTTCGTTTCAGGTCGGTTTCGTTTCAGGTCGGGTTCGTTTCAGGTCGGTTTCGTTTCAGGTCGGGTTCTTTTCAGGTCGGTTTTGTTTCAGGTCGGGTTCATTTCAGGTCGGTTTCGTTTCAGGTCGGGTTCATTTCAGGTCGGGTTCCTTCGGGTTTATGGTTTATTGTGTTATGTGTATTATATATATTGACGGATTATGATTTTTATTTTTACGGTTTAGGGTTTAGGGTTTAGGGTTTAGGGTTATGGGATTACGTATATGTGATATATATATATAGTTGGTACTATTGGATTTATTTTTAGGGTTTAGGGTTTAGGGTTTGGGGTTTAGGGATCTTAAATTAATACAAACATACCTACATTAATTATATATATTGATGGATTATGGTTTTCAGGGTTTAGGGTTTACAGTTTACTGATCTTAAATTAATACAAACATGTCTACATTAATTATATATATATATTGATGGATTATGGTTTTTAGGGTTTGGGGTTTAGTGTTTAGTGTTTAGGGTTTAGTGTTTAGGGTTTACTAATCTTAAATTAATACAAACATGCCTACATTAATTATATATATATATATTGATGGATTATGGTTTTTAGGGTTTAGGGGTTATGGTTTAGGGTTTAGGGTTTAGGGTTTAATGATCTTAAATTAAAACAAACATGCCTACATTAATTATATATATATATATATTGATGGATTATGGTTTTTAGGGTTTAGAGTTTAGGGTTTAGGGTTTAGTGTTTAGGGTTTAGTAACCTTAAATTAATGCAAACATGCCTACATTAATTATATATATTGATGGATTATGGTTTTTAGGGTTTGGGGTTTATGGTTTAGGGTTTAGAGTTAGGGTTAGGGTTTATTATTATTATTATTATTATTATTATTATTATTAGTTATTATTATTATTATTATTATTATTATTATTATTATTATTATTATTATTATTATTATTATGATTAGTAATATTATTATTATTATTATTATTACTATTATTATTATTATTATTATTATTATTATTATTATATACTTAAATACAATTATTATTATTATTATATATTTACTATGCTTATTATTATTATTAGTTTTATGATTATTATTATTATTATTATTATTATTATTATTATTATTTGTAATTAAATGTATAGAGTTTAGGGTTTAGGATTAGAGACTATGGTTCATTGATTAAATATTAGGGTTTAGGGTTTAAACCCCTAATGTCTAATTCTAAACCCTAAGCATTAAACCCTAAAGCATAAGTAATTAACCCTAACCACTAAACCCTCGATCTAGGATTACGGACTATAAGCTATAGATTAAATATTAGGGTTTTATGGTTTAGAGGGTAGTGGTTATTGTTTAGGGTTTAGGGTTAGGGACTATGGTTCATTGATTAAATATTAGGGTTTAATGTTTAAACCCCTAATGTCTAATTCTAAACCCTAAGCATTAAACCCTAAAGCATGAGTAATTAACCCTAACCACTAAACCCTCGATCTAGGATTACGGACTATGAGCTATAGATTAAATATTAGGGTTTTATGGTTTAGAGGGTAGTGGTTATTGTTTAGGGTTTAGGGTTAGGGACTATGGTTCATTGATTAAATATTAGGGTTTAAGGTTTAAACCCCTAATGTCTAATTCTAAACCCTAAGCATTAAACCCTAAAGCATGAGTAATTAACCCTAACCACTAAACCCTCGATCTAGGATTACCCTAAACCTAAAGGCTTCATAAACATTAAACCCTAATACCCTAAACCCTAAACATTTAACCTAAACCCTAAACCACAAATTAAGTTCCTAATGATTATTCCCGCCCAAATTTGGTAAACAATAGCCCAACAAACACAACTAAAGCTGAAAACCTATTTTTCCAGCTCAAATATGACAGGTGGCGCTCATTCATTGGTTCGTAAGCTTTGCCACAAATTATGTTCTTCTTCTCCCCATTAGTTGGATCCAGTTGGCACACTGATGTCAGCTCTACATCATCTCAGTCAACTACTATAAATAGGAGAGAGAGTATTGTCAGATTTTAATGACCATATTAATAATATACCATAAATATTAATAATAAAATAAGTAAGTAATAAATAACAAGATAGAGAGAAAAAATGTATTTTGGGAATTTTACCGGCCATGTGAATTGCCCGGACACCGAACCGACATTGTTGTAGAGTCAGAATGTATAAAAAAATAATTATTTAGCATTAATTTATTCCTATAATAAAAAATTTAAGTCATCTTATTTTAATTAAGAATATAGATTTAATTTAATAATTTTTACTCATTTAACTTAATTTTATTAAGTATAAAATTTTAAATTAATAATGGTTATTCATTCCACTTAAGTTAATTAAGTATAATAGTTTATCTTTGAAGTTATTTTAAAATAATAGTCAAGTTAATTAGAAATACAATTTATTAATACTTAAAATTATTATTAATTCAATTTATCTTTTAATTGAAGTTAAGTTAATTAATTTATTAATACTTGAAATTATTATTAATTTTAAAATTTTTCAATACTTGACATTATTTTATATTCATTAAATATAACTTCTTTAAATGTCAGATAATTATTATTATTAGCAAATCAAATAATAGTATTAGTTCAGGTTAATATCAGTTCAGGTCAATATCAGTTCAGGTCAATATTAGTTCAGGTCAATAACAGTTCAGGTCAATAACAGTTCAGGTCAATATCAGTTCAGGTCAAGAACAGTTCAGGTCAATAACAGTTCAGGTTCAAAACAGGTCGGGTTCAAAACATGTCGGGTTTATTTCAGGTCGGGTTCATTTCAGGTCGGGTCCAAACAGGTCGGGTTAAATCGGTTATCTGGCAGGTTAGTCTCGGGTTCGGGTTCGTTTCGGTCGGGTGCAGGTCGGGTTCGATTACTACAGTAACAGGTCAAATTCGGGTTCGGGTTCACTTCGGTCGGGTGCAGTTCGGGTTCGGTTTCTACAGTTACAGGTCAAATTCGGGTTCGGGTTCGTTTCGGTCGGGTGCAGGTCGGGTTCGGTCTTTGAATTCTCGGGTTAAACCAGGTTCTGACTCGATCGGGTTTCAGGCAGGTTACCAGGTCGGGTCAGTTTTTCACACCCCTACCTACTACCGCCACAATATCCATCACAATTATTCCTCCTCAACTGCTACAATTTTCAGGTATAAGGTTAATTTTAGGCATAAAAAGAAGTTGAAACTCCTACCATTTTGTGTGAATAATTTTAGGCATAAGTTAATACAATTATTAACATTTTGGCCCTCATTTTTAAGATAAATTTGACTCTCAACTTATATATTTTTGTTAAATTACTCATGCTTTAACTATCATGTTGATTAGAACGTTAAAACTTTAACGGTGATAATGTGACATATACATGTGATAAATACATCTTAAATGACATGTAATCTAACCTATTACATACTTACAAGTATAATAAAATTTTATTTTGATTTAAACTATTAAAGATGATTAAAATTAAAACAAAAACAAAAAACCTAGAAAAGAATTGCATTAATCATAAATGGTGTTCGAATTTAAATTCCTAGCTAAAGATTCATGAAATGAGTTTACAATTTTCAAAGTAAATTCATTCTAAAATCCAACAGTACATACCATATAAACAAATATGATTTTACCCTCAAATTTGAATTCACTTTAAATCATATCTTGTTTTTTAAAATTTGAATAAATATATAAAAAAATCAATTATTATTTAATCAAAGAACACTTTTGATACTAATTGTCGCGACCGCTTTTTTGAAAACACGTTTTTTTAGTTTGGAATAAAACAACCTAACGATTAAAATTCGAGAAATCGGGGTTTTAATCAATTTTATCTTGTGATTTATTGATTTTCCTTTTTTTGATCAAAATCCCTTTTATTTGCTTAAAAATCGTTTTGGAGTCGTCACCGGCCACTTTGGTAGGTCGGACACCATAAAAACGTACCAGAGATTCTTTTTTTAAAAAGTTCAGGTTAGGGAGTCGGTTACGTGTAGGAAAGGGTTAACACCCCTACAAACACCTGTTATCGATACCTCACTAATTACACGTGGCATTTTGGCATTTCGAACATTAATCTGGATTTAATTTAATCTTTTAACTATAAAATGAATTTTATTCAGAATGGGGGTATCCTTTTGCAAGAAAATACATTTTGGACGAATATAAGCATGAAACGTCCCATTACATTAGGACACTTCAATTTATATTTAAAATGTACCTTAACACAAAAGGTTTTAATGCATGGCAAATTATTGTCTTTCCAATTTTAAGTAAACCCTAATTAGGCTCCATCAATTTGTTTAATTAAGAATCTATGAATATTATTAATTTTTGGACGTAATTGGTAACATCCAAAATAATATTGGACACTAACTTTAATAGATCCAAAAGTAATAATATTCCTAATTAAGGTGATTCTAATTAGTTATCCTATTTTAATTTTGATTAATCTGATTGTGTATTATTTTCATTTTCTAAGTTAAATGAAACATTGAAACTTTCATCGGAATATTCATTGGTTAACATCACTCTTCAATGTGACACTAACCAATATTGAACATTCTAATATTGTTTCAAATATTCATCTATTTGCTACAATGGTCTTTCCTATTTAGTTATGTGATTAAGTAAACTATACTAAGGCTCTAATCCTATTTTAGACACATGATTTAAATCCTTAAACAATATACTACATGGTGTTTAAAAAACATACAAGCATACAATTTAATTTAAACAATTTAATAAAAACAATTAAACAAGACAATTAATACTGAGGAAGGACTGAATTGAATTAATTTGGAATTAAGAGATCAAATTACAAAGGAAACAATGGCTAATTTGTAAGGAAAAGGGAATTAGAGAGCCCAAACCTAAATTCTCTAAAAGAAAGGCCCATACCCATTAAACCAAAGCCCCAAAACCTTAAAACCCGTTCGATTTCGGCCCAAACCCAACCCCCTTTTCCTCGACCGGGTCACGGACTCGTATCTACACCCGCGTAAAAATATGCAGATCTTATCGCGACCCGGCTCACTAAACGACGTCGTTCTCAAATCGGTATAAAAGGACCACTTTCGAGTTGAAACAATCATTTGCACCTCTCTCTCTCCTCATTCTTCTCTCTCTAAATTCTCTGAGCTTAAACACCAAAATCCCAAAATCACCAACCCATTCTCGAACATAACTCCATTTTTCACCTCTGTTCTTCTTCAATTCATCCATTTTCCTTGGTTTGATCCTCACAAACCCTAAATCCTCTCTCAAAACCTATTTCCAAAGATCAAACTCATGAAATTCCCTAGAACACTTCAAGACTTTTCCAAAAACTCAACTTTGATCTTTAGCTGCTACTCAAAAACCCTTCTGACGTGTTTTTCAACCGTCAGGATGATATCGGTCACCGGTCATCATCTTCGATCATCACCTTCCCTATTCTGATGACCGAAATCCTTTCGGTCATCTTCTCTGGCCTTCTGCACTTTTCGATCGACCCCAGACCAAACTCCGATCTTCTTCTACCTTCTTCCGATAACCGGAACTCCTTCGGTCATCTTCTCCGACCAGCCTGAACTTTACAGCCACCGTCTGCACCTTCTGGCCGCCATTTTCGTCGTCGCCATAACCCTAAATCTACCCAAAACACTCAATTTTTCATCCTAAACCTAGATCTAGCCCCCGTTTCATCAAAAACGACCTTCTTCTCCCTTTCCTAAATTACCTACCCAAAATCACTAGCCTCACTACTATGATTTTCAACTCCGACCGATGTCCTAACACTCAAATCTCGACTCCGATGACTCTCATAACAACGACGACAGCGAGATAAGTTCCTTATTCCCTCAGATCTTATTTATTTATTTATTTTTTATTATTGTTCGAACATTAAACTGTTTATTAGGTTTAGATCTGGATTTGATTTCTATTTAGATCTAGATTGTATATTATTTACTTGCGGATTTGGTTTTAGATCTAGGAAATTGAACTTAGGAAAGGATTTAAGCTCAGAGATCTAGGATTTTTGATGATTTAGACACTGGTTTTAAGGATTTATGACTATGGTTATGTTTTTGATTATGTTTATTGAGTAAATAAGGAGTTTAGAGGTGAAGGTTACCTTTGTTTGGTGATTATACAACTCCGGCGAGCTTCCGGCAACAGTTGGCGATCTAGTTCGTCTTCTTCAAGCGTCTCTCCAGCTTCTGGTAAGTCTTTTTGACTTTTTCTTCCATTAATGTTTCATTAATTATTGCATTAATGATTAACTGACTTTCTCTCTCTTCTGCAGGTATTTATAGCTGACCAGGTGGTGACGTCGGCCTTCATCACTGGCGGAGACAATTGTCCCCAGCTGGGAAGCAATCCGCGCGAATGGGAAACGAGCCAATAGAAGCTCACCACATGGATTAGTTTAGGCGGGAAAAATAAGCACACCCAGGATAATAGACTTTTTGTGTTTGTTTGGGCTGGGAATTAGCTATTAACGTGTTGTGTGTCAAAAGTCCTATCGCAATGTAGTGCAAGTGTACACGACACAAGTAGTAAAGTGATACTCAAAGTATCAGATGTCGAATCCACAAGGACTGGAAATAGCTTTATCCTTGGATTTCTACACAAGAGAGAAGAAAAAAAGTTTAAATTATTGAGGAATAATATTGAAGAATATAAGATAACAAAGTTTTCAGGATTAAGAAATAGGCCGGTATTGATCTGCTCGGTAGTGCAGGTGTTGCACTGTATAAGAACTCATGTTCTGTTATCGTTCCTGTCACGGTAGCACCTGTCGTGGCAGCAATCTGTTGTTGTCGTGGCAGCGATCACACAACTCTGTACTTCAAGCTTGGCGAGAATCCCTGCTGTGACTTGTCCTATCCCTAGGTCCAAGTACTGTTGATGACACTTCTCGGATGATACATCCCGGCGTGAATCAAAGGGTGAACACCAATGTTGTTGAATTCTTCCTTAGCCACTTAACCTTGTCCTATCCCTAGGCCCGAGATAGTTCAACCATAAACTGGAGAACCCACACTTATTCCCTTCGTATACTTAACTCTCCCGATATTAAGTAAATAGATAATCTCACAATGCTCTCCTGATAATCTTGCAAGATGTTGAAACTAGAATAAGCAAACTTGAAGTTGTATTTTATTGAACAGAAAATTCCTAAAACAGTACAATCCTTGCAACTACTTTACAAAATCAACCCTTAGCCCTAGGGGAAGTTTAGAACATGACGAGAAGAGGGAAAACGACAAGGGTTTTTGGGGAAGACGGCTAGAGAATGAGATATCCTTCCCTAGGTCGAATTACATGCCTTTATATAGGCCTTGGGTTCAAGTTTTCTAATAAGGTAAGAATACAAGTTCAAACTAAAGTACAACTCTAATTAAGATTAAATCTTCAGAGTAGATGCCTTTAATTCGTCCTCTTTTCTTGCTTTGGGTTTCTTCCTTGAACTTTGGGCTTGGCCTTCATTATGCTCTAGGGCTCAGAAAAATATAGGAGTGGTCCACGACAGACCGGCTTGAATTCCTCTATCTATCGAGCACCACTTCACTTTTCCCTTCACCAATGCTGTCATCATGGCTGCCACGACAGCGTCCTCCTTCTTGACTCCAGTCCTGTGTTCCAGCTCTGCTCCTTTGCTATCATGAGTCTGCTGCAGCAGATACCTGTAAAAAGCAGCCAAAATCAGTAGCAACTGTGCCATTTTATCTAATTGTGATGTATATGTGAAACTTTACCTAAATGCAATGAATTATGCTTGAATACAGCAGAAATATGGGTTAAATAAGGGGTAAAATGTAGAACTTTTACACACTCAACACACCCCCAAACTCAAGTTCTTGCTTGCCCTCAAGCAAATATTACCTAACTAAAATGAAAGCTTTTTGGTTTGACTTAAATCAGTGAACCTTTCATTACCTACCACTTATTCTCTATCAAGAGCAATACCTTGTCGGGTATTTCTGGATTCATTCGGAACCATGCTATAATTCTTGTGTGGTGTGTGCAGGTTTTGTGAACAACTATGTGTCTAGACTCTCTTAGTATATCAGAATAGTTATGCTTACAAACTTGAGTTTATGCCAATTCAATTTTTTCTAGAGGCAATTCTTAGGCTCCTTTAGTTTTTCTGAATCTTGATTTAACTGCATCTTTTCTGGAGGCAATTATTGGGCTCCTTTAGTTTTTTCTAACTTAGCTCAAAAAGAAATCTCCTAAAATCAGTGCAAGGCAGTTTTGCATGCAAATGAGTCTGAATAATTTTCTTTCTTTTATTGTTTTCCTAGAGCCAGTGATAGGCACCTCTAGGGGCAATTTCAAGTGGGTAAACATTCCTATTCCAGTGTACTAAAGTAATCTAGATGGCATAAGAGTCACAAAGAGTGTTGTACAGATTAGAATTATAGCAAGGCTCTAAACAGATCCTAAAATTTCCTAAAGGCACTGTCACGACAGCGTATGTCGTGGCAGGTAAGTTCAGTTCAAAGACTTAAGCCAAATGATTTTTTTGACAAAAATAAACTAAATACTAACTAACACTTAGACACCATTTTAAAACACAAAAGACACTTCATTATTGGAGGGATGCCACCCCCAAACTTGAGGGTTGCATTGCCCTCAATGCTTGGTGACATGTAAAACAAAAAACAGAAAAATAAAATACATCACAAATATATAAAACAACAAGACAACAAAAATAAGATAGAAACTTAAGTTGAAGAGCTGTCATCACTGCTGCTGCTGATCTGTAGCTACCGGCGGGCAGTGACCATCATTGTGGGGGCCGACAGAGTGCTAGGAGAGGTAGAGGCAGTTTTCTTTTTGGCTTCCATTGGCAGCTGGATACGGGTGGGTGAGATTTGGGGTAGCTTGTCCAGCACTTGTACCTCATCTTCAGAGCTGCTGCAGCTGGCAGACTTGCCCTAGCCAGATGGTCCTTCACCAGCTTGGTTGGGCTTCTGCCTTTTCATGGGAGTGAACTTCTTGGAAAGGTTTCGAGCAACAGAGGGCTCCCCGTCATAGTCTTGTCAGACGGAGGAAGAGGAGAACCCTTCGAAGTAATCATCGTTGAGTTCTGGCAGCGGCTCCTTTCCCTTTTCGTTTCTGGCAGTGGTAGTGTAGCTGCCGCCTTCAGCAGTCGCGGCCGGAGTAGGAGTAGAGGCAGCAGATGGAGTCCTCGGTGTGGCAGCAGGAGTAGGAGTAGGTGTGGGGGCAGCAAAGTGCTGTTTTGGGAAGGCATGGAACGATACATTTGGAAAATTTAAATTGTTATGAATAAAAGTTACCGTGGCTGCCGTGAAGTCCCTTACGAAGCTCATCAGACCAAGCTGCCTTTCCTCCATCTTTTTTAGTGTGGCCAGAATCTGAGTGGAGGCATCTTGTGGAGGGGCTGCTGCTGCTCTACTACGGCAGGTTCTGGCTGATTGGGGCCTGCCGGCTCCTCTGCTGTGGCAGACAGGTTGAAGTAGAAGAGTGGTGTGGCTGCTTCCAGCTCTATGAGGCTGAAGATGTTACGCTCCGTCCATCCTTTCCCTCGGACTTTGAAGTCTTCGGCAATTTCTGGAACATTATGGCCTCGACAGATTTCGATGATGAGGTACGGGAAGACAAGAGGTCCCGATGGTCAGAGAGCACATTCCAAAATCCCCTCCCTAATGTATCGGCCGACGTTGATGGGTCTTTCATTTAGAATTGAATGGACAAGTGCTAACCTGGGTCGGTCGATCGTACTGTTATGGAAGGATGGCATGATTCTCTTCTTTACGAAGTGGTTCCATAGTTTGGCCTCGGGAGTTAGTTGAGTTCTTTTTACCGTCCACCGATGCTTTGGGTCGGTGTTCCACTCTGTCCCCACCTCTGTCACTTCTGCCATCAGCGCATCATAGTCTGCCGGCGACAAACTTTCGGCGAACCTCATGTGGGCATCCTCCTTTCTACTAATATGGAGGCCGTAGAGGGTGTTGATGTAAGAAGGTTCAAAAGAAAGTTCTTTACCTCGTACCGTCACGGTCGTGGTATCCTTGCTGTCGACAGCAGCGTAAAATTCCCAGACCAGCGTGACGTTCATTTCTTCCGGCTGGGCAGCAAACCGCTGCCACTTTAAGGCATGGATCTTCCTTGCGATGAAGGGTTCAAGCCCTAAGTTCCCCGTGGGCTTGGTGTAGAGAAAACCCCTTTCTTCCCACATCTCCCTCTTCTGAAAGGAGTGGTAGTATCTGCCGACAGAGTCGGTGGAGGCAAATCAGTTTGGGATGGCACTGTGGCTAGGTGTGCTCACTGCTGCGGCAGAGCTAGAGGCATCACTTCTGCGAGTTTGTCTGCTAGTCATAGTTGCAAGGCTGTGGAAAATAAAGAGAAATTTGAGATCTAAAGAGAGCAAGTTGAGAGAGTAAAAGTGAGGTGAAAAATGAATAATGAATGAAGGTTTATATAGATGAATGGTTTTCTGCCCGATGGAGCTGTAACGACAGACGCGAATAACGGGGCCAGCTGTTACGCGGTTTCTGACGCGTCTGTCACGTATTTCCGTGTCTACTGCGCGTCTGTTACGCGTTTGCGTGTCTACCGCGACAACGTGGTGACAGACTGTATTTTCCGCGTCTGTCGCGACAGCTGATGATAGGCTGTGACGACAGACTCATCCTTTGGGCTTTTTGGGCTGCTGTTGATATGATGGGCTAGTTCACTTCTTCTCCTCTCCTTGTTTCCCTTATTTTGTAAAATTAATTAAAATAAATCCTTAGTTCCTAAAAATAAAGTAATTCTTAATTCCTAATAAAATAAAAAAATAAAAAAAATAAATAAAAACTAAGTTAAATTAGGGATGCCTTGAGGGGCATCTCCTAAAGTAACTACTTCCTGCATTCTTGGGGATTCAATCCCCTGATAATGCTTTAGTCTCTATCCGTTGACTTTGAATTGGTGCCTGTCTTTTAAGGATTTGATCGTGATGGCACCATGGGGAAAAACCTGCACAACTTGGAAGGGGCCGGACCATCTAGGTTTAAGCTTTCTTGGGAAAAGTTTCAACCTAGAGTTAAACAACAACACAAGCTGCCCTAGGCAGAACTATCGTGGTAGCAACTTCTTGTCATGCCACTTTTTGGTTTTGTCTTTGTAAATCTTTGCGTTGTCGTAGGCCATTGCTCGAATTTCTTCAATTTCGTTCAAGTCAAGTAGCCTCTTTTGTCCTGCCTTATCTAAGTCCATGTTTACTGCCTTGATAGCCCAGTAAGCTCTGTGTTCTATCTCGACAGGTAAGTGGCATGTTTTCCCATATTTAAGTCTGTAGGGTGACATTCCCAATGGTGTCTTGAATGTTGTTCTATAGGCCCAGAGTGCATCATTGAGGTGTAAAGACTAATCTTTACGCGTAGGTTTAACCATCTTTTCAAGAATGTTCGTTACTTCCCGGTTGGATATTTCGGCATGTCCATTGGTTTGAGGGTGATAAGCTGTTGCAATGTGGTGCTTTATGCTGTATTTTCTTAAGGCAGCAGTGATTACCCTATTGTCGAAATGTCTCCCTTCATCACTGATGATCGCCTTAGGTATGCCAAACCTGGAGAAAATGTTTTTGTGCAGAAATCTCTGAACATTCTTGGCATCATTTTTCTGTGTGGCGATCGCTTCAACCCATTTGGATACATAATCCACTGCCAGTAGGATGTAGAGGTTCCCACATGATGCTGGGAATGGTCCCATGAAATCAATCCCCCATACGTCGAAGATTTCAACTTCTAAGATGTTTTGCAGTGGCATCTCATGTCTTCTTGAAATGTTCTCAATCCGTTGGCACTTGTCACAACTTTTGTAGAATGCTTGGGCATCCTTGAACAGTGAGGGCCAATAAAAACCATATTACAAAACCTTGGCAGCGATTTTGTTTCCACCTAAGTGTCCTTCATATGGGGAAGCATGGCAGTGGTGAAGCACAACTTCCTATTCATCCTGTGGTACACACCTCCTAATAATTTGATCTGCACAATGTTTGAAAAGAAGAGGTTCGTCCCAATAATAATGTTTTGCATCATTTTGGAACCTCTTCCTTGCTTGGTAATTAAGTTCAGGAGGGAGTACTCCGCTAACAATGTAATTAACAAAATCAGCGTACCAAGGAAGTTCAGAAAACTTACCTGCCGCCATGGCTGTCGCGGCAGTGCTTGTGGCAGCAAACAGTTGCTCGTCAGGGAAGGTCTCCAGTATGTTGGTCTTATCTGTTGGTAGACTCTTTCTCATCTCTAATCTCGACAAGTGGTCTGCTACTTGGTTTTTTGTCCCATTTTTATCCTTGATTTCAATGTCGAACTCTTGCAGCAGCAGAATCCAACTTATCAGTCTAGGTTTTGCATCTTTTTTAGCGAACAGATACTTCAGTGCTGAATGGTCTGTATGTACCACCACCTTTGTTCCAAGTATGTATGAACGGAACTTGTCAATTGAGAACACCACCGCTAACAGTTCCTTTTCTGTTGTGGTGTAATTCACTTGGGCATCTTTTAGTGTTTTGCTGGCGTAATAAATTACGTGGAAAAGCTTGTCCTTCCTTTGCCCAAGTGCTGCCCCTACAACGTAGTCACTAGCATCACACATAATTTCAAATGGCAAACTCCAGTCTGGTGGCTGTACAATCGGGGTTGTTACCATCTTTTCTTTCAAGATTCTGAATGCCTCAGTACATTCAGTATTGAAGTCAAAGGGATGATTCTGCTCCAATAGGTGGCATAAGGGCTTGGTAATCTTTGAGAAATTTGCAATAAATCTTTGCTAAAACCCAGCATGCCCTAGGAAACTCCGAATTCCCTTGATTGTGGTGGGTGGCGGCAGTTTTTCAATGACTTCAATCTTCGCTCTGTCTATCTCTATGCCGCGGCAGCTTACCTTGTGGTCTAGGACTATCCCTTCATCCACCATGAAGTGGCACTTTTCCCAGTTTAGCACCAAGTTCGCTTTTTCGCATCTTTCGAGTACCTTCTATAGGTTGCTTAAACAACCTTCAAAGCTATCTCCAAAGACGGAAAAATCGTCCATGAAAATTTCCAAGAAGTCCTCCACCATGTCAGAGAATATCGCCATCATGCACCTTTGGAAGGTTGCTGGTGCATTGCAGAGTCCAAATGGCATTCTCCGAAAAGCATAAGTGTCGTATGGGCAAGTGAAGGTCGTTTTCTCTTGATCCTCCGATGCAATAGCTATCTGGTTGTAACCTGAGTAACCATCAAGAAAACAATAATAAGGTTTCCCCGCTAATCTATCAAGCATTTGATCAATAAAAGGTAGGGGGAAATGGTCTTTCCGGGTAGCTTTGTTAAGCTTCCGGTAATCCATACAAACCCTCCAACCAGTCACAGTCCTGGTTGGGATTAGTTCGTTCTCTTCGTTGGTCACCACGGTTATTCCTCCCTTTTTAGGAACACACTGCACTGGGCTCACCCACTTACTATCTGAGATGGCATTAATTATTTTGGCGTCAAGTCATTTGATAATTTCTTTTCTCACCACTTCTCGCACAACGTCGTTTAAGTGTCTCTGAGCATCAATGGTCAGCTTATGATCATCCTTTAAGAGGATTTTATGCATACATAATGCCGGACTGATGCCTTAGATAGCAGTTATCGTCTATCCAATAGCCTTTTTATGCTGCTGCAGCATCCCAATTAACTGATGTTCATGTTTCTGCATTAACTTGGAAGAGATGATTACGGGCAACATATCATTTAAACCAAGAAAAACATATTTAAGCTGCCCTGAAAGGGGATTAAGATCTAAAATAAGTGGTTCTACAGTTGAAGGCTTTTGGATTATGTGTTCATTCGAGGTATAGTTAAGGGGCTCGAATAACTTACCTGGATGATTTCTTATCCAATTTACTTCCTCATGACCTTTAGTGTCGGATATGTCTGAATCGGAGGAGTCACTGTCGTCGTTGCTGTCGTGACAGTCTTCCAGATGACTGACGTGGCAGTAACCAAATTTTATGTCATGGCAGCTCGACCTGATGCAGGGTTGGTCAAGGATTACTTCAGCGATAGCCTTGCACTCTTCTTCTGCATCAGCATGTCTTATTTCTTGGAGAACATTGAGTTTGATCTCTTGATCATTTACTCCCATTGTCAGTTCTCCCTTCTTTACATCAATCAGTGATCTTCCTGTGGCTAGAAAGGGTCGCCCCAGGATGATTGGTGCATTCTCATCTGCTTCACAATCTAAAACAAGAAAGTCAGCAAGAAAAATGAACTTATCCACTCTTACCAGAATATCTTCGATCTTCCCTTCTGGTTGTACGTAACAGCGGTCTGCCAGCTGCAGCATGACTGTCGTGGGTCGTGCTCGTCCAATACCTATTTTCTGGAACACAGATTTTGGCATTAAATTTATACTAGCACCTAGATCATAAAGTGCCTTACCCACGAATTTGTCATCAATTATGCACGGTATGATGAAGCTCCCAGGATCCTTCTTTTTCTGGGGTGGATCCTGTGCAGGATAGCCATGCATCCCTCTGTTATTTTTATCGTTTCAAACTCCCCAAGTCTGGATCTTTTCGACATAGCATCCTTGAGAAATTTTGCATAACCGAGCATCTCCTTGATGGCCTCCAAAAGTGGTATATTGATGTGTACATGCTTAAAAATATCGTAGATATTTTTGAGCTGGTACTCTTGTTTCTGCTTTTGTAACCGCTGTGGAAAAGGAGGTGGAGGACGGTAATCTTCCAAGCGTCCTTCACATGGTATTCATATCTGAGGAGGCTTAGGTTCTTCATCATTATTGTCTTTCTCCTTTGTCCCTTCTGCTGCCGTGGCAGGTATGTCGGCATCAAGTTTCTCCTCTTCTGCCGGGGCAGTGTTCGCGGCTGGTGTTTCTAGGGCTGGTTCCTCGATCGGTACGGTTTTCATCTCCGGCCTTGGCAGTTGTTTCCCACTCTTAGTTGTAATTGCTTTACACTTCTCATGTGTGGGTTTTCTAGCGACTTCAGTATCACTAGGGAATCCTCCGTTTTGCCTTGGCTTAATATGCTGGGAAACCTGGCCCATCTGTGTCTCTAATGATTTCAGTGTAGCCTCATGATTAGTCATTCCCATCTCTGTTTTTTTCCATGAATGACTCAGTCTTCTTGACGAAGTGATCCATGTTTGCCATGTAAGCTCATGTCTGTGACATAAATGTGGCCAATGTCTGCTCCAGTATACTAGGTGCGGCTGCCGGCTGCTGTTGCGGTTGCTGTCGTGTCAGGATTCTAGGTGCCCCATGGTTTTGAGTGTTCTGCATTTGAGGATTAAGTGCGTTGTTTGGGTTGTTCCAGGAGAACTTGGGATCTTTTCTCCAGTTGGGATTGTAATTGTTGGAGTCGTAATTTCTCAGCTTGTTGTAATTTCAACATACATCTCTTCCTCTAGCTGTAACGGGCAGTCTTTCGAACTGTGATTCCCACTGTAAGTTTCACATACCTCTTCTACAGAGTAGACAGGTTTTGAATCTTTCTTTAGCAAATTTTCTACTATCTTTGTGAGGTATGCAACCTGTGTCTTTAGGGAATTGTCGGCTTCATAGTCTTTTACAGCTAGTACTTTTTTACCTCTCCTTGCTGTAGGGAATTACTCGTCATTCTTTGCTAAATTTTTCAATACTACCATGACGTCGTCTGGATCTTTATCCAACAGCAGTCCATTTGCTGCTGAATCTATTCTCATCCGAGTGTGTGTGTTGGCAGCATTGTAGAATTTGATGACTTGATTCCATACGGGGAATCCGTGCATCGGGCAGTTCCTCAGAAGAGTGGTAAACCTGTCCCATGCCTCGTGCATTGGCTCGTCATCTTCCTGTTGAAAAGTAGAAATTTCATTACGTAATCGCTCAGATAAATGGGAAGGATTAAAACGAGATAAAATTTCACGAGTGAGATCCGCCCAAGTTCGTATTGAACCCGGCGTTAGTTTATTCCACCAAGTTTACGCTCTATCCCTCAGTGAATGAGGAAATAACCGAAGCCTCAGTATCTCCGGATTTACTCATGGTAATCTAAACAATCCACAGATTTCTTGGAACTTTTTCAGATGTTCTCGGGTATCCTCTATAGCAGCACCACTAAATTGGCCAGCGGAATTGATCATGCTGAACATCACAGGTTTCAACTCAAAACTTTTAGTTTCCACGTCTAGCAAGGTGGTTTCCAGTTCCACATGATCATTGATTATGTAATCACGGCAAGACTGACGTGCGGCCTCGGCAGCAGGCCGTCCATTCCCTTCATCGATGGGAGGATCTTCAGGATTCCTCGAGTTGTTTACCTCGTTATGCATTGCTTCTAGTTGTTCCTCAAGATAATCGTTTCTAGCTATCAAAAGGCGGACTCGGTTCCTAAGGTTGCACGAACGTTCGATTTCAGGATCTAGTTTGTACTCAGGTTCTTTGCCTCGCCTTGATCTGCGCATAAGCAAACGAAAAACCTTGTGAAAAGCACATGGTAAACAATCCCAGTAAAAACAGAAAAATTAAAAGAAAGTGCAGTAAAAGTAAGGGTAAAGATATGTTGCCAGTCCCCGACAACGACGCCAAAAACTTGTTGCGTGTCAAAAGTCCTATCGCAATGTAGTGCAAGTGTACACGACACAAGTAGTAAAGTGATACTCGAAGTATCGGATGTCGAACCCACAAGGACTGGAAATAGCTTTATCCTTGGATTGCTGCACAAGAGAGAAGAAAAAGGGTTTAAATTATTTAGGAATAATATTGAAGAATATAAGATAACGAAGTTTTCGGGATTAAGAAATAGGCCGGTATTGATATGCTCGGTAGTGCAGGTGTTGCACTGTATAAGAACTCATGTTCTGTTATCGTTCCTGTCGCGGCAGCACTCTATTGTTGACGTGGCAGCGATCACACAACTCTGTACTTCCAGCTTGGCAAGAATCCCTGTTGTGACTTGTCCTATCCCTAGGTCCAAGTACTATTGATGACACTTCTCGGATGATACATCCCGGCGTGAATCAAAGGGTGAACACCAATGTTGTTGAATTCTTCCTTAGCCACTTAACCTCGTCCTATCCCTAGGCCCGAGATAGTTCAACCATAAACTGGAGAACCCACACTTATTCCCTTCGTATACTTAACTCTCCCGATATTAAGTAAATAGATAATCTCACAATGCTCTCCTGATAATCTTGCAAGATGTTGAAACCAGAATAAGCAAACTTGAAGTTGTATTTTATTGAACAGAAAATTCCTAAAACAGTACAATCCTTGCAACTACTTTACAAAATCAACCCTTAGCCCTAGGGGAAGTTTAGAACATGACGAGAAGGGGGAAAACGACAAGGGTTTTTGGGGAAGACGGCTAGAGAATGAGATATCCTTCCCTAGGTTGAATTACATGCCTTTATATAGGCCTTGGGTTCAAGTTTTCTAATAAGGTAAGAATACAAGTTCAAACTAAAGTACAACTCTAATTAAGATTAAATCTTCAGAGTAGATGCCTTTAATTCGTCCTCTTTTCTTGCTTTGGGTTTCTTCCTTGAACTTTGGGCTTGGCCTTCATTATGCTCTAGGGCTCAGAAAAATATAGGAGTGGTCCACGACAGACCGGCTTGAATTCCTTTATCTATCGAGCACCACTTCACTTTTCTCTTCACCAATGCTGTCGTCACGGCTGTCGTGGCAGTGGCCACGAAAGCGTCCTCCTTCTTGACTCCAGTCCTGTGTTCCAGCTCTGCTCCTTCGCTGTCTTGAGTCTGTCGCAGCAGATACTTGTAAAAAGTAGCCAAAATCAGTAGCAATTGTGACATTTTATCTAATTGTGATGTATATGTGAAACTTTACCTAAATGCAATGAATTATGCTTGAATGCAGCAGAAATATGGGTTAAATAAGGGGTAAAATAATGTAGAACTTTTACACACTCAACATAATGGGTTGTAAACAGCTGTAAAAGGATCTGGTATTTGATTTAGGCTTTGTAATCGGGTTGGGCTCTATTTGTGATAAAGAGGATAATTTTGTAATGGACATTTGGATATTATAACATGTTTATTGGGCCGGTTTTATTATTTATTTAAGTTTTATTTATTTATTATCTTTGACCTTATTTAATATATATATATATATGCATATACCTGGAAAAAATACGGGTTCACAGCTGCCCCTCTTTGCTCATTGATGTGGAACAGAAATAGGGCAAAGGCTGAAAAGACACTGATTTTGCCCGAATCGTCTGACCATCGAAATTTGAAGCTGTTCTTCCTATTATGAAATTCTTAAATCTTTCACAATTTGATATTGCTCCCTGGAACTCTTCATCCTCTGAGGTCTGAAGTTGTTCTTATTATGAAATTATTCATTCCCCGCTCTTTTGTTGGTCCACATTTCTGTAACGGCACCGAACATGCAAGCTCTTCTCATTAGGAACTTTCTCATTCTTCAAACATTGAACTTTTCTCATTAGGAGTTCTGTTTTTGCTGGGCGGACTCTTCTCATTATGAATCCTTCTTCACTAGGCGGACTCTTCTCATTATGAATCTTTCTTCGTTGGGCGGACTCCTCTCATTATGAATCCTTCTTCGTTGGGCGGACTCCTCTCATTATGAATCCTTATTTTCTGTGTGGACTCTTCTCATTGTGAATCTTTCTTGATCTTTTTCCTGTCAAAACAAATGATATATGAAGGTTAACATGATCCTAATGTCCTATATGATGCATGAACCATGGTTTACTGAGATCTATCAATCAGCCTCTGTTCTTTTAGGTCCTTTCTTGGATACATCTTGTTTAATTCTCATCCCACATCAGAATTGATCGTCGCAACCTCCTTTCTACATTTCTAGCCCCTTGCTCTAAAGCGCCCTTTCGGGTTTTCACTTTAGGTTGCTTTTCTCAAAACGCCCTTTCGGGTTTTCACTTTGGTTTTTTTTTTCAGAAATATGCCTTTTCAGGTTTTCACCTCCCTTTTATTTTCTCCTTTCTTCTTCTTTTTTTCTTTTTCTTTTTCTTTTTTCTTTTTTCTTTTCCTTTTCCTTTGTCTTTTTTCTTTTTCTTTGTCTTTTTTTGCTTTTGCTTTTTTTTATATATAACAAGGAAAAGGTGTTATAGCCGACAAAATCTTGTCTTGACCAATCACATATTGCTTGGTCAATATTTCCAAAACCCAATCTTTCAATTTAAAGTTTTGCTGAACCCAATAGCCTTTACAAGATGATAGTCACCAAAAATAAATCATGGAGCTGCAAACATTCTTCTTTGTTCTTGGTCTTCATGAATTGCTTTAACCGAGATGTTAACTTAGAAGAGCATTGTAATGTGTTGGTCTTGTGGTTCTGATCATCTCATTATAAGTGCGGAGATAAAAATCATTGTTCTTCGATTGGCAGACTTTGTTGTCGCATTTGTGGTTGGTCTTCAATTTTGAACTGTCTTATTTTGTACACTCTTCTTCAATACCCAAAGTGACAAGGTTCACCTAAACTTTCAAAACATAGTAATACCAGGAAATCATCTGTTTTTCATTATATCAACCATTTTAAGATGCTTTGGAATAAAAAGAAAGCTCGGAAGTGAATTTATGAATTTTATTGAAGCTTATAAATCGGAATACAACAGAGTTTGAAATAGTCATGGCAACCAATAAAATCAAGAAACAAAAATCAGATCTCCGAGCATCCAAGGCTTGAAGGATACGACCACCCCATCGACCAAAAGTAGGGCCGAGCTTGCACTCATGTCTGACGGTCCTCAAATGTTGTCGGAATGCTTTCATATGTGAAATCCCTTCCAAAATATCAGGCATCCGATAGGTCCTGATTATTAAATGCCTAACTTCATTCATCTGAGATGCCTTAACAGTTTTTCAACTCAGATCCTCCTTTGGTTTCAAGACGCCCTTTGCGGGTTTTCATCTTGAACCCCCCTTTTATTTTATTTTCTCTATTTTTTTATATATGAGGCGCCCTTTCTAGGTTTTCACCGTATATATTTTCATTTTGCAAAAGCGCCATTTTGGGTTTTCACTCTACTTTTTTTAATCTCTTTTTGTATTTTTCAAGCATAATACTTCATGACTGAATCCGATTTCACTGGTTTGTGTAACTCTTTTCCATCCATTTCAGTCAGTATCAACGCTCCTCCGAAGAAAGCCTTTTTGACAACATAAGGCCCCTCTTAGTTAGGCATCAATTTTTCGTGATCATCTCGATGTATTTGTAGGACCTTTTTTCAACATAAGATCCCCCTCTCAGAATTCTCTCGGGCGCACCTTTTTGTCATATGCCCGCATCATCCTTTTTTGGTACATTTGGTTGTGACAAATTGCCCTCAACCTTTTTTCCTCAATGACATTTAATTGGTCAAACCGAGCCTGCAGCCATTCCGTATCATCCAGCTTTACTTCAGACAACACACGAAGTGACGGAATTTCGACTTCAATGGGGAGTACTACTTCTGTCCCATAAAGCAAAAGGTAGCTTCTCATGCAAGTATTTGTAAGTTTCTGTTTTCTTTGATATGATCTTCTTCATATTCTTATTTGCCGCTTCCACTGCCTCATTCATCTTAGGGCGATAGGTCACCGAATTGTGGTGAATGGTTTTGAATTGTTCACACACCTCCATTATCACTTTGTTGTTGAAGTCTGTGGCATTATCAGTGTCGATTCTTTCTGGCAAACCATATCGACAAATTATTTCTTTCTTCAAGAACTTACTGATTGGTGTTCTTGTAATGTTGGCATAAGAGGTCGCTTCTACCCATTTGGTGAAATAATCTATTGCCACAAGGATGAAACGATGTCCTTTTGAAGCTTTAGGATGAATTTGCCAAATGACATCCATGCCCCAAGCAGCAAAGGGCCATGGTGAATTCATCGTATGAAGAGGTAACGGTGGAGAATTAATCTTATCGGCGTATATCTAACACTTATGACACTTCTTGGCATGTTCAATGCAATCTCCTTCCATAGTTTTCCAATAATAGCCATATCTCATAATCTTCCTGGCTATTAAGAGCCCATTTGCATGTGTACCACATATCCCATCATATACTTCTGCCATGATATTCTTTGCTTCATTGGCATCGACACATCTTAACAGAATCTGATCTCTACCCCTTTTATATAAAATTTCTCCGTCGAGTACATATCCTGAAGTCATTCTTCTAATAGTTCTTTTTTCATTGTCATTTGCCTAGGGGATAGGTCTGATACTTTAGATATTGCAAAATGTCATGATACCAAGGATGCTGATCAATTTTTTTCTTCTATACTGTAATAGTGAGCATAGGTTTCATAACTCTGCAGACGAATAGGCATCATGTCTTCTGATTTGTTTGCTAGGAATACCGAAGCCAGTGTAGCTAAGGCATCCACCATTTGGTTGTCCTCCCTAGGGATGTATATAAAGGTAATTTCTTCATCCTCATTTATTAGCTCAAGAATCAATTTTTGGTACTCAATCAATTTTACATCCTTTGTTTCCCATTCTCTACGAAGTTGGTAGATCACAAACGCTGAATCCCCATATACTTTCAAGACTTCTATTTTTCTTTCGATAGCAGCTCACAGGCCCATGACACAAGCTTCATATTCTGCCATGTTATTGGTACAAAGAAATCCTAACATACTTGTGAACGGGTTATGTACATTATCTGGAGAAATTAATACTGCTCCAATTCCCCGTCCAAGAGCATTAACTGCTCCATCAAAATATAATTTCCACTATATGGGATTCCAGTTTTCGTTGTGGAAACATTCATCACATTTTCGTTTGGGAAATCAAAGTTCAAGGGCTCGTAATCTTCCATTGCGTGACTGGCTAAGAAATCTGCTATGGCACTTCCTTTTATTTCTTATTGACTCACAAGCACAATGTCAAACTCTGGTAATAACATTTGTCAACGTGCCAATCTTCCGGTCAATGCTGGTATTTCCATCATAAATTTCAATGGGTCGAGACGAGAGATTAGTCATGTAGTGTGGTATAACATGTATTGTCTGAGCCTACGGTTTACCCATAACAAAGCACAACATAACTTTTGGATGGGTGGATACCGCACTTCACATTCAGTAAACTTTTTGCTCAGGTAATAAATGGCTCTTTCCTTCTTTCCTGTATCATCGTGTTGCCCCAACACACATCCCATTGAATTTTTATAGACCGTCAAGTAAAGGATCAGTGGTCTATCGGGAACTGACGCTACTAATATGGGAGCAATGGTCAAATACTTTTTGATCTTGTCAAATGCCTCCTAGCACTCTTCATTCCACTCTCCAGGGTTATTCTTTTTCAACATCTTGAAGATTGGTTCATATTTATCAGTTAATTGAGAGATAAATCGAGAAACATAGTTTAATATGCCAAGGAATCCACGAACTTCTTTTTGTGAACTTGGTGATGGCAGGTTCTGAATAGCCTTCACTCTATCTTGATCTATCTCAATTCCTCTTCTACTAACAATGAACCCAAGAAGTTTTCCAGATGTTACTCCAAAGGGGCATTTGTTAGGGTTGAACTTCAATTGGTATTTTCTCAATCTCAAGAACAACTTCTTCAGATTTTGGATATGTTCTTCCTTAGTATGGGACTTGGCGATCATATCAACTACATACACTTCAACTTCTTTGTGCATCATGTCATGAAATAAAGTTACCATCGCCCGTTGATAAGTTGCCCCGGCATTCTTTAGTCCAAAAGGCATTACCTTGTAGCAATATGTGCCCCATAAGGTTATGAACATTATCTTGATCATATCTTTTGGGTTCATCTTTATCTAATTGTATCCCGAGAAACCATCTATAACATCTGCTTTTCCGTCCTAGAATTTAGTTCATTGAATTAGAATATTAATTTATTCTTTGAAAGCAATTAAGTTCATAATTAAGTAATTTATTCAATTTAATCCTTGAACTTCCCTTATTTGGCAATTATGGCATCAATTCGAATCTAAATGAGACTAGGCATTCGAATTAAAGAATTGAGCTGAATGAGTTGAGTTAAGTTGATAACTTAATTGAACACTAATTTGATTGTCACATGATTAAAGTAATAAGTTTGGAGAATTAAAGAAAAATAATTAGAAGGTGTATATTTTCCTAGTGGAAATCGGACCAAATTGAAAGAAGGAAAGAAAACATGTGTGGATGAAATTAAGGACCAAATTAAAGAAAAATAAAAGCTTATATTTTGCATGTTAAATTTTAAAGTTCTTTGGGCCGCCCTTAGTAAAAAGGCTAGATTAGTTTAGTGAGGAAGGATAATTAAGTAAAATTAGGACCCAACATATCCCCCAAATTAAGGGAAATTTTTTTCTTCTCCATCATTTTCCCCCTTGTTGCCGTGAGAGTAGAGAAAAAAAAAGAGAGGAAGAAAGCTTGAAAATTCTAAAAATTGAGCTCTAATGGAGAAAGGATTTGCATGCATGTTGAAGGATTTAAGCTAGGATTAAGAAGGGTTAACTAGTGGTAGCAAAGCCAAGAAGTAAGTTTCTCATTTCTTCTTATTTTTATTCGAATAAGAGCAAAATTATGCATGAAAATTCTAAGTTAGCTTAAGCATGAAATTGATAGAGTTATGGTGATTATGTGGAGTTGAAATGATGAAATTTGTGAATAGTTATTTGTGAAATGGTGAATCGAATAAAAGGGAACTGTTTTGAGGAAAGATTAGAAATTCATGATTAGAATGAAAAATTGAGATAGTTAGGGACCAAACTGGAAAATTTATATTAGGAAAAAGTTGAAGAGAAATGAGAATGCTATGAGGAACAAGCCTTAGATTGCTGGAAAAATAAATTCGAATGAGGAAATTTTGATTAGAATCAACATTGGACGTGCACTTGAATAAATTGGAATTAGGGACTATTTTGAATAAAATCATTAATTGTAAGGACCTGAATTATATGAAATTGAGCACTTAATTCAGAGTTTAGAATCAGGGTATTATGTAAGAATAAATTTAGACTATTGAATTGAATTTGAAATGGCTTAAATTGGTGAATTAAGGAAATTAGTCACTCGAAACATGAGAATAGGACTAATCTAAAAATTTCCTGAAATTGAGGACTTATCTGTTGATAATAAGAATTGACAAGGACTTAAAAATGATGTAAAATGATAGTACAAATCATGTATTAAGGGAATTCATAATTAAAGAAGGGTAAATAGGTGGAATTTAAAGTTAAATGTGTTCAATGAGTAAATTGTCCAGAAAACCTTAACCTTGAGCTGTAACTTTGAAAACTCATAAAAAATAGGATATAAGGTATTTTGAGCTGAAATATTTATGCTATAAACTTTGAAATGTCTAGTATCACTGAGTAAAACGAAATTGGATTCCAGTATGTGAATTAGAAGTTATGGATTAAAGAAGTTAGGCAGTACAAGCTGTCCAGGATTGTTAAAAAGGATCACGTTTATGTAATAAACTGTATTAACTCAAAATAGAGAAAAATATAAAGTTTATATGGTTGGAAAGCTGAGTTTAATACCTTTCTAATGGTGTATGATAAGTGGATTTTAGATTAGTAATTAAGAAGTTATGATTAAAATAGTAACTGGTCCTCCAACTAATTCAATATAAAAACAGATTTGAAGGTTAATGTTTGTAATTGAGTTAAAGGAGTGAATGTGATTGAATTGCTCTTTGATATAGTTTGTATTTGTTTTATGTCGAGTGTTAAGAGAAAATTTATGAGGAGTCTTTGGAGGAGGCAAAGATTGATCGAGCAAGGGGGAGGAACAAAGGCATACTAATCAAAGATCAAGCTTAAGGAGTTTGTGAGTGTAATTGTATTAGGGTTGGGACTAGTGTCCTAACCACTTTATTTATTTATGTAATTTATGATTTTATGCATGAAAAAGGACTTAATTTAAAGTTGGTAACATGTTTAGTAAGGGAAGGAGGTTAAATGAAAATGGATGCATGAAATGGATTTTTGTTAATGTCTGATTGTATGAAAATGTGGACTGCCCTTATGTGATATAATTACCATGTTGTATATGCTTGTAATTTCATGTGATGTTGTTGTTTATGTATGCTTTGATGATGTTCGAATGTGGCATGAAGTTAATTAGCATGACTTATATGATTTGGTACAATTATATGATAGAATGATCATACAATTCGAATTATGCAATATGTATGCGCTAAATTAAGTATCAATGATATTCTATAAAGGTGTTTAATAATTTGAAAGGATTAATAAGCCCTTGGTCGTTTAGAGGTCTTAGATAGTACGACATGACTAGAGTCCGAGCTCTCTTGTTTTGTTGCTTAGTGCAACCCCTGATTAGTACCTAGTGTACTCCTTGAACTTGATGATTGATTGTGATCTTGCTTGGTGTTCAAGACACATTGATGCTATTGAGCATCCCTGACTTGTTGCTTAGGAAACCCTTGTTTGGTACTTGGTACCCTCTTGATGACTTGATTATCTAATCCTTCTATTCTACCAAGGGCATCTTAATTAAATTAAATAAAAATACATAATTAATAGAAGCTTATGAAGTGGATAAGTAAAACGATAGTTGAAATGGCATGACATGATATATATTTGATGGATGAATTTTGTGGACATTGGTCCTTTCGGTTGTGATAAAATGCATGTGAGATGCTTGAAATGATGGAATATAAGCAATGTGGGCAATGGCTCCTTTCGAATGAAATGGAAATGACATGTGATATGTTTGATAAGTTTGACTTATGGTCAATGGTTGGTGATCCATTCGAATGACATTCTTAAAGATAATTTGTGATTTTGCTCATGACTAATTGATAATGCAATGTTATAATTGGTATGATTTTGGTTATTTCGATTATGAAGCATGAGAATAAGCATGATGGAAATTGAATTGTTGTATGGTTTTGGCTTGATCGAATATGAAGCATGAGGATAAGTTAATGCTAATTGAAATGTGTTCGAATATGATGCTATGAATGTTTGTATATGTGATGTATGAAGTCACTTGAGTTTGGTTTTTCTAAGCTTAGTTAGGTGTTAATTTTATGCTATCAATCCTAGCTAAGTAAACTCAATGTTTGATCTCATATAAATTCAAGAATGAATTAGCTTTAGTATTACCTCGCTAAGTACAATTTAAAGTTGGTAACATGTTTAGTAAGGGAAGGAGGTTAAATGGAAATGGATGCATGAAATAGATTTTTGTTAACGCCTGATTGTATGAAAATGTGGACTGCCCTTATGTGATATAATTACCATGTTGTATATGCTTTTAATTTCATGTGATGGTGTTGTTTATGTATGCTTTGATGTTGTTCGAATGTGGCATGAAGTTAATTAGCATGACTTATATGATTTGGTACAATTATATGATAGAATGAGCATGCAATTCGAATTATGCAATATGTATGCGCTAAATTAAGTATCAACGATATTATATAAAGGTGTTTAATAATTTGAAAGGATTAATAAGCCCTTGGTCGTTTAGAGGTCTTAGATAGTACGACATGCCTAGAGTCCAAGCTCTCTTGTTTTGTTGCTTAGTGCAACCCCTGATTTGTTGCTTAGTGCAACCTCTGTTTAGTACCTAGTGTACTCCCTGAACTTGATGATCGATTGTGATCTTGCTTGGTGTTCAAGACACATTGATGCTATTCAGCATCCCCTGACTTGTTGCTTAGGCAACCCCTGTTTGGTACTTGGTACCCTCTTGATGACTTGATTATCTAATCCTTCTATTCTACCTAGGGCATCTTAATTAAATTAAATAAAAATACATAATTAATGGAAGCTTATGAAGTGGATAAGTAAAATGATAATTGAAATGGCATGACATGATATATATTTGATGGATGAATTTTGTGGACATTGGTCCTTTCGGTTGTGATAAAATGCATGTGAGATGCTTGAAATGATGGAATATAAGCAATGTGGGCAATGACCCCTTTCGAATGAAATGGAAATGACATGTGATATGTTTGATAAGTTTGACTTATGGTCAATTGTTGGTGATCTATTCGAATGGCATGCTTAAAGATAATTTGTGATTTTGCTCATGACTAATTGATAATGCAATGTTATAATTGGTATGATTTTGGTTATTTTGATTATGAAGCATGAGAATAAGCATGTTGGAAATTGAATTGTTGTATGGTTTTGGCTTGATCGAATATGAAGCATGAGGATAAATTAATGCTAATTGAAATGTGTTCGAATATGATGCTATGAATGTTTGTATACGTGATGTATGAAGTCACTTGAGTTTGGTTTTGCTAAGCTTAGTTAGGTGTTAATTTTATGCTATCAATCCTAGCTAAGTAAACTCAATGTTTGATCACATATAAATTCAAGAATGAATTAACTTTAGTATTACCTCGCTAAGTACAATTTTGTACTTAACGCTCCTTTGTTTCCTTCTTCCCAATTAGCAGGGTAGCTTGGGATTAAAGCTAGCATCTGATCGGGACAAATTACAAGACAAGAAATGTATGATCTTATTCTTATTTTAGACTCCTAGTTGGTGGCTTCGAAGTTTGTCTTAAGTGTCATTTCATTTTTAGACTCCATAATGTTTGGTTAGGAGGCTAATATCATGTTTTGTCTTTAGTTCGAAAGCCTCATTCTTTTGTTGTAAATATGTAAGTCAAGCTTGTGGTCTTGCATAATTATTTTTGTTGTATATAGTTTGATAGCTTGGCATGACTTAGGAGCATTTGGAAATATGATGTTTTGTAATGAAACAACTAATGGAAAATTGATATCTTGGTCTATCAAATCGAGCATAGCTTGTTTGTTAATATTAATGTTTTTAATTATTGGTAATGTTGGTATGATTCGAAAACCGCCTAGAATAATTTAATAAGGGTTCGAATGGCATGGTATTAAAAAGGCTTAAATGTTTTAGTATGTTTGATTTAATTCTTATCAATGAGCTTAATCGGTAAATTATTAGATAATGGTTAGAGAAAATTGATAACATAGATAGCCTAGTGTTCGAATGGAATAAGTAATGGTGTTTTAAAATTGGATCTTTAATAGGATGATAAGAAAATTTTAAATTGGCTTGTAAATTGAAAGTTTAGATTTAATGAAATTCTATTTTAGCCTTATATGTTTAGAAAAGTTTTTGTTAGCCCATTTTTCGCATGCGCATTAATATGGTTTGCTTATTTGAGAATGGATTCTTGTTTCGATATCCTGTGAATCTTATGTTCTGTTTTCCGTTTCCTCCCCCGGTAACGCTCCTCGCTCCTAACCTGGGCGAGGGGTGTTACACCATCCATGAAGGAAAACCATGAATGCACTGACGTATTGTCAACCAGAATATCTATGTGTGGCAAAGGAAAATTATCTTTTGGACTAGCCCTATTTAGGTCTCTATAGTCGACACACGTTCGTACTTTCCCATCTTTCTTCGGTGCAGGAACTATGTTGGCCACCCATTCTAGATACTGGGATACTGCAAGAAAACCAGCATCGATCTGCTTTTGTACCTCTTCTTTTATCTTTATTACCATTTCTGGTCCCAATCTTCTAAGCTTCTGTTGAACCGGTTTGCATTCAGGTCTAATGGGCAATTTGTGTACCACTATGTCAGTATTCAGTCTTGGCATATCTTGATAAGACCAAGAAAAGATGTCTTTGAACTCGCGCAACATATCAATTAGTTTCTGCTTCTTTTTGGACGAAAAATGACGTCCTTGTCTTTACTTCTCTTCTGGTCTCTTCTGTTCCAAGATTGAGAACCTCAAACTCTTCTTTATGGGGGCAAGATCTGCTTGTCTTCCTTTTCTACTAACCTCAGTAATTCTCCAGGGATTTAACATTTTGTTTCATCCTCGACTTTATTGATTTCCACTAGACATACTGGCTGTCTAGGTTCTACCCTAGGATTAGGTTTAGGATCATTCATGCAGTCGATAGTTGAAGACCTGCAAAGAAAATAATAACATATTTTGAAAAGGATGCGAAAATTTAAAAACACGTTTGCCATTTGTGAATTAGCATGTAAAACATCTTTATTAAAATGATTGTATAACGGCCCTTTACAAATAATCATCTTATACCTGCGGGCAAAGGTATAAGGTGGTCCTAGTATTTACTCTGTTTCAATATTGGTTACAAGGGAAATGTCTTCAAATTTCCAGTTCTTCAGTATCTCGCCCAGGGCACATAGATGGATCATTCTAAAAAATTCAACAGGTCGAGCACCCTAAAAAATTCCACCAACAAAGAGCCCATCCAGATTGTTGCCAAAGATTTCCTCTTCATGAAGTCTTATCATTTATCGATTAACTTCCTCTAGTTGCTTTTCAACATTCATGAATCCACGCGATTTGAAGATCTTGGACATGTCAAAAGATGTCACCAGCCTGGAAGAAGTCTTTGTTCCCTGCATACGGGCTTTCATCTTCCCCCTTCTCTTCTTCGATCTTGTACAATAGGAGTGACCCTAGCCCAAAATGATCTTTCTTTATGAAGATGGGTCTTGGTCGCAAACTTCCCTGCAGGTGTTTTCCAAGTCCTTTGTCTATCTTTGCACCCCTTCAGAGCGTCTCTCGCACTATCATTTTGGTGCAGTTTGACAGTCTTGGCTGTGGGAATGGTTTTCCCTTAGCTACAAAGGTGGCATTCACAAATTCCAGCGCCTTGAAAGAACACTCCAAGGCATTCTCATCTATCTGAATGTATGGGACATCAGTTGTTATAGAGGCATTGATATCATGTTCCGCTCCGACACTAATCAATTTCCCTTCTAGGAAAAACTTGAGCTTCTGGTGCAGAGATGATGGGACTGCTCCTGTCGAATGGATCCAGGGTCTCCTGGTCAAACAGTTATATGTCGGCTCGATATCCATTACCAAAAAATCTATGTTGTAAACTGTCGGCCCTATCAACAATGGTACTTCTATCCTCCCCAGTACATCTCGTGTCGTTCCATCGAAGGCTCTCATGGTATTTTGATATGCCTTCATGTGAGAGTCGTCAATAGGCAACCTCTGCAAAGTCACCATTGGCATGACATTTAGGGTGGATCCATTATCAATTAAAATTCCAGGCAGCACATATCCTTTACAATGCATGGTAATATTCAAAGCCTTTACTAACCCCATCCCTCCTTCCGAGATTTCATCATTGGTGAATGTTATGTAGTTGTCGGCAGCAATATGGTTCACAATCCTATCCAGTTTATCTACCGAAATATCATTCGGCACAAATGTCTAATTAAGCACCTTCATCAAAGCATTACGGTGCCCCTTAGAACTCAACAACAACTCCAGAACTGAAATCCTTACATGTTGCCTCTTTAGCTATTCTACTATATTGTACTCACTATGCTTTAAAAACCACAGAAATTCCCAGGCTTGCTTCTCCGTCACCGGCTTATTTATCTTCAGAGCAGGTTCTTCTTCAAAACTCTTTTCAGGTATAGCAGCTGTCTTTCCTTTAGCCTTCTCAGCCTCTTTCATCACCTCTGAGGAGGAATAGCATTTGCATCTTCGAGTGAAATGGCCCACTTCATTTATCGCCTCCGTATTTGGCTGCTTATCCTTCTTTGTTCATTCTTCATTTCATCACTTGGCTTTATTTCCTCTTGTAGTTTCTCCTTTTTCTGTTGGTTGTGTAATTCCAAGGAACTGTATTGGTGCTTTTGAAAGCAAACGGTATAGGGGTCGAGATTACTACCTTTGGGGCCACTACTGGTTTTGAACTTGCAGCCTTCGATCTGACGGATACAACCAAAGGTTTGTGCACTCCGTACTTTGCCCTAAAGCATTCTGATGCACACACATCAACCTCTTTCCTTGTTCCAGCCTTCTCAAAGAACTCAATTTCTTTATTATCCATCATCTTTTGAATCAGGTCCCTGAACTCCTGACATTGTTGGATTTCATGATCAAACTCTTGGTGATATTCACAATACATATTATCATGTATTTCCATTTCAACCTTCATGCCAATTTCAATCATCTTGGCGTTGTATAATTGCTCAAACACTCATCTCAATGGAGACTGAATTTCTGATACATCAGTTTTCTGCCTCTTTGCCTCGTCATATTCCTTTATCACATTTACCCCACGTCTACCATGACTCGGAAGGGGATTGGTTGCAATACTGGGCTCGTCAAACTTCAGTATCCCGGTATTGATCAAATTTTGCACCACTTTCTTAAGTGCTGTGCACGTCTCAATCGAATGCCCCAGTATCCCAGCATGGAATTCACAATGGGCATCTGCTTTGTACCAAGGAGGGTAAGGAGGCTGTAGAGGTGTCAAATGATATGGCCTTACCAGATCTGCCTCATGCAACTGGGGATTCATTTCAGCATATGACATCAGAATGGTTGTGAAATTCATCCTATCATTTCTCGGTCTACGAGAGTCCCTCTTGTTCGAGTTTTGTGGGTTTCCTGTTGCAGTTCCAGGTGAGGTAATAGTCACTTTTTTTGGAGCCTCATATGTGCTTGCATTATTCACCTCGTTCTCCTTTATTTTATAATTCATACGGGAACTTTCTCCACTTTCGATTCTTCCACTCTTTATTGCAAGCTTCTATCAGTTCTTCAGTCATCACAATGTCAGCAAAGTTTTGATTAGCATTTCTGATAAGCCTTTCGAAGAGTGGTCCTCTCAAAGTTTGAACAAACATGTTGGCGATCTCGTTTTCCATCAACGGAGGTTGTACTTGCGCTGCAACGTCTCTCCACCTCTGAGCGTATTGTCGGAGCGTTTCATCACTTCTCTGCTCCTTTCCTTGCAGCATCACCCGACTCGGAATCATTTCTGTAACATGTTTGTAATGCTCCACAAAGCCCCTAAAAGATCTTTCCATGAATGAATATTCACTCGGCTTAATTGTGTATACCAACGGGCAGTTGAGCCAGTCAAGTTGTCCTGGAAACAATGTATCAACAACTTTTCATCCTTTAAATAGGCAGCCATCTTTTTGCAATACATCGTGAGATGAGCCTTTGGACAAGTGGTTCCATCATACTTCTCAAAGTCTGGGCTTTGAACTTGGGGGGGAAGTACCAAGTCAGCTATCAAGCTCATTTCAATAGCACCAGGCCCCATCTCACTAACCTTATGTAGTTCCAGCAAACGATCCTCTAGAGTCTTGCAACGCTCTTCATACTTTCGTTCAATCTCAGCACGTATCTTTTCTATCTCATAGAGGGTGTTCAGGTCTAGAACTTCTTCACCACTTCCAAAGTTTGCCCCAATATACACCAAGTGACTAGGTGTTGTTCTTGCCAGATTAATGTGGACCTTCTCCGCAGTAGGAGGTTTCTCAGGTTGTATCCTAATATGGGATGTAGTTTCAGCTTGATCGTTCACATCATTAGAAGCTCCTTCAACCGCTTTAGCCTTTCTTGACTCTTTAGAGCTTAACAAAGTAGTTAACTGATTGGTAATCTCTGCTTGAATTTGAGTGAAACAATCTTTGATAGATTGCTCAATTCTATCAAATCGATTATGTGTTTCCACTCGCTCATTTTCAAGGCTAGCAATTCGGTCCTTGACAGCCATGGTTCTGGAACGCAGACGGGTTCCGTATGAATGCGGTATGGTTGTGGCTTAAAGAAAATTCTTCCATTAAGCCTTTCTTTTATTAAATTCTTTATTTTTCAATATATCATAAAATTCCAAATGAATGAATGTATGCATGAGTGCATGAATGCAATAAAGAACATCGAATTTAGGAACCAGTCTTTTTTAGAAACACCCATTCGTCTGAAAATTCAATTACATAGAAAAGATAAATTTTCTACAGAAAGCTGCTTGCCCTAATTCCTAGGTTGACCAGCTCATGCAACAAACGAGTAATGGCCTCTCCGTGCTCTTCTTCAACATTGGGTTGCTCTAACAGGCTTGTAGCTTGTCTTGACAGAATCTGGACGTATGAGGCAATACTCCTGACTTACGCCTTGAAGCTCATTAATTCATCATTGTAACACCGAATTGTGTGTCGTGCTGCTTCATACTTGTCCTTCCATGCTTCTTTTTCTACCATTAGTGCTCCAGCGAGTTTTTCTTTCAAATCTTGGACAATATTTTCTAATTCTGTCACCCTTTTCTGCAGCCTTTCCATTTCTACTTGTATCTTGTCTTCATTATGATATCTGGTGATCAATCCTTCCATCTGTGTTACTTTGCTTGTTAAGTTAAAATTCCTAGCTTGCTCTTGTGGTGATCTGTCGCTTGATTCCTTGCTTGCACGTGCTTTCCTGTCATACATCTTCTTGTAATCATCTCTATATTTAGTCATTGCATCCAACTTATCTGATAGGATCTTTATCACCTTGTTCGTACCTCCCTTTTTGTTTAGCTTTATAATCATCATGAAACTCATGTAATTCTTTCAAATCTCGGCTTATCTTTTTGTTTTGTTCCATCAATTCCTTCTATTTCCCCTCATGGATGTTTACTTGCAGTTGTGCCATAGTCAACTCTTCCTTAAGATCATTAATCCCCTTTTTGTATCTCTTTAAATCCAATTCTCGATCATGCTTAAGCTTTTCCAAGGTTGAGGGTGACTCCCTAATTGCTTGAGTTGAGGTGCCAACACCTTATGGCATTTCTTGGAATGTGGTGTCGTTAACCCTTTGAGCTCTCCATTCATTGTACCTTATCATCACCTCCAGGTTTTGATAAGGCTGAACTCTTTTCGGTGTCTCTCATGCTTTTGAAGTTTGTAGTATCAATCCTTTGTAATCATTTGTTTTATGGGCGTACTCAATTTTGGCCATCCCAGCAGTTGCTGGCACAAACTGTCTTGGACCCGAATTGTCCTGACACTAGCAACGGGCAATAAGTTGTCCCTCCCCAAATTCCTGGTAAATGAACCCAATCTCTATTTCCGTATCTATATAAGAAGGTTGTGCCTCTGTTTAGCCACGGGGCTTTCCATAACACGTTTGTGTCTTTCAGGTCCCTAAGATATTCTTCCCAATGCTTCTCGCTTTTTCTTTCTAAAATGCAATCAGCTATGTGTTCTCTTATTGGCAAATAAGTGTCAAGATATCTAATCTCTTTATAAGGCGCGTTCCACCTATGTCCTCTGAACAATACTTCCAGCAATTGTGTGTAACCCCATAATTTTCCTTCTCCTATTTTCTTGCAAATGGTCAACGATCTATAGGTCTCTATCAAGATAGCTGGCACCGGGTTGACTCCTTTGTCCAATCGCTCAAACAATCCTATAGTTGACGAATCGATATGCTCAAGTGTTCTTGGAAATAGAACCAGGTCGTAGATACATAAAGCAAAGAGGCTCCTCATTATGACCGGTTCGTCACTATTTGCTAGCACCAACTCTTTAAATGTTCTCTAATTGACCCGTTGTCTATCTTCGCTTTGGTCAGTGCTGTCATTGTTAGCCATTTTCTTTTCCCACCATTCTTTCATCTTCCCAGTTAATGATGTCAATTTCTTGATGAAGCCTGCATTTCCAGAGCTATTAAGGGACCTAATGTAGATTTTATTGCTCTTAATTCTAGGAAAATTAATTAGTATCTCGTACTCTTCTAGCGTGGGTGTCATGTCCACCTGTCCAAAAGTGAAGCAATTATATGCAGGATTCCAGAATTGTGCCATAGCTCTCAGTAGTTCTTGGTCAATCTTTATATCTAACAACAAGGCTATATCACCAAATTCTTTTTGAAACTGCTCTTTAATTCCACCACCCCATTGATCCCAAATGCCTTTTAAATCTGGTAGACATGTATTCTAGTTGGTATTTATCTTCATGTACCCTTTCATCTTAGACACTTCACCTTTTCTGAGACTGTCTCCCTTTTCGTGTTGTGTTTGCTCTAACCAAGTCGATACTGCAGTATTATCTTCTCCTGCCCTAAATTCTCGAGACATATAAGATACTTCTAAATTGACTGACTCCCAATTCGATGCCAAAATAAAAATGCAATTTATGGTAAAAATTTAAAACAAACAAAAAACTTGTGTTAGTATCATGAATTAATATTAAAGGCAAATAAACAAACTAAAAAATTAATATCAAAATAAATGAACAAGTTAATGTCACAATATTTAAAGCAACAAAATAACTAGAGAAATGTATTTAAACCGGTAGCACATATTCTAGGTCCCTGTCTGGCTCTAGCGGGGTGGGCTTCTAAAAACAGAATATGGGTTTGGTTCTAGACTCTTGGTTCCTGAACTGTCGTTACCGTCTACTGCGATAGTAAGACATCGATTCGGTAGTATAAGTCCCTTATAACGGAGGAATGGGCCCCACGATGCATAAGGTTGGTATACCGGAAGAAGACAAAAATCCGAAGTCGAAGTTGGAGAGCATCACGTCGGATATTGTCTTACTCCCACTTAAGGGTGAAAAACCCGGGTTTAGGGTTTATGCATGAATGACAGATATAACATACACAAAAACTACCCACATTCTTCCTAAAATCTTTCGAACAATTCTTCAGAAAAAATTAAATCCAAATTAATGTTAGAAATGCCAAAATGCCACGCGGAGTCGCCAAGTTGTCGCAGCCGTTTTTTTTTTTTTGAAAACTCGTTTTTTTAAGTTTGGAAGAAAACAGTCGGACTATTAAAATTCGAGAAATCGGGGTTTTAATCAATTTTATCTTGTGATTTATTAATTTTCTTTTTTTGGATCAAAATCCCTTTTATTTGGTTAAAAATCGTTTTGGAGTCGCCACCGGCCACTTTGGTAGGTCGGACACCATAAAAATGTACCAGGGATTCCTGTTTTGAAAAGTTTGGGTTCGGGAGTCGGTTACGTGTAGGGAAGGGTTAGCACCCCAACGAACGCCCATTATCAGTACCTCATTAATTACACGCGGCATTTTGGCATTTCGAATATTAATCTGGATTTAATTTAATCTTTTAACAGTAAAACGAATTTTATTTCGAATGGGGGTATCATTTTGCAAGACAATACATTTTGGATGAATATAAGTATGAAACGTCCAATTACATTAGGGCACTTCAATTTATATTCAAAATGTGCCTCAACACAAAAGGTTTTAATGCATGGCAAATTATTGTCTTTCCAATTTTAAGTAAACCCTAATTAGGCTCCATCAATTTGTTCAATTAAGAATCTATGAATATTATTAATTTTTTGACGTAATTGGTAACATCCAAAATATTATTGGGCACTACCTTTAATAGATCCAAAAGTAATAATATTCTTAATTAAGATGATTCTAAGTAGTTATCCTAATTTAATTTTGATTCATCTAATTGTGTAGTATTTCTATTTTCTAAGTTAAAATGAAACATTGGAACTTTCATCGGAATATTCATTGGTTAACATCACTCTTCAATGTGACACTAACCAATATTGAACATTCTAATATTGTTTCAAATATTCATCTATTTGCTACAATGGTCTTTCCTATTTAGTTATGTGATTAAGTAAACTATACTAAGGCTCTAATATTATTTTTATACATGTGATTTAAATCCTTAAACAATATACTACATGTGTTTAAAAAAACATGCAAACATACAATTTAATAAAAACAATTAAACAAGACAATTAATACTGAGAAAGGACTGAATTGAATTAATTTGGAAGTAAGAGATCAAATTACAAAGGAAACAATGGCTAATTTGTAAGGAAAAGGGAATTAGGGAGCCCAAACCTAAATTCTCTAAAAGAAAGGCCAGACCCATTAAACCAAAGCTCAAAAACCTTAAAACCCGTTCGATTTCAGCCCAAACCCAACCCCTTTTGCTCAACCGGGTCACAGACCCGTATCCACACCCGCGCAAAAAAAACGCGGATCTTATCATGACCCGGCTCACTAAACGACGTCGTTCCCAACTCAGTATAAAAGGACCACTTTCGAGTTGGAACAGTCAGTTGCACCTCTCCTCTCTCTCTCTAAATTCTCTAAGCTTAAACACCCAAATCCCAAAATCACAAACCCATTCTCGATCAAAACTCTATTTTTCACCTTTGTTCTTCTTCAATTCATCCATTTTCCTTGGTTTGATCCTCACAAACCCTAAATCTCCTCTCAAAATATGTTTCCAAAGATCAAACTCATAAAATTCCCTATAACACTTCAAAACTTTTCTAAAAACTTAACTTTGATCTTTAGCCCCTACTCAAAACTTTTTCGACGTGTTTTTCAACCGTCGGGATGATACCGGTCACTGGTCATCATCTCTGATCATCACCTTCCCTCTTTCGATGACCGAAATCCTTCCGTAATTTCCGTTCGACCCCCGACCAAACTTCAATCTTCTTCAACCTTCTTTCGATGACTAGAATTCCTCTGGTCATCTTCTCTTACCAGCCTGAACTTTATGGTTGCCACCTATAATTTTCGGTCGCCGTTTTTGCCGTCGCCGAAACCCTAAATCTACCCAAAATACTCGATTTTTCATCCTAAACCTAGATCTAGCCCCTGTTTCATCTGAAACGGGCCTCTTCTCCATTTCCTAAACTACCTACCCAAAATCAATAGCCTCACTACTATGATTTTCAACTTCGACCGATGTCCTAGCACTCAGATCTCGACTCCGACGACACTCATAACAACGACGACAGTGAGATAAGTTCCTTATTCCCTCAGATCTTATTTATTTATTTATTTATTTATTTATTATTGTTCGAACATTAAACAGTTTATTAGGTTTAGATCTAGATTTGAATTCTATTTAGATCTAGATTGTATATTATTTACTTGCGGATTTGGTTTCAGATCTAGGAAATCGAACTCGGGAAAGGATTTAAGCTCAGAGATCTAGGATTTTTGATGATTTAGACGTTGGTTTTAAGGATTTATGACTTTGGTTATGTTTTTTTATTAGGTTTACTAAGTAAATGAGGATTTTAGAGTTGAAGGTTACCTCTGTTTGGTGATTCTGTAACTCCTGCGAGCTTCCGACAACGGTTGACATCTAGTTTGTCTTCTCCGAGCGTCTCTTCAGCTTCTGGTAAGTTTTTTTGACTTTCTCTTCAATTAATGTTTCATTAATTATTACATTAATGATTAACTGACTTTTTCTCTCTCTTGCAGGTATTTATAGTTGACCAGGTGGTGACGTCAGCCTTCATCGTTGGCAGAGACAACTGTCCCCAACTGAAAAGCAATCCGCGCGAATGGAAAACGGGCCAATGAAAGCTCGCCACATGGATTAGTTTAGGCTGGAAAAAGAAGCACACCCAGGCTAATAGGCTTTTGTGTTTGTTTGGGCTGGGAATTAGTTGTTAATGGTTTATAAATAGCTGTAAAAGGATCAGATATTTAATTTAGGCTTTGTAATCGGTTTGGGCTCTATTTTTCATAGAGAGAATAATTTTGTAATGGACATTTGAATATTATAACATGTTTATTAAGTTGATTTTATTATTTATTTAAGTTTTATTTATTTATTATGTTTGACCTTATTTAATATATATATATATGCATATACCCGGACAAAATACGGGTTCTACACTAATCAACTGAGTTTTTTATTTCTTTAGTTTAGAGTTTTGAAATTTTAGTGTTTAATTTAATTCGGATGGTATGAGATTTTGAATTGTGTATTTAGTATTTGAAAATGAATTTTAAAAATAATATCAAATGAAATTTTTATGAAATTTAAAAAATCCCCAAAACACAGAAAAATGACATAAGTAGAAAATTACAGTTTTCAAAAAACCTTGATATGAAAACTTAAACTGGGGTTTAGAAATTCTGAATTAGGTTTAGGAATTTGTTTATTAGCTTTGTGTTTAGAGATTGAATTTTTCATGATGATTTAGTTGTTTGCTTATTATTTTTTGTTAGTTTTTTTATATTAATTGTAAAATATATTTTTTAAATAAGAATATTGACATGTCATCATCATTTAGAATCTTAATGCTTTAGTCAAGATGTTAGTTAAAAAATGAATAATTTGACAAAGTGATATAGGTTAGGGGTCAAATTTATCCTTAAAAAATGGCCAAAATGATAAAAAGTGTATACGTTAGGGGTTTAAATTATTCTTATGCCATAATTTTATATTGCAAAAAGACAATTGATGGTCCCAAATATTTATTTATAAAGATTTTATCTAAAAATAAAATAAAATAAAATAATTAGTGGTGTATACCAATGTATGTCATTTTACTATTTGATTAAAATATGTTTTAAGTTTTTGTACTTTAAAATGATTTTATTTAATTATTATTGACGTATTTGTTTTTTTAGTTTAGGTGCGTTCTTTTTTAATCAAAATAAGTGTAAAATGTTTTATTATGTCATATCTCAAGTGTTTAATATTTCATCATGTTTATATTTTAAGGTTGATCTGTTAAAAAAATATCATTCATTTATTGTTTAACACGTGATTAATTTTTAATTTTTTTTGAATTTTTAAAAATTAAAAACCTCCAAAACTCTTTTTTTTCCTTCAAAATAGCCTTAAATTCTCAATCCAAAACATCAATTCGACAACCGTTATTGAACACTTCGTTGCCATCGACGGCAAAATAATGCAATCTATTCTTCTCGCCACAAGCCTAGTTGTCGTTTATCCGTCCATTGTATTTGTCACTTGTGAAATTCATTTTACATTCGACGTTCAATTGATGTCTCATTCATCAATTTGTTGCAACGAAAAAGTAGGATAATCAATAGTGGAATCCGACGACGAAGGTTATGAGTGGTGATAATTGATTCGTCGATGACGGAAGATGTATTTGAATATTTTAATATTTGGGGCTAGGAGTTTATGAAAAAAAGGTACAAAAATATTTTTTTGTGATTTTCTTTTAAAAAACAAATGGAATAAAGAAAATGTCACACATCATGCATTCATAGAGAAGCACATTTTTTTAGTATTATTAACATATAAACCTTAAAATATAACAAAATGAAACATTATATACATATTTTCACAAAAAATCCTTTAAGTATTTAAAAAATATAATTTAAACACTTATTTTATAATAAAGATTTTAAATTTTTTTGAGATTGTATGTCCATGTAATGTAAACCTATTAAAAATTCAATCTATTTGTCATAAATATGCTGTAAGTCAGATGCAAATGAATATTTGAAGTCCAGTTAATAGACTGGTGAAAAAGTCCGCATAAAATTAAATAAAAATATGTTTTTAGTTTATTTAAATTATATTCAGACCGAACCGAATGAGTCACCCAATTCATAAGTAGGTCTAATGAAAAGATTAAATTATGAAACAATAAAGTTTAGGGATAAAATTGTCCAAAATAAAAATATTACACAAATTCTCAAATAGTATTGACTATTAATAATAGGGTAATTATTCAATGTCATACACTTAATTAATTAATCAATTAATTAATTTGCATTTAACAATAAGTTAGTCTTGAGATGATACAGTAAATTTTTAAATAATTGAGTTCTTATCATGACTGCGAATGTAGAAAATTGAGGTTGCAAATAAAGTAAATTGGGTAGGAGAGTCGCCTTTATAATGAATGTTTGGAGTACCAATCTGAATTATTGAGTTGGGAGGGTTGCCCTTGTTATAAATATTTTATATTTGTATTGTCCGATCTGAATTACTGAATTAAGAAGATTTTTCTTATAATGAATCTTTACATTATCTGACTTAAATTAATCAACAATAAATTAAATATAAATAGTTATAAAAAATACAGACGACATGCAAATATAGTATTATATACATGTTGTAAGTAAAGTATATATACATATTTTTATATCGTTTGACCATTTTATACTTCCATGTTGGATTCTGCCTACGACGTATGAACACAATCATTTCCCATTTTAGTGCCACTGCACATATCTAAAGCAAAGCAAATACTTTATTTTTTTTTTCATGTTCAGATGTAGTAATATAATAATATTTACACTATATTAAAAAGGGTAAACTACATAAATGATCTCCTGACTATGTTTCAATTATTTTTTACGTCTCTTAACTATCAAAAGTAACAAATTGGCCCCTTAACTAATTGTTACAAACAAAACAGTCATATTCCGTTAAAAAATAGACGGACGTCTTAGCTGGACGTTAACCTGCTGACTGAGTTTAAATAAAATTATTTTTTATTACATCATATTTCCATGTCATTAAATGTTAATAAAAATAAAAAAATAAAATTTCTTTCAAAACCCTAATCATTCGTCGTCTTCTTCTTTTAGACTTCATCTTCATATTTCTCAGAAGAAAAAAAATTTAAAAGATGGACTCAAGCTTTAAATCTCATAACATCATGGAATAATGGTAACCCAAATCCTAATTATCAAATTACTCATTTTCTAATCTCCCATAAAGCTTAAATCTTTTCCATGAAAAAACCCCTTCTTCCCTATAACCTATTTGGGTATTTCTTAGTTACTTATATTTAAACAGTCTAATAAAATTACAACAAGATAGGAAAGAAACAATTCGAAACAAAAGGTGAGAAAGAAAACTAAATAAAGTTGCATCATAAATTAGGAGGAGTAGAATTTCTCTCACACATTTCGTTTCTTTTCACTCTTCCAAAGCTCTAAAAATAGTGTTCTCTTTGTTATTGTTGCATAAAAGCAGTAAAGGTAGAAAAACTGCATGTTTTTTTCTTTTTTTTTTAGTTTTTTATTTAATTGCAAGCATATTTATCTTTAATAATTTTGAGAGTGGAGAAAAATCCAAACAAAAATTAGAAAGAAATACACCAATGACGAAACCACACACTTCAACAACAGATCTGCTCTCTTGGTTCGAAACTCCTCCTACCGATTTCGCACCCACCGCCCCACGCTCCGCCGCCCTTTTCAGGTGCTTCTTTCAATTCTTTTTTCATTTTTTGTTTAGCTGGTGAATTAGTATTTTTTATTGTTTTTATTTTATTTTTATTGACCTTTAATGATATGGAAATATATTGTAATAAAAAATAGAAAAAATGTCCCAATCAGGAGGTTAACGTTCAGTAAAGGCGTCCGCCAATTTTTTAACAGAACGGGACCAGTTTGTATGTAACAATTAGTCAAGGGACCAGCTTGTATGTTTTGATAGTCAAGGGACACAAAAGATAATTGAAGCATAGTCGGGAGACTATTTATGTAGTTTACCCTATTAAAAAAACACCTTCCTTTCATAATATTCTAGTGGATTGTTCATACATTCAGGGACAGACACAAGATTTTATGTTAGAGGGGACGAATTTATAAAATTTTAAGGGAATGAACTTATAAAATTTTAGGGGGCGAAAATAGATTTTCAATAGAAAATACATAGAAAATTTCTAAAAAATTTCTAAATCATATATGAATTTCAAATTTTTAGGGGGCGACTGTCCCCTCCCAGTCCCCTCTAAGTCCATCCCTACATTTGTTTTTATCAACAAAAAATATAATTTTATTAAGAGAAATCATACATATTATGACATAGTCATATGCCTCGTTAAAAACCTCTCTAAGCCTAAATAGAAAAAAAATAGTACTATGTGACCCATGTTAAAACAACAATCGAACAAGACCCAAACAACTACAATTCCACCCGAAGCACTTAAGGAAGGCGAAAATACATAACCAGAATTACCTTGTCGACCATAACCGAGCCATATCACAACGCTGCTTCCTCTGCACATCTCGAACCCTCTCTTCTTCGCCGTACTTCCCAATATGTATTGATTTTTTTTAAAATGAAAAATTGTCTGAAATATGTTTTTATTAATATATTATAAACTTGTTGACATAATATACGTATTCAAAAATTATTATAATTATTGATACATAAATAATCAAATAAGATAATTTCAATTGAAGGATACATATAAACTAACTACCTGCCATATTGGAAAAGTATGGGGAAGTAGAAGTAATATATATCCTTTTGAAACGTTAAAATTTTAGTTAATTCTCCTAACTTAACTACAACATATATTTGATTAAAATATGTTTTAAGCTATTGTACTTTAAAATGATCATATTTAATTAGAATTTAACACAAAATAAGTACATAAATTATATATTTTTTTACTTTAGGTGTTTAAAGTTTTTTTTGAATTAAGTATCTAATGTTTCATTTTGTTGTATTTTAAGTGCCTAACATCTCATTCAGATAATATTTTAAGTTTGATCTGTTAAAAAAACATCACTCATTCATTGCTTAACATGTGGCTAGTTTTCAATTTCTTTTTTTTAAAAAAAAACTAACTCTATTTTTCTTTAAAAATAACCTCAAATTCCTAACTCCAAACCTCAATTCATCTTCCACCGTTAAACACAGCGCTGTCATAAATCTCTTTCTCCCGTTGCAAGCTCAGTCATCTTTCGTCCGTTTATTGTGCTCGTCGATTGTAAAACTTATTTTGAGTTCGACGTTCAATTGACGTCTCGTTCGTAGATTTGTGGTGACGAAAAAATAAAGTAACCAATGACGAGATCTTATGACAGAGGTGGTAGGCGGGGTTCGATGACAAGGTGGGTGGTGATGATTGTTTTGTCGACAACATAGGATGAATTTGAGTACTCGGGATTAGGGATTGGAGGTTTATAAAAAATTAATAATTTGGGGTATTTTTGAATTTTTAATATTTTCTTTTAAAAGAAAATAAGAAAAATATCACGTATCATGCATTTATATAAATTTGTTATTATAAATAACGGATAAACCTTAAAATATAATAAAATGAAACATTAAATACCTAAAAGAAAAAGGCTTAAGGGTCAAATTGGCCCTTACCAAAAAAATCAAAAAATCAATTAAGTCCTTATGAAAATTTTGCACCCAATTTAGCCCTCATAATTCAAATTACACCTAATTTGACCCCTCCGTTAGTCTGACCATAACGGTCCGCTAACGATCAGAGATAGAAGGACGTTATCGTCCGATTCAGCATGTCATGTATGCACCGACGTGTAAAAAATACTAACATGAACCGATAACGTGTAAAAAATAAGAAAACATTTTAATTAAATAATCCCTAAAAAGACGAGTTATTTTCTATAAAAGATAACAAAAGTTCTGAAAGAGGGAAAATAACAAGTTAGGGTTCTTAAACGATTTCATCTGAATTTTATCATTCCCTTTCAAGATTGTCACAACAAGCTTTGGTTATTACTGGGTAAGCTTCGATTAGCAATGGGTAAAAGCAATGAAACGATTTTTCTTATTATTCTTAATGTTTTATGCGATTATGTTCATCTTTATTTTAGTTTGAGTTATTTTATTCGGTTTTTCTTCTTGTTCTTAAGAGATTTTATATTTATTTGGTTGATAGAAAATGTGTTCATCATTCTTATCAGTTGTTGCCAGTAGAAACATTCAATATGGAGGTTCTTTCGAGTATGAGGGCGACATTTTCTGTTATTGTGGGGGAAAAGCCCAATGTGGATAGCATGAAAGATAGAAAAAATAGGCAGAAGGTTCTTTGGTTGTCCCAATTTTAAGGTATATGATTGTGGGTTTTTTAAATGGCATGACGCCGAACTAAGTGAAAGAGCTAAGTTTTTACTACATGAGATGAAGAAGAAGAATGATGCGTTTAAGAGAAAAAAATCGAAATTTTAACAGTCGGAGTAATAATGAAGATGAACTGACAGAATTGAAAGCTGAATTAAGAGAGTTGAAGGTTGAAATGAGAACAACAAAGGATCAACTGGGTTTAGCAAGCAAAATTTGAAGCATTTGAATAGGGAAAAGAATATGTGCTTGATTAAAATGTGTATTGCTTGGATCATATGTATGGTAGGGGTAAGTAGTTTATTCGAAAACAAGTAGTTATGTTAGCGTTAGTTTACTATGATTAATGGTTTTTGATGTAATGTATGAAAAACTTGGTTGAAAATTTATATTTAAAGTTGTTCGAAACTCATATGTATGTTACATTTTGAATGATGGTTTAGTTTGCAGAGATTAAATTGTTGCATTTTGTATTTTACAAATTGTATACTAAAACTCTGAAAGTACATGAGACATCACTGTCAAACCTCATAAATAATATAATCTTAAGAAGCTTCAAAATAAGATAAATTAAAAAATATCATAGTCAGAAGACATCATTGTCATACTACAATAATAGATAAACTAATGTTTTGAAGATACATCATTGCCAAACATCTTTAATAAAGTAAGCTTAACAATGGTTTCAACATGAGAAGCATCATTGACAAAACAAGTTTAAACATCCATTTTTTTCAAAATAAAAGTATCATAGTACCATACTTCAAACTAGTGAAACATGCTCACTATGTTTGGCTTGATTGTGTGCCTTATGTTTGACTTTTTGGAGGCCTCATTTTCTTCTTCCTCAACATTTGCTTGAAGTTGTCTTGTAGTGACAACAGTATTTCTCTTCCAACTCAATCATTTGCCTTTCGAATAATGTTGGAATTTAGACTGATCAGTCTCACCAATTCTCATTTTGTTTGTTCTTGTGACAACACGTTCAGTTGATATACCAGGCTACAAGTATTAACATTGTAAAAAAATCAATCAATACAAGTCAATACAATAAAGAAATAAACAATAATTGGTTTAAATTTCAACTTAAACTTACATTCCAAATTTGATCTCTAGTTTTCAGGTCAGTGTACAAACCAATTCTAACTTGATCTTTTTTCTTGTATGATTTCTTGGTAGGTTTTGGCTGAGTAGTTGGTGGAACTGTTGAAGCTGGTGTAACGTTCTGATTTGTACCCTAAAAACATAAAATGTATATACTAGTTTCGATATGATTCATATTGGTTTAAAATCAGAATTCGCATGTATTTATAAGTTTACCTGAGACGTGATTTGCGAAGCAGAGGTTAAATTTTGATTTGGCACATGAGATATTATTGATAGACCTGTTGAAGCTGATGCAACATTTTGATTTGTACGCTTACAACAAAAAGGTGCAAGTTATTTTTTAAAATTTAAATTTATATTTTTTTCAAAAAAAAAATTAAAAGTAAGTTTACCTGAGACATTTTTGTTGGACATCTTAGCTTGTTATGACTTGGTTGACGATACTTGGTATAATGCCTTTGTTTGACAACATTGGTTTTCCCTTTCTTTGGTTCATCCTTATCTTTCTTTCTTTTAGGCTTGCCCGGTAGTGTTTTAACTTGAGGAGGTTGAATGAGATTAGAAGTTTTAGGCCAATTTTTTTTCCTCTAACAGGCTGCAATACATGGTTGTAAGCTGCTAGGTACTTCTCTTTGGTGTATCAATTAGAAACATAATCTTCAGGTCTCTTGTTGTCTTGGTACATGGAACAAATAGCATGGCAACAAGGAATGCCACTAAGTTCCCATGCCCTGCATGTGCATTTTAATTGCTTCATATCAACTATATGTTGGTCTTCTCCATGCTGGACCTCGTAGCCTCCATCACCATTCCACACTAGTCTACAATGTGTACTTTGTTTCATACATGCTCTAATTTTTTTAAAGCCTTTGGACTGATATGTGTCCTCTATTTTAATGCCCGTGTTCTCTTGACATGCAACCTACTCATCACCATAGGTCTGATTTTTCCTAAAACACTAATGATTGGCTTGCATCTAACATTTAGTATCCAAGCATTGAATGCTTCGGCCATATTATTATCTACAACATCACATGTTGATGTTGTAGAAAAGTAGACCTTAGTCCAATGCTGGACAGGATTCTGTAACAGATCCTCAGTTGAAGTAGGACCTATTTTTTCAAGCTTTTGAAGGTTGTCATCAAAGTCTTCAATGTAAGTTGACCTGAACATGCAAATATTGTTAGAAAAAAATTATACGACATATTTCACTTACTAAACATTGAACATTACAATAAAAGAAGAGTTTGATGTTACCTGACACAGTTCCAAAAACATATTTTTCTATTTATACTTTTTTATTTTTTTGTCAATTGGCATACAAATGTCTTGCACACATTCTATATTCAGTGTCTGGATAATTTTTCAGCAATACCTTCACTAATCCTTACACCATGAAAGATATAAAATATTTTAGACAGACACATAAAAATCAAACAAATATTTTAGACAGACTTATGCATATTTTTTGTTGATCTGACATAAGTGTAATGCCTTCACCAATTGGATGGTCTAGATCAGTGATTTTTTTTTCCAGAAATCATCTCCACGAAGATGCACATTCGAATTCAACTATAGCCCATGTTATGGGGAACATTTGGTTGTTGGCATCTCTACCGACAACTAGTAACTCTCCTTTTTATGCAGTCTTCAGCCAACATCCATCCACTCCAATAAATGATCTATAACCATCTTTTCAGCTTTGCTTAAGGGCTTGAAAACACACATAAATTCTGAAGAACACATCTTGTCCAACATCATTCTTATGAACTTGTATGCTTACAGTACTCCCAGAATTGCTTTTGATCAATTCGACGGCATACCTCCAAAAACTAGCACATTTCTCTACATATGATTCTCGAAACTCCTTAAGAACTTATTTTCTAGCTCTCTGACACATATTAAAGGTGGCATAAACTCTCAACTCTCTTTTGCACATCTCTTTCAATGTCTTCACTTTCATCTTTGGATCAGCTAATATTCTTTCCTTAAACTCTTTTGAATGCACTTGGCATAAATTAATTTGTTCTTGTTAGTCCTATAGCACTTGTGCACCAGATTGTAAGTTTTTATAGTATAACATCTAAGCTTCTTGTTAATGCTTGCAAACAGTGTCCAAGGACAACTTTTCATACAATGAAATTTAACTCTATTTGGTTCATTCTTAACAATTTTTAACCGTATCCCTTTTACAAATGTATACTTTCTCACTACTTCTTTGAATTATTTATTATCATCAAACCTTAAACCTAACTCCCAAACAAGAATAACATAGTTGGGATCATATCTTGAAAAACGAAATTGTCTTACTCTGGGTGCATCATCATCTGACTGCTCACTATCTTCATATTCTCCAAGATCAGAAGATGAAATATAATCACTTTCGAAACCTTTCAGTTTTCCATCTCTGTCACCATATCTATCATCTTCATCTACATTATCTGGTTGCACTGGTTGACCCTCACAATTTTCAACAGTGTGCTCCTCGTTTGCAGCCTTTTCTTTACGTCTTCTGCCTCTCCCTATTTCCCAGATTTTCTCTACTCTTCATCCATATCACTCCCAATATCTATATTAAATAAGAATACATCTTCATCGTCATAAGCCCTACCCTCATTCACATCAACCTCTGACCCATCAATATTATCTTCTGCCTCATTATCATCACCAGTCTCATTATCAGCATGTTCTAGCCCATTATTAGCAAGCTTTGGCCTAATATCATCAACCTCTGGCCCATCATCATCAGCATGCTCTGGCCCATTAACATGGTCTTCACTTTCATCACTTGACCCAGCAACATTACTCCCAATCCCTGCATCACCATCATTAACATCATCTATTTTCTCCATAGACATATACAAATCGACAATGCCCTTATCTTTCAATATCTTAATCATCTCTCTTACAGTATTATTATCATATGCTAAAACTAGAGTGTTAGTACTGAATGTCACTGGAGGAATCCTGTAATAAACAAAATTTTATTTATTGACAAACCCCAAGTCATTCACATTGCCTATGATATCCCAATAGCATAATCTATCAGGATTAACTTGCAACCTATCTACTTTTTAATCTAATCAAATTTAGGAGATGAAACAAACTTCATACTATGAAAATATCTTAAAACATATACAACTTAAGGTTTATCAACGTGAGTTTCATCAACCATCATATAAACAATAATAATAATAATAATAATAAAATCACAATAACAATACATATTTAATCAAAAAGTAGTAAAAATAGGACCAATATTTGTCTTCTCCTTTTTTTTCTTTACTGTCACAATAATGGATCACAAATGTTTCTCTCCATTTCAACTTGTGCAATATGTATCGACTTAAAAAGGGTTAATAATCGACTAAACTTACAAGGGTTTGATTTTTTATCAGTTCGAATTCGCACAAATTGAATACTCCTATGCAATGGGGGTTTTGATTTTCAAATAACAAATGTATTATCGATTTTCTTATAAAAAAAAGCTTTCGATTTTGATAGCAAAAATAAAAGTTTTTTATTTTTCTCAGAAAAAAAAGAAACGTTTCGTTTTTCTTTAAAAGTTTCAAAAAAATTCAAAATGAACTCAAAATTTTTATAAAATTTTTTCGATTTAAAAAGATATTTCCAGATAAAAGAAGCGTTTTGTTTCCCTTTAAAGGTTTCAAAATCTTTTTTAAAATGAACTCAAAATTTTTATAATATTTTTTTCGATTCAAAAAGATTTTAATTTATACAAACCTATTGTTACTTGCAAATCCAAACTATGATCGACATCATTTAGAGAACTCCATGGGTTAAACTCTAAGAACTAAAGAGACTTTTCTGCTTAATGTTGGGTTATAGGAAATAACTCGTCTTTTTAGGGATTTTTTAATTAAAATATTTTTTACACGTCATCAGTTTACGTCAGCATTTTTTACACGTGCATACATGACATGCTGAATCGGACGGTAACGTTCTTCTGTCTCTGACCGTTAGCGGACCGTTACGGTGAACGCGGTCAAACTAACGAATGGGCCAAATTGGGTGTAATTTGAATTATGATGGCTAAATTGGGTGCAAAATTTTCAAAAGGGCTTAATTAGTTTTTTTAATTTTTTGCTGAGGGCCAATTTGACCCTTAAGCCAAAGAAAAATGAGTATTATCTCATACATAGGCAGTTGAAACTTTTTGCTTCACCAAGTGCCTTAATTTTAAGGTTTAGAGTTTTAGTTTAAGGTTTAGAGTTTTAGTGTATGAGTTTAAAATTTAGGGTTCATGATTGTAATTTAAGGTTAGAATTTAGGGTTTATGATTACAATTTAGGTTTTAGGGTAACATTTTTAAGGATTTAAGTTTTAACCTATAAACTATAAATTCTTTCTATCAATAGCCCCTAAATTCAAAACTACTACATTTAAACATCTAAACCCTACACCCTAAACATAGTCCCTTAACCCTAAAACTATGACACTTGTGTAAACAAAATTTTCACAAGCGCTTGTGCATAGAATAATTATCTAAAGAAAAATAGTTTGCACAGTTATCTTGTAATAAAGCGTTTGAATTTTATTAACATTGTATGATGTAATAGGAACCTATTTAAAATTCAATCTATTTGTGATGAATATGCTACATGTTGGATCCAAATGAATATTTGATATCTAGTAACGAATAAATTGATGGAAGAATTTGACCAAGTTCAAAAGAATATATATTTTTAATTTATTTAAATTATATTCGGACCAAACTAAATGAGCCACCCGATCCATGAGTGTGTATAATGAAAAGACTTTGGCCCCGTTTTTAGTTGCTGTCAGGGTCCCAGTGCCAAACGACCATCGTTTGCCCCTCATTCAAATAAAGAGATCTAAATCTCTCTCCAATGAGTCCTAAAGTTTCAGACTCCCTATAAGGACAACTGATCTCGACTTCTTTGTCGATATCCCGATGACATCTGAAGCGAGCCTATTCGCAAGTTCGTAACGTCATGGTTCCCATGTCAACATGTCCTAGTGCACTGAATCTCTCTCCAATGAACCCTACAGACTTCCCTGTCAATAACCCTATGACATGAGATCCTATTCGCAAGTTCATAAAATCATGATTCCATATCAACATATCTAGAAAGAAAGGTGGACAATCCAACTAGACATGTAGGTTTACTAGGTCCATTACTTCATGGAAATTCAACCCCCAAAGTACATCAATCACGATACAATTGAAAATACAGCTCCAGAAGCAAGTTTCAAACAACTTAAGCACTACTCACAATGCTTATCCATGCATGTCTTCATGCATTGAATCTTCTCCCCCAATGAGCCATAAAGCTTTAGGCTCCCTTTAAAGACGATCTCGACTTCTCTGTCAATAGCCCTATGACATGTGACATCGCAAGTTCATACTATCATGATTCCATATCAACATATCTAGAAAGAAAGCTAGACTTGGAACATATAACATGATAACATCCTGATTCCATATCAATTACTGTATGAAAATCGAACCCCAAAAATACTGCCTCAATATCATTCATCATTGTGAACACATGCAATTCAAAAACATGTTCTATTGCACTGACTATATGTTCCAAGTTTTTTACACCCTGGTACCTTCAAGCCACTAATAATTGATAGCACCAAAACAGGCAGCAGAAAATAGCACAAAACCCATAGCAAAGTACCATCAAACCATCCTATCAATACACACAAAAATGACTGTCCATGTCATTACCATCTGTATATCATATTGAGAATATCCATCTCCACTTGTGATTGTCCACCACTTATGCAGAGAAACCTTTACTTATATACATTGCCTATCAGTTAACTACTCATGAATGACTGAAGCAGACCCCTAACTACTTTCAATCATGACAAATCAAACACATTTCCTATATAATTGGAGAAATAAATTATTCTGTTACATACAGAGTTGTTTTCTAGATACATTATCATAGTTCATGTAGCAGCATCTTTGCAACAATCAAACCTAAATTTGACTGCAAAGTCTTCAAATAGTGCCAAATATTTTTTATAGTTACGTTTCCTAAACTACTCTTAATCCCCTCCTGCCCCAAAAAACTAATTATGCTCATATGTGCAGGGCGTTACGTGCCTAAGCCAACTCAAGCCCACAACCTCGAGGAGTCTGCAATAGCAACGCTGCCAACTGAGTATAATACAGAGTGGTAGGAAACTACCTGGAAATCATCTTGGTTTACAGAGAACTATTATAATACACAAAAGAAACTGATACGCCATAAAAGGCCAAAAGCAAGAGCTGAATGAACTGTGGAAAAGCAAGCTCATCAGAACAAATTAAAATAGCATCTTGGTAAGGAAACTCTACATTAAATGCAAATAGTGTACACAATTTATAGTTGCCACTATACAGACCACATCTGTTGATTAAATGCACCTACATGTTCATTGCAACTGCAAAAATAATACTATTTCAGCAAAAGAGTAGAGTGCGACTCTTGAAGAAGGAAAAGGTCATACTGGCTGTTGAATTTTGAAAAGTAGCACTTCTGATTTTGATAGGATTATACATCTGATAGAGTCCCATTCACAGTGGAAAGGCATACTGTGATCCCTATCATGTCTCAGCTTTCCCTTCAAAGTCAAGCAGCTGGAACCTTTTTTCCATCCTCAATAAAGAAAATTGAAGTTTCCAGGACCTAAGGAAGAGGGGAAATGAATGTTGGTTAATTAATGTAATTTGGTAACTGTCCAATAATCTTGTAGACGAAAATTGTATGCATGTAGATAACCCTATCCTGAAAAAAAAATACAAGAACTATTTTTTTAATCTTAGAAAATATTTGGTAACTGTCCATTAAGAATAGAGACGAGCAATGTGAAAAAAGCATGGCGCATTAGTTAATGGGAAGTTTCAGCACCATTTTTCTATAGTTTTCCCTCTTGGAGGCATGTTTACTTTGTGAGAAAATGGAAAAGAAAGTAAAGGGTCTCTCATTTAGTTTACATTGACTAATGTAGATGCAATACTAGATGATTTTGGCTCAGGGTTCTGATATAAGGAAAGGATAGCCTGCATTATAGGATACAAATCTCATTTGGCATAAATAGAGATAAGACTGCTTTTATTTATTTATCTTGTTCTATAAGGCAGGACGCTTGCTTATTCTAGTATGGCTGAACTTCTTAGTACAATAGTAGTCTGCCCTGCCCCTATAGGAAGTTCACCATTGAACTTAAAAGAAAGAAATGGAGACGGATGCATCTTAGCATAGCACATTAAAAAGGAAAGAGAATGAGAGTAGTATTACATCGGGCCAGGTGTCTGTAATGAATTCCACAATGCCATAAGATATGTCTCCTTGAACATCAATCTGTTCCTTGTCAGTTGGCCCCTGAAATCAATCAGTTGAAAAATAGGGCATGAAATGAGGAGATATTACAACAAAGAAAGAGTTAAATAGCTCTTTTCTGCAAAGTAATGCACCTTTACAACAGACGCTCCAGTAGCAAACTTCTTTCCAAGTTTCTTTGAAGCATCACTTAATTTTACACCTGAACCAAGTTAAGCATGATCATGAGATGCGACTATTGACACCAAATTGCACTTCGAAAAGCAAAAAAAAAACTAGCATGTGGCTCACCGAAAAGTTCCAGGCCTTTTACGGTCGTTATACATTTGCGCTTGTTACGCACAACCTTTTCGATGATAACTTCTTTCTTCTCCTACACAAGAAAAAAAACTCAAATTTTCAATTCGATTAAACTAACTTGATATATCCACTGAATGTATTAAAATCCATTTCATGTGAGTAATGTTTTTATGCATAGAAGAGTTATTGATTGTACTTTCTTCTTAATCTTCCCACCAGGAAGACGCTTAACTTCCTCTGGCTTAGCTTCTGAACTACCACCTGCAACCAAGTGAGAAAAAATGAGTGAAAATGACATCCTATTGCAAATTTAAGCAAAATCACAAAAAAAAAAACATCCTATTGCAGAATTAATCGAGTATAGTTTCCTTTATTTATTTTTCAACAATTATTGGAACGTGATATTCAAAAACAAGTTTAACCAGCAAAAAAATAGAAACAAAAATCAAATCAGATCTGACATTCAAATCCAAAATAGAATTCGCAAATAAAATTTACCTGAACCAGCAGAAGAGATGCCAGTGGAATGTAACTGATCAGCAACTTTATCAGCTTCATTAGCATTCGCTGCTGCAAGTATGAATCGAACCAAAGAAAATATTTAAGAAAAACAAAAGATCGTTTTCGATTTTCAAGTTTTAACTCAACGGCGGTGTTTAAAGGGCGTTTACCTTTGAGGAGATCCGGGTAAAGATCCGGTGCGTTTTGGATCAACCAGGGCTTGCATGTGTCGAATTCCGGTCCGAATTCGCAGTATTCGGGGGGCAATCCGCAAACTTGACAATAATGTACGACCACCGGTTGAGGTTTCTCCGCCATTGGACCGCCGCCTCAATGATTCAATTCTCTTTCACTTGCTTCTTCACTCACTCAAGGGACTTGGGACTTGTTGTATGAGGTGCTAAAACGCAGCGTTCCGCGATTAACAAGTAAAAGTTATAATTATTTTAATCAAATCTATTTTTATTTTCAAGAGAATTGAGGAGAAAAAATTTGATGCACAACTTGTGTAAACTTTGTTAAATTTAGGGGTTAAATATTTAGTTTAAGGTTTAGAGTTTAGGAATTTAGGTTGGATGATTTAGAATTTAAAGTTTAGAGTTTATGGTTTGAAATTTAAGGTGTTAACTTATGATTGAGCTTTAAATTTTAAATTTTAAAGAATGGTTGTGTAAAAAGATTTTATACACTATGTGTCAATTTTTTTTGAAGCTTCAACAGTCATTTTATTTCTGTTTACTAAATGGATAAACAAAACTACTAAACCGGGCCTCATTAAAAAACCTCCCTAAACCTAGGTGGAGGAAAAAGAGTGCACCGGATTAATAAAAATACACGGCATAAAAACATAAAATAACCACAACTGAAAACTAACATCTCCCACTCATCATAAGACATCAAAGCCCCTTAACACGAAAGAAACTATCATTCTTCTGCTCAACTGTCACATTAGAACCTTTCACTACACTTGATGTTGTGACTCCTCATGACAAAACATTGTACGACATTCTTAATAATCCTCATAAGCCATCCTTTGCCATCTAGGAACTGCCAGTGAACCACACCACTTACATCCCTTCAGAGACGCCAAGTCCATCCCTACTCCTAAACGCAACTTTGAATTGATTGTGTATCATGTCTAGAGAGAAAGGATAAGCCCTTGCACATCAGATAGCAGAGCTTGTCTACTAGGGATTTTCGAACCCAGCACACCCCTTTACTCCCTCATTAGTCTTTGAGTTATCATCTTCTTTAGGCAAAACTTGCCACTCTGTTCCTGTAATCTTCATAGACCCCACTGAACTATCTCACTAGTCCACTAACATTAGAGAAAGGATCTGCATCTTATAAAGAACATTGCCATTAAACAGGAGAGGTCCACAGTAGCTCTTTCTTCCTATTTATCCATTTTTTTGTCAGCTTATCCGTAGTTAAGTTCCATTCTCTGGGGATAACGAGGATGTTCCATCTAATTTCTGCATACTCCTTCAAAGCTTGTACAATGATCTGCTTGAAACAAACTGGAGCTGAACTCGGTTGTAAGAACCATTTTACAACTAGGCTGCAATCACATTCTATTATTAAAGGCATAGTTTTTGCCCACTTAGAAGCCTTATACAGTTTCAAAGCTTCAACTATCGTCAGTGTTTCTGCTGAGGAGGCATCCAACAAACCAATTGCCTTTGAGAACATCAGTAGGGTTTTTGATTCGGCGTTGCGCATTATTCCCCCAATCCCGGCTGCTCCGAAACTGCCCGAGACTGCGCCATCGACATTGAATTTTAGAGAATCTCTCATCGGGGGACTCCAACTAATTTTGACCACAGGGGCATCTCTAATGCACAAACTATTGAACGCTTGCGGTAAGTTGGATAACTCGGCCACTGGAGCTAAATATCCTGGCCACTTTGCTTTCCACCACCAAGCTAATCTCGTCACCATCAAGTCGAACAACATGTTAGTCGAGACTGTTTTCCTTTTGAACACAACGTCGTTTCTCCCTAGCCAAATGGTCCACACCATGCTAAAGAAAGCTAGCCTCGAAACTCGGACCTCTCTAAAATTCGGATGACATTCATGCCACCATATTAGGAGATCGCTCGGATTATTTGGCATCACAAGGTGTAATTCCCATAGTTTACACCACTTTTGCCACATTGACCAAGCAAACACGCATTCCCAAAATAAGTGGCTAGGCGTTTCATCAACATTCCCACATAAAGCACATGATATTTGGGAGTTTGTTAACATACCTCGCTTTCTAAGCTCGAACTTAGTAGGAATTCTTCCCTTCAACAGTCGCCAAACGAAGCATTTCACTTTCGGTGGAGCTAAGTTTGCCCACACCATATACCACACTTGCTTTGATTCTGAATTTGTATCAACCACCAAGTTGCAAAACTCTTTTGGCCTGTAAACACCATTGGACGATATCCTCCATCTCAAGCTATCTTTCAGAACTCTCCCAGGCTTGAAGGCATTGATAGTACAACAGAATTCATTTCACAATGTTATTTCCCATTCGAAGAGTCTTCTTCTAAGTTGTATGTGCCATCTCCAATCAGACCCCTCCATCCATCCAAAATCCACTATCATCTCTTCCTTCTTCATGGCTAAGTTAAAGATTCTCGGGAACCTCTCTTTAAGGGGAGAACAACCGACCCACACGTCTTCCCAAAACCTGATTGAATTTCCATCACCTGCAACAAGAATAAGGTTGTTGGAAAACTGATCCTCGGTAGATTTTAGAGGTGCAACGATGTCGTTCCAAATCCATGATTTGTTACTTCTACTCAGATTGATCGGTAGCAAACCAAAGGCCTTCTTCTCGTACTTAGCTTGGATAACCTTTCTCCAAAGAGATTCTGATTCAGCCCCAAAACGACATATCCATTTATTTAATAGTACCCTATTTTTAAGCTTCGTATCTACCAGTCCCAAGCCACCTTTGAATTTAGGCTTGCACAACTCCTTCCAACCTACCCAATGTATTATTCTCCTCTCGAAACTGCCCCACAAGAATTTAGTGACTAATTTGTTCAATTGATCAGAAATTGAAGCGGGAATTTTGAATAGTGACATGAAATACACCGGAAGATTTGACAATACCGACTTAACTAGCACTAATCTTCCACTCAAAGATATCATTTTGGCCTTCCACCCGGCAAGCCTTTTCTTAAATTTCTCTAAAACAGGGATCCACAGCGCTGTTGAATTCTTGGAGCAACCTAGAGGCAACCCTAGGTAAGAGCAATGGAGGCTTTCTGTAGAGCAATTTACTTTTTCAGCCCACCCCTCAAGAATATTAGTGCTCAGATTAACACCAATCAATTTTGATTTTTGCAAATTTAACCGTAGCCCTGACGCTAACTCGAAGCCCCTTAACAACCTAACCACATTTCTCACCTGCATTTCACTCGCTCCACAAAATATTATCAAGTCGTCCGCGAACTTGAGGTGTGAGACCTTTACATTGCTTCTACCAATCTCAACGGCTTCAATGAATCCCTTACTCACTACCGATCTCAGAAGGGCACTTAAGGCCTCGGCTACAAGGTTAAAGAGCAGAGGTGACAATGGACACCCTTGGTAGAGGCCTCTTCGGATGTCAAAAAAAGGAGTCGGATATCCATTTACCAGAATAAAGATGTTTGCTGAAGAAATGCAATAAAAAATTCATTGTCTCCATTTTTCTCCAAATCCCAATTTCTTCAGGAGGAACAACAGAAAGCCCCAATCCACTGAATCATAGGCCTTTCTAAAGTCGGCTTTGAAGATGATTCTCGACAGCCCATTTTTTTCATGTAATCTGCCACAATTCTCCCTTAAAATTATATATAACAAATGGCTTAGAATTCAAAAGGTAATATCTAATATGATTCGATTAATTTTAAAATTTGATTAATTTGATTTCTCTTTAAGTTTAAATGTTATACAGTAAATATATTTTTTTGAAAGGAAATGGGCCTCGTTAAAACCCCCCCTCTAAACCTACGTAGGGGGAAAAGAGTGCCCTTTAAATTTATTAATCGATATCTCGGAGATGAAACAGTAACAAATTTTGGTACAACACTCAGTACATAACTAAGATCTACTCTACCCATATCCTTCAAATACCTGGAACCATAATTCACGGCATGAAATCCCACTATAATCCCTCCATTCTAGTACAAATATGCATAGTGAAATCAACTAAAAACTCGTAACATCCCAAAAAACACTAGGATAGGATCAGACTGGAAGCAGACTGGACTTACTGATTTTCATTGTCCTCCCATTGACTGCACTTGACAACTGTGGTCCCCTTCTTGGCTAGTTCATGTGCTTCAATGTTCTCCTCCATATACACAAAGGTTAATTGGATACCCAGTTTGGTTATGAAGTGCTGACACCCCTTGACCAAATCGCTAAAAGCAGCAGGACACTGAGTTTTATTTTTTAACCAATTCACGCCCAGTTGGCTATCAGATTCAAGGATTAGAACACAATTATCCCTCCATATAGCATCATTCCATAGTAGACATGCTTTTAAAATGGCTTTTAATTCAGCCCCCGTAGGATCGGACAACCCAATTTTTTCGGAAAATTTCAATAAAGTGGATCCATTGTGATCGCGCGCTATGCCTCCGATCCCAGCTTCCCCGTAGCTACCCCTCACTACAACATCAACATTGAACTTCACGTATCCTTCACATGGCCGGACCCATGTTCCCTTCCTCGGTCTACTGTCTGTTACCTTAAATTTACTGTGGCGGTATAGCGTTGGATCTCGCACAAAATCCAGCACTAAATCCGACTATTCTGGCCATCGATATTTGCACCAAAAACCTATTCTAGCCATAGCTAAGTCGAAAATACTTTGCGTGTTACACAGTTTAGAATTGAATATTAGCTCATTTCTGCATAACCATATTGTCCACGCAATGCCAAAGAAAGCCAACAACCAAACCTTCTTCATTTTCGACTTATCCGAATTCACATTCCACATTAATATAAAGGCTTTAAGATTTGCCGGCATCACTAAGTTAAGGTTCCACATTCCACCCCACTTTTGTCAAACGCTCTAGGATATCGAACAATAACACATAAGATGATCAACAGTTTCAAGGTTTAAGGAACACAAGAAGCACTTACCATCACTGGGAACATTTATTCCTCGCTTCGCAAGCTCCGAGAGTGTGGGAATTCTGTTTTGCACGACTCTCCATATAAAAGCCTCGACCTTTGGTGGGGCAAGCTTGCTCCAAACAAGCCTCCAAAAAGATATTTCCGCTGCAACATTGTTTGATGTCACTAAGCAAAATGATTTTGCGTTGTAGATACCACTGGAATCTGCTGTCCATTTCAATTTATCCTTTACACCTAGAACATGAGTCGCGCAATCTATAGTTGCTTTGAACGAATTCCATACCCCAACTTCCCAATCAAACAATGGTCTTCTAAGAACCACTCTCCATACACGTTGCTCATCTACGTTGACCCAGAAATCTGCAACCTTACCTTCTTTTTTTACTGCTAAAGCAAATATTCGAGGAAATTCCATCATGAGATTCTGAACTTCGGTCCACCAATCATCCCAAAAGTTAATAGATTCTCCGTCACCCACTTCAGCTCTGATATATTGGATAAAAGCATTTGACGAACACTGCAAAGGTTTGGATATATTTCTCCATATCCAAGAAGCTTTTTTTTCGATTCGATCCCCACGGTAGGAGTCTATTCCGATCCAGCCCATACTTGGCGCAAACAATTCTTCTCCATAATTTGTCCGGTTCGTTACCGAACCTCCACAACCATTTGTTCAAGAGTGCAGTATTTTAAATTTTCAGATCAACAAAACCAAGTCCACCATTGTCTCACAGGTTTACACATACTCTCCCAACTTACCCAATGAATCGGCCATTAGGAGTTCAATCCCCACACAAATTTGGATAAGGTTTTATTTAATAGGTTCGCCACCTTGCAGGGCATACGAAACATCGACAGATAATATATAGGCAGATTGCTGAGGATTGTTTTCACAAGCGTGACACGACCAACAAGGGATAAAAATTTACCTTTCCATCTCGCAAGTTTCGATCTCACCTTTTCAATTATCGGTTCCCATAAAGTTAGAGAATTTTTCGGATATCCAAGCGGCAACCCCAGATATTTCGACGGAAGATTGTCTGATTTACACTTAATGTTTGCCGCCCACTCTGCCACCTACTGTGGAGCCACATTGATGCCATAAATTCTGGTTTTCTTTAGGTTGAGCCATAACCCTGAGCATACTTCAAATAAAATCAGCAAGCGTTTGATGTTCACTACATTCTCTAGTGCTACTGACCCAAATAAAATTAAGTCGTCCGCAAATTGAATATGTGTGATCTTAAGACATGTATTGTCAATTTTCACACCCTTGATTATGCCTTGGTCAGAAGCTTCCTTGATTAGGGCACTTAATGCATCTCCCACTATATTGAATAGCAATGGCGACAAAAGGCACCCTTGTCTAAGCCCACGACTAATAGTAAATATGTTGCTCGGTACTCTGTTGATCAACACTGAGATATACGCGGTTTCAAGACATAGTCTAATCCAACTTCTCCACCTATCGCCGAATCCCATGACTTTCAAGCAATGGTCCAGGAAAAGCCAATCGATGGTATCATATGCTTTTTTAAAATCTGCTTTAAACACAAAAGCTTCAACCCTTTTTTGCCTCAATTCATCGACCACCTCATTAGCTATTAACGCACAATCTGCTATTTGTTTCCTAGTCGTAAACGCGAACTGCGTCTCCCCCACAATCTTGTTAATCACATTAGCTAGTCTCCTCGACAACACTCTGGCTAAGATCTTGTATAAGCTACTGATCAGAGAGATGGGTCTGTAATCTTCAATGCACTTTGGGCTCGCTACCTTCAGAATGAGTGTGATAAACGAGTGATTGACATCTTTATCTTTCAATTTCCCCTGATAGACAGCTTCGAAGAATCTCATGACATTTCCTTTTAGAATTGGCCAGAAATTTTGATAAAACTCCATCTTGAATACATCGGGTCCCGACGCTTTATTTTCATCTGCAGTTTTAATGGCATGCCATATTTTTTTCTTCTGTGAAACTGGATTCAATTGCAATCGCATCCAAGTTGTCCAAGCATGGTAATTTAACTCCCAAATGTCTTTATAGGAATGGTGCGTGAGGTGTTGTAGCACTTCCTGAAATGATTTTCGAAAGCCTTGCTTATTTTTTCTAGTTCCTTCACAATGAAATTACCCAGCTGAATCGAATCAATTCTGTTACGGCTTCTTCTTATTGACGCCGTTAGGTGGAAGAACTTTGTATTAAGATCTTCCTCCTTAAATCATTTGAGTCTCGCCTTTTGCATCCACTCCCTTTCTTCGTTCCTTAGAATGGCCCAATATTCTGATTTCCTTACCTTCAAAAGTTCTACTGCCCCCTGATTATAACTATTATAACACAACTCATTCTCAATTTCAACAATTTCTTTTTCTAGAGCTCATTCTCAATTGACTAAGGTTTATAGTTCATGGTTTAAGGTTTTTATTTTTTAAATTGACTAATCTTGCCAGTAAATCATTTGAATGTGTTGACGAAGGTTGAATTCTTGAGTATTGAATGTCAAAGTTCGAGTCCATTGTTCGAGTAAATATATGTATGGATTTTTTTTGATAAATTTTAAGGAAAATTCTACACCGTTGAACACTATTAATGTTGAACACCGTTGAATATCATTAAATTGATTAATAAAGATTAAAAATTTTAAGGACTCAACATATAATTATAAATTTTATTTATAATAAAATTTTAATTAAATTATTTTTCATATATATAATATTTTTTAATTTTTTTTAAAAAATAATTAGATCAAATACCAACATTAGTCAATTTAAAAAATAAAAACCTTAAACCATGAACTATAAACCCAAAACCCTAAAACCAAAACCTTCCCTAAACACAAAAACCCTAAACTTAAAACCCCAAATATAAAACTCCAAACCCAAAATACCTCCTAAAATTTGGGGAAATTATTATAAATTATTTTTCTTAATCATTATGTGAATTATGTTTTAAATATATAGAATTTAGAAAATATATAAAAGCTAAAGCCGAGAGACAATAAATTCTCATATCCTAACAAACACGCTGTTCTTGGAAAAATTCTGAATCATTATTTTCATAACGCTTGATACCCAAATACTGTAAAAGTTATCCAACATCGTTCAAGATGACAAGACCTTCGTTTGGATCGAATGAAAAAGCCTGCCTCCGAAAGGAGCTCTCGCTTGAATGTAGTGGGATTCTTGGTTTCCATTGCTTCAGTTTGGCGTCTGATCCTTGTTTTTTCGGCTTCTGGTTTAGTGTGCTGTGTTTGTTTGTGTGCATTTTCGCTTTGTTGTTTTCGGGCCGGCAAAACCCTTGTTCGGTGTTTCCTGACTTGGTTGTCTCGTCTATGTTACGTGGCTTGGTTCTTGGGCTTTCCTCTTGTACGCGCATGGTTTTTGTTTGGGATGGGTCCCTTGTTGTTTGGAACCATGTTATATGTTCTTCCTTTTTTGTTTAATGCTATGAAGGTTTTATTGATAAAAAAAATACTGCAAAAGTGTTTTGTTTTATACTGGAGGTTTAATCAAAATCTTTAGTCCGTTTGTTTTTTCTTATTTTGGTTTAGGGTTTTGGGTCTTGGGTTTATGATTTATGACTTTGGGTATAGGGTTAGAGTTTAGAGTTTTTTTAAATTGACTAAGATTGGTATTTGATTAAATTATTTAAAAAAAATTAAAAAATATAATATTATGGAAAATAATCTAATAGAAAATTTATTTTAAATAATTTATAATTATATGTTGAGTCTTGGGATTTTTAATATTTATTAATTAATTTAATGGTGTTCAGCGATGTTCAACGTTAGTAGTATTTAGCGGTGTTCGTCGAACGCGGTAGACTCATCTAAATTTTAATCTTAATCTTACCTGAAAGGAATAAAAATAAGAATTTCTAGAGTAAGGAAACGAGTGCTTTTACCGGGTAAGGCTTGATATATTCTGTTTATCTACTTGTTTGTTTGTGTATTGTAATAATTGATTTTTATAATAGTTATTTAATTTTTTAATTTAAAAAATAAAAACTGAAAATATCTCCCCAAATTTTCGCACAAGCCTACTTGAATTAATTTTTTTAGAAATTTTGTCAAATAATAATATTCATATGAATTATGAAAAATTATAATTAAAATACCAAAAACTATTGGGTGTATTGGTAAGGCGCATTGTACTCTCAAGGAGAGAACGTGGGTTTAAATTTTAAAGACGACATTGTTGGGAGGAATAGTCTCTCACCCCGAACATGAACTTTAAGACAGACATACATATTACTAAAAAATATATATAATTAAAATATATTTAAACTTAAGAAAATTCTACAACGGGCGACGAACATTGATGAACACCACTAACGATGAACACCATTATTTTTTTTAATTTTAAAATTTTAAAGGACTAAAATTATAATTAAAATTATCACTTAAAAACTAAAAATCAAATTTAATAATTATTTTATAATATTTTTTAATAGGTTAGAATCAAATATACCCAATTCGCCTAAACCCTAACAAAATCAATCTCTTGAAAAAAAAATAGAAATCAGTTTATAATTTTTTAACATATTAGAATCAAATATACCAAATTCTCATAGGATGAGTCTACCACGGGCGACGAACATTGATGAACACCACTAACGATGAACATTGATGAACACCATTAAATTAATTAATAAAGATTTAAAATTTCAAGGACCTACCATACAATTAATAATTATTTTAAAAAATTCAATTAAATTATTTTTATATATTAATTTTTTAATAAGGGTAAACTATATATTTAGTACCTCACCTATTTTTGTATTTCTATTGAACCCTTATTATTTAAATATTATTTCAATTTAACCCCATTCTCTATAAAAAATAATTTAATCATTAACCTTCAATCTAAAACCTTAAACTATAAAACCTTGAACCCTTAAACTCTTAAACACAAATATCGACTCAGGCACTTCTTCACCTGAACAGTCTGCTGTTTTTTTTCCACCGCATTCAAGTTCTCCTGGATAAACCTCTCCGACTTTAGTTTTTAGCGATGACCGTGCAACTCTGTTCTGCAAATATACTGGAACATGCTCCTCTACAACCAAACCTGTTATCCCCGTGTTCTCAATGTGATCTAATTCCCTTGGAATCTGCATATCAGATGTTGTCTTAGTTGTTTCCCCTGTCTACTAAATATATTCGACGGTTTGTTTACCTTCTGCCACAGATAATTCTGTGCTTGATTCTTGATAAAAGATGAAACAAGATCTGCCCAGATTTATGAAATCAAACAAAATTGTTTTATTTCCTATTACAATTTACAGGTTCATTTTCATAAAATATTAGGCAAAGCTTTGAAAGGAGGGTTCATACTGTTGTGGTTTCAATTCTAACAACTGAAGCTTGGACTTGTTCCTCAACAACTCCACCTTTGATTTGCTTTTCATTCATCTCATTTTCACTTGGCTTTTGAGATTCTACAATGAGCTGTTACCAATCAACCCTTCAAATTTCAATATAATTGAAAAACAAGAACCAAAAGATGAACATTTGGTTTTCAAATCTCAATGTGACTGAGTTGATATTTGTGTTTAAGAGATTAAGGGTTTAATGTAACACCCTAAGTTTTGTGGAAAAAAAATAATAAAAGAAAATGGTGTTGTTGTGGGGTTTTGAACCCTTAACCCTTTGCTTGGTGAACCAAGCCTCTGCCAACTGAGCTAAGGTTAAAGTTTGGTTTCATTTCAGCCCAGATAAATTTTGAATGGTGTTCCTTGGTTTGTATCGAGTTTTATTTAGCCCAACAACCCCCCTAGTGCACCGAATATGGATATACAAAAATTAATATCGGGAATTTTAGAATCTTCTTTGACCATTCATCTTCCCCTCACCAAACCCGCACCGTTCACCGCCGATCTCGGCCACCGCTCTGCCGTGATTCTCACCGCCAACGTCATAATAACCGGCGGCACGTCGCGGTTCCAGCCCTGACCACCACTCGCGCGTTAGCGCCGCCGTCCGTCGCGAGGCATGGTTTGAAAGTTCGACAGAAACCCTAAGCGCAACCTTCTGTTTTTCGGTGATTCCGTCGCCGTCCGCCTTCCGTCCGTCGCACCAGCCTGGCCATCGTACTCAACGCGTCACGGCGAGCAAGATCGTACCGGCCAATCGTCCGTCCGACTCCGGCAAGGCCCGGTTGCGTGCTTCATCGGAGAAGCCAAGGGCCCTTTTCATTTTTGAGTTTTCCGGCCATCCTCGACGTCCGTTCGAGAAGCGGCCGCCAGATCCTGGCTCCTGGCGAGGAGATGAACAAAACCCCTCCGACCAGTCACCTATCCGACACCGGGAGAGGCTTCACCGGAGCTTCGCTTGTCCGGTTGCCTTCTTTGCGCATTTCAGGTAAAAATTGGTGATTCCGACCAACTTTTAACGTTTGTTTGCCTTTGTGGAAGAGTGGTGTTAACGATCTACGTTTTTCCGGCAGTTTTGGCACGAAAGGAGCCTCCGACAGCTTTTCCGGCGACCGTCCGGTGACCAAAAACCTAGGGTAAGTGAATCGGGTTCAACCCGGCCTGAACCGGCCCAACTCGGTTTGAGCCCAAACCCAGTCAACCTGTCCGACCCGTTCGACCCGTCTGACCCGTCCGACCCGACCCGTCTGCCCGAGTCGACTCAGTGAGTCAGCTCGCCCGAGTTGACTCAGTGAGTCAGCTCACCCAAGTTGACTCAATGAGTCAAACCAGTTGACCAGTGACGTCAGCATGACGTCAGCATTGACTTTGACTGCTGACGTCAGCATTGACTTTGACCGTTGACCAAAAGTCAACTTTTCCAGAAAAGTCCTATTTTATGTTTTTCGACGTCCTGAGTTCGATTTTTGAAGCCCGTTTCGTGAAATTCTAACCCGAAAGCCTCCGAATTAGACCTTGAAGTCGAGTATGCTTATGTATTTTCAATAATCAATTATGAGCATTGTGAATAAGGACTAAAATTTGAATTCGTGCGATTGAAGGTATTCGAAGTTCTTTGTATTCGGGATGTTGAGGACATCGTATTCAAGTTCGAGACTGACCGAATGGAGTACCATGGTTGACCGATATAGCAAGGATTAAAGGTAATACATTACTACCCCTTGTATGCTTTATGTACATGTTGATATTCGGTTAACGCATGCATGCTTATGATGACGTATACTGTAAATTCTGCTTAAGTTGAATCAGATTCGAGCAATAAGTATGTATATTAATAAGATCAAATTATCCGAATAAGATTACGAATGGGCTAACAGTATCAGAAGTTTTAATAATTAAATTCAGTTAATCCGCAACTCAATCATCAGTGCGTAAGAATCGAGGCCCAGGATACGGAGTGAAATATTAATTATGAAATTACGAAAATGCCCTTGGAGCATAAGTATGACTAAACTACCCCTCTGATAAAGGAAATGACCTAAAATCTGCATTCGACATGATTATGCAAATTACACTACCCAAGATGTATGTTCTTTTGGAAAAGACTTCGGCATCATTATTCAAATGTGTATGATACTAAAAGAAACTTGAATTTCCCCCAAGCTCTGTATAACACATGAAGGTATAACGCCTAAAGGTGAAATTACTGGAATTATTGTTGTATTCTTAAGCTGATCCGTACGACAGTAAGGAATGAATTAATCGAAATGATCGTAATGACCAAAAAGACTGTAGTGCCTACGAGCACCGAAATTCTTAATTAATCAGAATAGCAATTTTACCCTTAAGTTCTAAAATGAGTAAACCGTCTGTAGGGGCCGAAGGAATTAAAATGACTTAATCTCTACCGAGTACGTAAACGATATAGGTGCTAAATAGTAAGATTTGACAAAAGCGGTGAATTTATCCCAATTTCCAAAATGACTGAAATGCTCTCTTGAGTAGAATATACAATTATGCATTTGATGAAACCCTGAGAATTCTAAAGAGACTTTAAGGGCTATACTGCCCCTAAGTGTTAGGAAGCACGCTCATGTCTGTTAATCACTCCTGATATTAATATAAGAGTTGGTTAGAACTGTAAGGTAGGAATATGTTAGTTCGAACAGTTGGAAGCTTGAAAAACTTCTGGAAATATTAACTTTTGTAAATCGTCATTTTATCATTATTGGGCTAAACTATAAAATCACCTCTGATAGTTAAATGACCAAAATGCCCTAGTTGGCCATTGTGACCAGAACAACCCTGGATGTATCTGATATCGCAAAAGATCTTATCATAGAAATCTCTGAATGCATGACTGGAAAAGTGATGAGTAAATAGAATTTCCTGAGCGACTGTTTATGTCTCGTTGGTATAATTACCAAAACGCCCATGTATGATAAAATGACCATAATGCCCTCGTAAGCTTAAATGACTAAAGTACTTATGATATATCCAAACTTTCTAAGATCTTGATGTACCAATTCTTGAATACATAATAGGAATCGTTTTACGAACCCCTTTCTAATAGGAACCTCGTTCTGGAAATTCGTCTAAATTGTCAAAAGTTTAATGCGTCCCCTTCTGTAAATGCCGAGTATCTTCAGGAAATAAAATATTTCATCTAGTGTGTTCTATGTGTGATATATTCTGTTGAATGAATTGTATAATTATTTGATCATGAATAATATTATGTTTGATGAACTTGATATATGATGACATTCTTTGCCTACCTAATATGTGCCTGCTCAATCTGTATACTTGGTATGTGATCGTTTGATCTGTGATGGTATTGTCTGACTGTTTGATGAATTTGTTAGTATGATATGTTAGTTTGACATATGATGATACAATCTGTTTGCATGATGAATGCTGAGAATGTCTGCTCTGCTCGATAGTATGCCCATTTATTTGTCAAAAGCATGAACTTCTGTTTCTGATACTCTGAATAAAATATGTCTGTTACATGTATTATGTTACTCATGTCTGGTATCTGAACACCGATTAATATCTGGGGTATACTGTTGGGTTATGTTATGAAGTCTCTGTTGGTACAGCCCTGATCAAGCTGGTAAATCCTTATGGACTCAAGGTCTCCCCTTGAGTGGCACCTACGCCCATCGGGCCTAGGGTAAGTCCTTATGGACTCAAGGTCTCCCCTTGAGTGGCACCTATGCCCATCGGGCCTAGGGTAAGTCCTTATGGACCTAAGGCAGCCCCTTAGGTGGCACCTATGCCCATCGGGCCTAGGGTAAGTCCTTATGGATGCAGTTCTGGGGGACTGCATAGTGGTGTAAGGTTGGAGGGTAGTTCTTGTAAACTTCTGTATGATCATTGAACATTTGCATTTAATCTGTTATGTGCTCATATGATATGATGTTAAGTACTTATGTATGTTTATCTGCACTTCTTGGAACACACTAGACGTCAAACTCTCTGATTCCTACCTCGTATGTTACCAGCCTATATAATTTCTGTCTAATTCTCAAGGTCTAATTAAAGAACAAATACCATTATTCTTGAGTATGATGTAACCTCGAAACAGTAGAACGGAAATAGAGGACTATCACTGCTTGAAACATCATGAAAATGTTATGCCTACCATATGTCTGCATGAGCTTATAGCATCTTTTGGTAGTTCTGTATTACTGAGCTTTCCCAAGCTCACGTTGTTTTTACCATCGCAGGTTAAAAGAAAATATCATGACCTAATGTTTGACATCAGTGTTCGGAGTTCTCTCGGCGTTGCCTCTAGAGTACGGTACTGTATAGTTAGTGGGCATGTGTGTCATGTATGTCACGTATGGTTTAGTGATCGAGTCTGTAAAGTACTTTCTGAAATTTCTTGTTATTTATTTAAATGATTTTCTAAAATAGTATTTTAAACAGAAGTTGATTTTACAGTTTAATAAGTGTTTTGAGAAAGAAAAAAAAATGTTTTCATGTGTATTTTACTGTGGGTCGCTCTTGTGACCCTAATGTGACTTCTTAGGATCCGTTGTAACGCATAGGCGGGTCTAGGGGGTTACATTTAAGGTTTAATAGTTTAGGGTTTTAGGTTGAGGGTTAAGAATTAAATTATTTTTTATAAAGAATAGGGTTAAATTAAAATAATATTTAAATAATGAGAGTTCAATAGAAATACAAAAATAGGTGAGGTACTAAATATATAGTTTACCATTATTAAAAGTTAATATATAAAAATAATTTAATTGAATTTTTTAAAATAATTATTAATTGTATGACGGGTCCTTGAAATTTTAAATCTTTATTAATTAATTTAAAGGTGTTCATCAATGTTCATCGTTAGTGGTGTTCATCAATATTCGTCGCCCGTTGTAGAATTTTCCATTCTCATATTATTGATTCTAATATGTTAAAAAAATTATAAACTGATTTCTATTTTCTTAAGAGATTGATTTTGTTAGGGTTTAGGAGAATTAGGTATATTTGATTCTAACCTATTAAAAAAATATTGTAAAGTAACTATTAAATTTGATTTTTATTTTTTAAGAGATAATTTTAATTATAATTTTAGTCCTTTAAAATTTTAAATTTTTTTTAAAAAATTAATGGTGTTTATCGATGTTTATCGTTAGTGGTGTTTATCAATGTTCGTCACACGTGGTTGACTCATCCTTAAACTTAATAATAGTAAAACAGCTTGTATTCTATCAATTCAATTATTTCGGTTAATAAAATTTTGAGAATTTGGGTCAGTGTGTGATAATTTGAACAATGATTAGATAATTAAAGTATGATTAAATAATAAATTTAATGTGAACGTTTCAATTCAATTTGAACTTGAATACATAAATTATTTTTTAATTCAAACTAACCTAATCTATGATGTGAATTTATATTTAATATTTAAAAGTTAATTTTATTACCTGTCTTCAAATTATGATTTTTCATTTTAAATTCATCTTAAACCTTTGAATATTTCAATTTCATTCTCAAATTATGACTTTCATTTTAGACCGGTCTCTAAATTTTTTGTTTGTTCAAATTTCATCTCCAATTTATGATCCTTGTTCTGAATTAGTCTCCAAACTTTTAAACGTTCCAATCTCATCCCAAATTACCATTTATGTCACATCATATTATTACATAATACACACATGCGTTTACATGACAATTAACCATTTTTATAATTGCTTTATTTTCATGGGACATTATTAGTATATATATTGATAATTTGGGGGTGAAATTAAAATGTTCAAGAGTTTAGGAATTAATTTAGAATGAAAGTCATAGTTTGGAGATGTGTGGTGCAATTAGCTCGGTATTTAAATATTTAATGATTCGTTGAGGTAAATGTCAATATCCAGAGTTAATAGTACTATACATCCTTGAACTATAACCCTTACTCTAAATTAGTTCTGAAACTTTTGAACACTCCAGTTTCATCAACTATGACCCTTATTCTAAACTGGCCCTACACTTTTGAATTCCATCCCCAAAAGTATGACTCTTATTCTAAATTAGTCATATGACCCTTTGACCATTCTAATTTCATCTCAAAGTATGACTCTCATTCTAAATTAGTCCTTTGAAATTTTAAATATTCTAATTTCATCCTCAAAATATCACTATATGCTAATCATATCCAATGTTAATAAAATTGTTATAAAAATATTAATTTTCATGTAAACATTGATGTGTATAATGTAATAATACGACGTGGCATAAACGACAATTTGAGGATGAAACTAAAATGTTTAAAATTTTGAGGATTAATTTAGAATGAGGGTCATAGTTTGGAGATAAAACTGAAAAATTAAAAAATCAGGGACTAATTTAAGATGAGAGCCATAATTTTGAGATAAAATTAAAATATTTAAAACTTTGAAAACCAATTTAAAATAAAATCATAGTTTGAAAACGTGTAGTACAATTAACTTAAATATTCAAAAAATTATGATGGTTTATAAATATAATCGTTTTTTAACCGTAACTATCTAGGAGGAAAGGGAAGAGAAATTTATTTCTAATAGGTATTAAATTCATAATATAAGGAAGATGA